>JAGPOW010001338.1:13937935-13949196 GCA_030014935.1 Caiman crocodilus
CTGGAGGCAGATTACTCTTAGGGCATGCAGAGAGGGCTCGTTCAGGTTCACCTGGATGACCGCATGGCTAATGGCTGCTGCCTCATGGCTAATGGCTGCTGCCTCATGGCTAATGGCTAACGGCTGCCCTTCTTCTTCCTCCAGGCCTTTTTATCCCCTCTCTGACCTCAGCAGCCCGGTCCAATTGAAGCTGCCAAAACTGGTCACAAGCCGACCCATTTCCCAAGCATCCCTGGCTACCTGGGCCGCGCTCAGGGCCAGGTCGTTTTCCGCTCCCCTGCCCAGGTGGCCAGAGCATCCGCCTCCCAGGCCCAGGCTTTTGTCATGCAGACAGGGATGAGATCCCTGCCCTGAGGCCACCAGCAGCCTCTCAGGCCAGCACAGAGAGAGGTTTCTGGAGAGGGGCACCCATGGTGGCATTTCTGCCACAGGGTGGGCATGGGAATCCTGGCTCCAGACCTCAGCCAGAGTCTGTCTGGAAGGGGAGGAAGCAGCCTCTCACAGGCTTTTCCCCCACTCACTGCTGGGGGATAGGGGCAACCAGACCCCAGGCCAGGCCAGGCCAGCAGAATGAGGCAGAGGGCAGGAGGGGGCACACTCCAGCTAGGGTCCATGGGTTGGGGTTTAAACCCCCCAATCTTACACTCAAAGGGCCTACTGGGGCCTGGCCATGCCCCATCCCTTCAGTTCAAGCAGGGGTGGGGGAAAAGCCTACAGGGCTTCTCGCCAGCCTTCTGGCTACTGCTGAAGGCAAGGCTTTCTCTAGAGCCTCCCAGCTTCTAACCTGAGCCACTGCAGGCATGAGGCTGCATTTCCAGAATCAAGTGACTGTCTGTTCATTTGCTTCTCAGTTCTATCTATGCAGTTTAGACTAACCTGCAAAGATTGAATCCATTCAGCCTTGGGCTTTTTGACTGTTGGTACTTATCCCTGAAGTCCCAATTATGGTAGTTTCTGATACACCTTCCTCAGGAAAAAAAAATGCTTTTTTAAGGTCTGAAAGTACATATGATCAGAAACAGAATATTGACATTGACCCTGTAAAAACTGCTGACCAGGACAGAAACTGAGGAAAACAAGGAGAAAAAAATGTTTTTGCTTGTTTTCATGACACTAGGTGTTTTGGTTGTAACAGTGGTAGATACAAAGTTTTATGATAGGAATGCAATTTTTCAAGTTGACAATGTCCCTTGAAGCTCTATGTAAGTAATGGCTAATAATCTGGGTAACTAACTCCTCAATGATCCATTGTAGCCCACAGGGAATGGAAACTTTACGGGGACAACGATCTGTAGAACTGCACTGGTTATCACCCTCTGCCAGGGCTAAGTGCTGAGGAGAACCCCTGTTAGGCAGGCAATCTGGGGGTACCCAGAACACCAAATGAAGCTGCCTGCCACAAACTGCAGATGCTTTCATACTAAACTTGAGATTCTAAACATTTGAGATTAAGGAACAGGAAAACAGCAATGAGACCGCTGAGGCCCAGTCTTCTGAGATGTCAAACACCCATGATTTATCATCATGATTATCATTGTTATCTGTACTCCAGAATGACTGAGAGGCTCCAGATATGACAGGGACCTGCTGTGCTAGAAGCTGCATTGTCCAAAGCAGCTCTAGACAAAATATGGGAAAAAGGTGGGTGAAGTGATTTGTCCTAGGGCATGTGGAAGATCAGTGGCACAGCTGGGACAAGAACCCATATTTAGTAACTACAGAGCCAGTGTCCCTCCCCAGTGTCACCAAACTCATGACTTCTACATACTATAAGTCACATGTTTGTCTGAGGATAGAGCCAGTCTTACCACAATGCAGATGCATCTATAAGTGCACCTTAAAGCGCAGTAGACTATTTTACCATGAATTAAAGCATCACCTAAAAAACCATGACATTATGCTAACATGCAGTAAAATAGTCTACTGTGCATTAAGCATCACTAAAAAAGTGTGCAACTGCACTACTGTGTAGTAACACAGCCTAATGCACATTAATCTAGTACCTCACATTGGAAGTACTAAGTTTAATATGCCTTAGAAAAGGCTCATTAAAACACATGTAGACATGTTGTAACAGGGGGCCTTCTCGGGGCCGATCTCACTGTGGCCCGCCCACCTGTTTCTGAGCTAACTGCCTGCCTTCTTACCTGCCACGCCTTGTTGGTAATTAATTAATAGATATCAATTAAGTGGAAGGCTGCCCATTTCTTGCCCTCATGCCAGCGGATGCTATCTGTGGCTCCATTCCTCCCCTACACTGCAGCCCAAGCCTCGCAGATGGCATCCAGATGTTCCTATAATCACCGGCCCACACTGGGCCCCAAAATCCTCTGGTTTGAACCCCTCTATGATCCCTCCAATCAGGCAGCCTCATTCACCTTCATCCTGGGCAGGAACTGCTTCCCCTTTGGGTGTGGTCCCCCCGGGACCTTTGGCTCCCTAGCCCTGGCCCACCTCCAGCCAGTCAGGACCCCAGGCACGCAGCTTTTGGGCGTCCCTCACGGTGGGCCCCTGGCCCTTCGACCCTTCCAGTCCTGGCCCCAGCATAGACCAGTCAGGGGAAGCCCAGACAGGCGTGAGTCTACAGCCTCACTCTTTCTCTGGGGGTCCACCCTCCAGACCCTACAATGTGGGGAACCCACCCAGTTGTGGGGGGTAGGTGTTAAGGCACCCCAACCCGCTTTTCACCAGGGTGGTAACTGGCCTGGCATTTCCTGGAGGCTCTTGTACCACTGGGAGCCCCACCAGGCCACCCACTCCCAGCAGGGTGCAGTTTTAGGTCATGCCAAGGACCAGGACCCTCCTAACCATCCCCTACAGTGCCTCCCTGACTTCCAGATGATACTAGCAACCCTCTGGCCAGGCAATGTTGTTGCCTGGCCTCCAGCAGTAAAACTGCCCTGTTTATATGGGCAGCCCCTGATTCAGAATGGCTGCCTTTATCAGGCACCTGGCAGCTCCAGGCCCTTAAAATGGCAGACACAACCAGTGCCCTGCCACACATGCCCACTAAAAACCCCCATCCCTCATCTCTAGGTCCTTTTTATGTCTTTAGACAGTCATTGGTTAAAAATGTTAGTAACAGTGTAAGCTGGCATCTAAATCCAGGACTGCTCTGTCTTAGAAGGGGGCTATAACTGATACCTAACCAAGGCAGGCTCCTTTTTGTTTTCTTGCCTGCCCACTAGCCCTGGCTTCAACAGAAGGGTGGAAGGTACCTCCTCAATGCCTGCTACCAAATAGCTTAGTGGTTAGGGCACTCTCATGGGAGGTGAGAGTTGCAGGCTCGAGACTCAAGGGCTAGGCACAGACATTACACATAAACCGGTTTAAGTGATCCGAAACTGGTTTCAACCTGTAACATTCAGTGCACATAAACCAATTTCAAAATGACTGAAACCGGTCTGAGATAAACCTGGTTGAGTGTAGTATCAGACATAACTGATTTGACTCAAGCCGGTTTATGCAATGTGTGTCCCAGACCCCTTCCTGGTTTAAGTTAAACCAGACTTTCCCAGCATGCTCTCTGCTGCAGCCCAGTCAAGCTGGCCCCACCCCTGTGCTCCCAAGCCCAAGCAGGGACAGGCAGGGGCGGGGTCTGGCCAGGAATGGGTTTCATTCCCCCCTCGCTGTCCCACTAGCAGGGACCTGAGCCAGGCCTGCCAGGCACTCCACCTGCGCTGTAGTGTCAGTGGGGCACCATGGCCCCTGGGGCAGAGTGGGGCAGGGAGGAGGGTTAGTCTCCCCTCTACCCCACTAGCAGCTGGGTCTGCCCACCTCGTCTCTGCACTCGCTCCCTGTGAGGGAATAAGCCCCCTGCTGTCCCCTCCACTGGACGCTCGAAGGGCAGGAAATAACCCATTCCTGCCCCGACCAAGGAGCCCTATGGGCTAGTGTCTGGTCATGCCCTCACCCAGCTGCTGCAGTGGGAGGGGGCAGGCCCTGTCATAATATGGGGGAGCAGCAGCCCCTTCCTAGCAGGGAGCCCCACTGCGGGGTGGGCAGAACTGTGGTGGGCTATGCAAGGCAGTACTGGGGTCTGGGACCCCCCCCAGGGCCGCTACCACTGCTGCCGTGGCCTGCAGCAGCTTTCTGCGCCCTGCAGCATGGCTCCTCGCTGGCAAGAAGCTTGCGCTCAGGGAAACTCCTCCCTTGCCGCTCCAGCGGCTGGGCTGGGGCACGGCCAGACGCTGCCAGTTGGGTGGATCCAGCGCACCAAGGGGTTTTGTCTGGCCCCGATGGGTCCCTCAGGTCCACCTGGCCGATGCACCACATCCTGCATGCCCAAGGTAGAGGGGAGCAAGAAAGAGCCACAAAAAGGTGATTTCTTTAGGCGACCAGTGATCAAGGCAAAAAGCATTGATAGGTTTTCTCTGATGGACTTCGTCAGCTGCCAGCACCAAGTCTTCAGAGAAAAAGCGATTCTTGAAAGTGAGGTAAAAAGATGGGATGAGTTTGGAGGTGGCAGATCCCTTACGTACCACTAGATCTGGAAGATATTCTTTGTATAAGCCAGTGTACTTTTTGAAGAATGTATTTCTAGATCTCTTATATTCTCTGCTTTCTGTAGCTGTTCATGCTTTTTTGCAGAAGGCATTGATATTTTCTCATGCTTTTAGTCTCTGTTTCAGAACCATTAGCATGTTTGATGCAATTATAAATGCACCAAGCCACAATTTACATTTTATGGTGAGCCATTTAGTCCTTTCACTCTAGGGACCTTATACACACAACTGCAATATTTGGGTACACACTTGAACTCTGGAGGTAAGCACATTTGTTTCTGTTTGGAATCCCATTTTTAGCAGGCTGGTGCCTCCACAAGCAAAGCAAACAGATTCACGGGCCACTGACTCTGGACTTTACCAGTCTTGCACCTTCCTGTTTGCTTTTAAGAAGAGACCTGTACAAACAACTCTCTGAGTCAATTATTCATGTCCAGCTACACTTAGTATTTGGGCCTTGCACACTGGCCATTAATCATAAGTAGAGAAGAAATGTCCGGTTTCATCTTTGGTGAGATTTGTGCTGTTGACATGAGCTATTTGCTTGTATTTGGGGTTCTGAGGATTTCTGTTAGAAGGAAGACAGTATTGAATCAATTCCTTCTTTGATGCAGTCCCCTTTATTTGCAGGTATTACAAGTATTGTACATTAATGTCCTGTTTTCTTGAACGCAGGAGGAAGCAAATGGGAAGAGAGAGCTTTGCTGCTCACAATCGAAGCCTCCGTCCAGCTGGCACTCTTTCCAACACCTGTTTCCTAGGGTTACTCTACAAGTGCTCCTGGGCTCTCTTTGCTGCTTCCTTGCTGGCTCCCCTTTCTCCTATGGTATTTCCGCTCATTTCTTCTCTCTATCACAGGTCATATCCTCACCGCATCAAGGGCTGTCTGGATGTGTCTGGACTCCTGGAAAAAACCCTAGTGGCCCCTGACTCAATTCCTACTCTAGCTTTAAAGGTGGCCTGTGTTTTGGGTGGTTATTGTTCTAGTCATTATTCTCTTAATTGCCTTACTCTCTGTATTTATCTTGAATGAAGAGGGACTGTCATGCCCAACCGTTCCCACAGGATACCATCCAAAACTTAGCCTTGTAATACAAACACACAGTACAAGGATGAGACTCAGCACGTAGAACCTCACATGCTTAATAGTGTTCATTTGCAGTCAGTAATGCTATTAGATTCTACAGCTGAATTTGGAGAAAAATGCACTCAAATCTACCATTCACATCTTTGTCGTATGGAGTTTGTGGCAACAAAAGCCAGGAATGGAAAAGATAACACTGTTTGCAAATCAGGAGCAAAATGAGCTGCTACTAAAACCAAAAAAAAAAAAAGCATTATTTATGACAGATTGGCACCGCAGCTTTGAAATAGTTTTTGTCTTGTGTTCTGGCTCCTCTTGGATTACTCTGCAGAGAAGCTGGTGATCAGATGATGCAGCGGAGAGAACACATGAGGGCCTAGGCAAGAAGGCAGTTTTATTTTGTAGTAAAAATAAGAAGTAGTAAATAAGCAACTTATAAGGCTGGCCTTTGGCTGCTGTGCTGGGCACAGAGCCATGGAGAATCAGCCCCTCCATTCTAGCACAGTGAAATGTGATATTCGGCATCTGCGATTCAACGTAGGAGTGAAGTGCTTCAGGGGGACCTGAGGCAGAACTTTCCCAGATTTTTTTCTTGCCATACCAGAAGCATGATGCAGTCAGAGTCATTTCCTACCCTGAGATCATCACAGGCAGATACATTTCATATGCAACCATTCTGGTGAAGGAACATGATGGCTACAAAGCAAAATGGTCAGCAATGTAGAACTGTCACAGTGAAGGCCAGCTCTGTCTCATCTCTAGCTTGCCCCATGGGAAGTCAGATCACAGTGGTTTAATGGACCAGTTTATTTTCCCCACTCAGCACCTGGGCTCCATCTCAGGTCCCAGCTCCCAGAGAAGATGATGTGGCAAAGCGGAGGCTTGGAACTTCTAGACCTGTCCTTTCCCGTCAAGCTACGGCAGGATACCATAGGATCTTACCATCCCCTGTTGCTAAGACCAGGTCTAGCAAGGCACTACCCCTGGTGGTGCCGGACATCTCCTGGGTTAGGTGGAGGTCCTGCATGCAGTATAAGAACCTACACGAGGGGTTTGTTTTGGCCAGGAGAAGGCAGATGCTTTTTGCTTCTGAATGCCAGAGAATAAAGCTTCCTTTTTATGGTCAGACGCAGTAAGACACTTAAGCACTCTCATAACTTACGCTTACCAGTGGGTAAATGTGATATTTTTTATTAGACCGACTAAATAGTTGGCAAAATTGTTCTTTGCAAACTTTCTAGCACAAATACTTTCTTTGGGCATAGGAAAGTCTGCTGTTGTTTTGTGTTCTCTTGGATGGCATAGAAGCCAATATGCAAAATGCAGGTCTGTGAAAATGTCAACTCATGGCAGTGAGGATCAGAGGCCAAGGGAGACAATAGGAAGGAGTTGGAGGGGGTGGGATGTTGACCTGGTGATAGAGTGTAGCTGGTAAAATATAGAGAGGTACCGTGAGTTATTGGATGGCAGGCAGGTCATTATGTGCCATAAATCCAATGTTTAGTCCCTGGTTTATTGTATCCAGTAGATTTGTGAAATGAAGTTTGTAGGCTTATTTACAAAAGGTGTTTTGTAAATTCCCTTTGAGGATTAGAATTCAGAGATTGGAGAGAGAGTGGGTGTCTTGTGAGAAGTGTGCCGGTAATTGGGTATTTTTGTCTTTGATGGATTTTCAGTGTGCGCTCATTCTGGTACACGGCTGTTTGGTTTCTCCTGCATATTTTCCATCGGGGCATTTAGTGCATTGGATGAGATACATTACATCTCTGGAGGTGTAGGTATAAGTGCAGGAATGGCAACGGTTCTATTGTGGGGTGTAGTTATTGTGGGACTAGTGGAGATGTGTTGGCAGGTTTTACATGTATTGTCCTGGCATGGTCTGGATCCATTCAATGTGCTTTGGGCCAGTGGAAGCTGGTAATGAGACTGGCAAGGCTCAGTGCTTGTTTAAAGTCTAGGATGGGTGGTTTTGGGAAGATCTGTTTAAGAAATGGGTCTTTTGCTAGTATGGATTGCAATTGTTTGTGGATTTTCTGTATCAATTCTAGGGCAGGATGATATGTCATAACTAATGGTGTGCAATTCACAGGGATTTTTTTTTGGTGCTGCAGCAATTCTTCACGTGGTATCCAGGTAGCTCTTTCAAAAGCGTGATCTATCTCTCTGAAGCAGTGTCTTTTTTCAGTAAAAGCCCTGTTGAGATTTTCAAGGTGACAATCACAGGTATTCTCAGAGTAACTTTGGTGGTATTGGAGGGCATGGCTGTATATTGTAGCTTTTCTAGCGTGCTTAGGATGATAGCTAGTTCCATGCAGATATAAATGTTGGTCTGTGGGTTTCTTTTCTTATATATGATGGTTTGTATTTTACCATTCTGGATATTGATCATAGTGTCTAAAAAGGAAATGTTGGTGCTGGAGTATTCATCACCAAACTATTTCTTGATTATTGAATTTGTGATGGAAATAAATAAAAGATTGCAGGTTTTGGGCTCAAATTATGATGTCATCTATATATCTTAAGTATAGCATGGGTTTGCTGATACAGTTCTTAAGGAATTCTTCTTCTAGGTGGCCCATAAAAAGTCTGGCACATTGTGGGGCCATTTTGGTGCCCATAGCTGTGCCCATGGTTTGGAGGAAGTTATCGAAAGTGAAGTTGTGTGTGAGGATGAAGTGTTTAAGTTCAGTAATATCTTTAGGTCTGTACTCTGAGTTGTAATCTTGCTCTTGTAGATATATAAGGCAGGCTTGGATGCCATTCTGGTGTGGGATGTTGATCTATAAGTTGATAACATCCATGGTGGCTAGGAGGGTATTGCTGGGAAGGTGATCTATGTTTTTAAGTTTTTGTAGGAAGTGTTGTGTCTTGGACAAAATTTGCTCTTTTGGTGACAAGAGGTTTTAGGACGGATTCCTTTGAAGCTGATGTAACATTATATACCCTGAAGGTTATGGATATGCTTAAGCTGCTTGCTGAATGAAGGCCTGCAGTGCACTTATGAAATGTGAGGTCCTTAGCAATGGGAACAGTCTTGCCGGAAGGTTATGTGGAGTCTGTATTTTTAATTTTCCCTTGGTTGATTTCTTCCTACTGAGGTCTCAAGACTAACAACTACAATGTTCTCTTCTGATGAAAGAGTGGGGACTAGCAGAATGGTGAGTTTCCAAATGGCCATTTTCCAGTGCCTGCTTCTCCATGCTTCAGTCCTCCAAGATGCTGAGTAACCTCTCAATAACACATTTTTGCAGCTTCCATTGGGCTGTTGGCACCAGCCCCTTTTTTTAATTTGCTGAGAGCTCTCTTCGTTGACCTATTGCACCATAAAGTCCATTCAAGAAAAATGAAAGCTGAAGTAATGTTCTTGCATAGAATAATTATTTGTCCATATTAGAGAGGCTTAGGGAAACTCCCCCCTTAGAAAAATACTTCTCTCATTTAAATACTGATGTAAAGAACGTGATTAGAGTTGAATTCTGATCTGTCTTGCGGTGGTGTAAATCCAGAGTGAATCCAACCATCTCAGTGGAATGACTAGTTTTATACATACCAAGAAAAGCAAAATTTGGTCCTAAGGTATGTCTTTGTTATGTCTCGGTATTTAAATCTTTTAGTTTAATACTATTACATTAAATATTAATCCCTTAGTTAAATAATTGTTGTGACCTCATGTTTCTACGACTAGCAAAATGGGTGTCCCATCCTGATTGGCACTTCTAGACACTGCCAGAATTTACACAACTAGTGAGTATAAGCTGCCCCACACGTGGCCTTGGCTGACTTACTGAAACCTACAGCTGAGAGCCTTCCCAGTCTGCAGAAGCTGGGACCCCAAAGGAGATGTACAGCTCTCTCTCTCTCTCTCTTTCTTAAAGGAAGTTTCTAGCCCTGTTCTGCTTAACAATGCCGTTGAAAACAGAAATGAAGGCTGATTGTTTGGACTGCAACAACCAAGGTGCTAGGCTCCATTTCTGCAGCAAGAGGGTGGAGATAGGGCTGTGCCTGGCTTCGGACTGTGCTTCAGATCTGGAGAAGCTTCGGATGCTTTGGCGTCCGAAGCAGTATGTCCAGATCAAAGCGCTGGCTTTGTTAGTCTTTCTGAAGCGGTTTGGAGCTTCTGAACTGCTTTGGAAAATCTTCGGAGCTGCTTTGGAGATCTGGCCATAGGATATGATGGGAAATCAATGAAATATCTATAAGTTTTTTGTTTTTTGTCTGATTTGGATGAAACTTGCAGGGATGGTAGCCTCTGCTGAGGGTATGAAGCCTGCCATGTTTCAAGAAGATTGGTACAGGGGTTCGAGGGAGAAGTGCACCCCAAATTCTTGAAAGCAAATCTCATGTCATGTCTATGTGTTACACCACAGGGGGGTGAAAACTACAGAGATGGTAGCCCCTGGTGAGGCCACAAACCCTGCCAAGTTTCAAGAAGACTGGTGCAGGGGTTTGGGGGGAACTGTACCTCAAGCTGCTGACAGGCAAAACTCATGACATAGATGACCCTGTGTGTGTTAAGGCGCAGCGGGCTGAAAACTGCAGGGATCGTAGCCCCTGCTGAGGCCACAAAGCCTGCCAGCTTTTGAGGAGATCGGTGCAAGGGGGTTCTGGGGCCCTGCACCCCTAGCTGCTGACAGACAAAACTGGGGACATGGGTGCTTGTGCAACTGTCTGTCTCTGTCTTGGGACAGTTGATTGCCTGTATTGATTATTCTCTCTCCTTAGTCTGTGGTTTCGTAGGTGTTAATCCTTGCTCATTAACTCATTATGTAGTAGCTAGATACTGTGTATTGAGATGGTCCCTGGGTGAATCATGATTAATTGGTAACTGGTAACACGGTAGCTTAGCAGCCAAGCCTGCAGTAGTCCTTCTCCCTGCCCCTCCCCCCTGGCCCCAAGACATAGTTGCACAAGCATCCATGTCACGAGTTTTGCTTTTCCGAAGCTTGGGGTGCGGTTTCCCTCAAACCCCCACAGTTATCTCCTTGAAACTTAGCAGGCTTTGTGGCCTCAGTAGAGGCCATCATCCCTGCAGTCTTCACCCAGCTGTGATGTAACACATACAAGTGACATGAGTTTTGTTTTCAAGAATTTGGGGTGCAGTTCCTCCTGAACCCCTGCACCAATCTCCTTGAACCTCAGCAGGCATCATGCTCTTAGCAGAGGCTATCACCCCTTCAGGTTTCATTCAAATCAGACAAAAAACAACAAAGATATAGCTATTTCATTGATTCCCCATTATACCCTATGGCCGGATCTCAGAGGCAGCTCTGAAGCTTCAGAGGCACTTTGGCTGGATCAAAGTGGGAACCTGGTCCAGAGCTCCAGATCAAATTGCTGGCATCCAAAGTGGGTGGATCTAAAGTCAGATCAAATAGCTGCCTACTTGCACAGGCCTAGGGGCGAGGACACGGTCTCTCACCCCATCCTCATTAAAAAGATGGGGAGCTATGGCATTGACCCCTACACAGCTGAGTGGGTCAGAAACTGGCTGACGGGGTGCTCCCAGAGAGTGGTGGTAGACGAGTCGTACTCGACCTGGAGAGATGTTAGTAGCGGGGTTCCCCTTGGCTCAATCCTCGGGCCTGCGCTGTTCAACATCTTCATCGCTGACTTGGACAAGGGGGTGGAAAGCAAGCTGTCCAAGTTTGCTGACGACACCAAACTGTGGGCTG
>JAGPOW010001338.1:13949296-13967590 GCA_030014935.1 Caiman crocodilus
GGGAAGTTGTTCTTGCTCCTACCTTGGGCGTCTTTAAGAGTAGATTGGATAGATACTTGGCTGAGGTCCTGTGACCCTGGCACTCGTTCCTGCCATTGGTGGGGGGTCAGATTAGATGGCCTGCTCTAGGCCCTTTCTGACCCTAGACACTATGATACTATGATGATACTATGATGACACAAAGTCCTTTTGCAGTGTATTACATGCAAGGAGGTTAAGGCAGGGGTGTATCCCAGCAGTGCTCCATGTCAAGGTTCCCTCAGTCCTAAGGGCAGCCCTGTGCATAATGGTGTGATCATTATGAGCAAGAACTGGTTAAGTTTGGGGTGGAAGAAGAGAGGAAAAAGAAAACCCAACATTGCAAGCTTGTCCCTAAGGCACCTGGCAGATGTTACACTTAAGACATGATTAACCAGTTAATCATGCCTTAAGTATTAGCACGACTGCATGTTAATGCAATTAATGGCATGATAAAAACGGAATAAGCCACACAAAAACATGTATAATAACTGTGGGGCTAGTTCTCGTCATGCTTTAAATGTGGCCAGGCTGATTGGGGCTCCCGGCCTCAGGAGCACACGGGAGCCCTTGACCCCCCTGAAATCTATCGTAAACTTCTATCGACTTCAGTGGAACAAGTATTTCATCAAAGGGCCTTACCTTCATCGATGCACCTATATCGGTGCTCAGTCTAATGGCCATTGAACTTGTTGAAAATTCTCCTGCCAGGTCCACAGGGAGTCATATTAGACCCTATGAGATCAACCTTTGGGTTTATAGTTTCATGGGTTCCTCAATCAAGACCAGAAGCTGCCTCTCTGATTGGATTTTTCACCCTAAATCAGGGGAGAGGACTGAGTTTCTGTTAGATGGGAGCACAGGACAGGTTAAAATCCTTTCCTGACTATCATATTACCTCAAAGTAAATATTCTTGCCCACTGGAGCACCAAAATTGGAGGCCAAGATAATTTGAAATGTGTCCTAAAACTTGCCAAAACTCAACTAATACTTATGCAAGGTGCCAGGTGAACCTGAGCTTCAGGACTTCTGTTGGTCATTTCCTGGGGTGAGGAGGAAATATTTTCCCCCTTTTGAATGTCTTATTTTGGTTTTGGGGGGGTTCTTTTGTGCATATCTGTGTTGTTTCATTGGGGTGTTTTTACCCTTCCTCTGAGAAACTGACTATTAGTCATGTTCTGGGAGAGGGTTGGGGGAGATTGGCTTGTAAGTGCTTATTGTCCAAAAGTACTGAAAAATCTCTCAGATGCCTGGATATTGGGTGTTGCTCGTGTGTTCAGGGTCAAACTGTTCCCCAGATTTAGGGTCAAGAAGGAACCTCCCCCAGTTACATGCCCCTGGAATGGAACATCCCTGGAAAGGACAGTTGGGGGATTTTTGCCTTCATCTGTAGCATGGGGCATTGCCTATCCTAGGATCAACTGAGCAGGCGAAAAAATCCCTGACAGCAGAAAAATGACATTTCAGCAGCCAAGTCCTTACCACCAGGGGCTGATGAACCATGGCAAAAGTGACAATGTCTCAACCGCCTATGTACTGGAGTTAGAGACTCCAAGGAACTAATGAAGAAGTGGGGCTATACCATTGGTTCAACCACCTGTGACTGCAGCATAATTTCAGACTATGCAACGCCTGCTGCAATGCCTGCTGCTTGAAGGCACATATATGTCGGGGATAGGTGCTGTAAGACTGTGGTCCATGCCTATTATCAGAGTATGCTGCCGGGGCACCAGACAGTACAACCAACCACTTGTGCCTTTTTTTCTCTCCTGTCACATCTTGATATTCTTTAACTATTGGGAGCTGGATGTGTGGACTGGCGGAGATCTTGGTGGGTCTTTGTGGAGCTCCACCTTCCCTCACACCCCAAACTTACCACTTCCTGGATGACACACACCGGAGCCCAAAGCTCGTATCCCCCCAATGCCACTGGCAGCTAAGCACTGGTGGACACCACAAATGCTGAGGAGTTAAGATCCATTCACTCGCATTTTAAATCCTTAGTTCATAGGTCTATCAACTAAGATCAGTCCATCTGTAGTCCACCAGGCCAATGACTTTAAGTCAATTCCTCCTGGATCTTCAGGTTGGTCAGTCCCTTAAGGATCCAATCAAATAATCAAGTGGGTAATAAAAATGAACTGAAGAGATCTCCTGTTCCTGCGTTACTTGGTTTAGTTTAGTCCTTTAAGGACCCTGATCAAATAATTAAATAGATAATTCAAGACAAATGAAGTCAATGCCTCCTAGGTTCTTGGGTCAATCAATTTGGGTCAGCCCCTTTAAGGATGACTCGGCTCATCAAAAAAAGAAAAACCATTCTGCTGAGATCTTCCCCTGGCTCGGCCCCTCGGGGCCAGGACCTCTGAGCACCTCCCATGAGGGGAGCTCCCCCTCCAGCCCATTTGCCTGGCACCAAGGCTGTGGAGGACAATCCCCAACAACAACAGAAGAGAAAAGAACATAAATGAAGCAATGGGGCTGTGCCCCTGAAAACTCGCAGACTGATTCTCGGTGACTCCACCACTTCAATCCTCACCCGGCCATCTTCGAGTGATTCCTGGAACGGCCTGTCTAGAAGCTTGTCAGTGGTCCTCCAACCACTCTGTCTAGAAGATCTGCTTTTCTCTCCTGCTGCTGGTGACTGGCTGCTGTTAGCGGGGGTGGCTTCCAGTGGTGCTTCAGTCTACTGGTGCCAGTCCTCCCTTTACTGCCCCTCTCTGGGGTTGGAAATACCTTTTCATGCACTCCGTCCACCAATCCGCAGGTAGCACACGCTGTGGACATATGGCAGCAGGCTCCCTGCTCCAGTCAAGCTTCCCACTGCACCTGGGGTTATTGTCTCTCATTTGGCTTTCCTGGGCCTTTCCTCTTGCCTTGCTCTTTTCCCCTCACAATGTACAATGGAAGACCTCACAAAGTACAATAAAGGAGCACAAGCATGTGTAACACAATGGTTAAATGTGGTGTAGAGACACAAGAAAAAGATGATGATTTGAGCATGCATTATCTGACAGATTCCAGGCCACTCTATGACCCATGCAATGGCGGTGTCTTTGTCTCTCTTACTCTTCTCCTGTGGCACATTGTAGGTTTTTTCTTGGGTGTTGGCTATGGTGGCAGGAGGGCACAGAGCAGATGATCTTGTCCCTTTTGGATAAATGGTTGCCTGAGAGCATATGGTACTAGATTTGATGCCCCAGGAGGTCCCTTCCAGGACTCTGCCCCTGCGTAACGCAGAAGCTAAAGTTCCAACAGCATGTCCAATTTTGCTGCTTCTGTTATAGAAGACAGACAATTGTACGGTTAAGGGCTGGGTTAGGATGGGTGAGAGGTGGGTTTTGTTCCTGCCTCTGCCACAGGCTTCTTGTGTGATGTTGGGCATGTCATTTAACTTGTGTGTACCTGAGTTCCCTGTCTGGAAATTGAAGCCCAGGCTTCCTTTCTCTGTGATTGTCTGTCTTGCCTATTTAGATCAGAAGCAGTTTGAAGCAGGGACTGTCTTAGTAAATGGAGCTCTTCTCGTATCAGACTTCATGCCCAGATTGCCTGTGTGTGTCAGGCTCTGGGTTTATATACTGCAGCTCCTGTCTGGGTCATGTGGCTTCTGATTGCCTCCTGTCACACCTGCCACCTGCTTCATCTGCAGCCTGCCTGCTCTTGGAGGAGCAGGAGCACCAAGTAAAGTAAAAGCTGCAACAGGTCATGAACACAGTCCTCTGCCTGTCAATTCTTCTAACTTTTTTGTCACCTGCCTCTGAAACTTAATTTCTCCACATTCTTCTTAAAATGTGGACACCAGACATGCATGCAGAATCCTAGATGAACCCTAGTAGAGTGACCCTATTGCCTCCCAAGTCTTACACCTAACACTTTTGTTAATTGAGCCCCAAACTACATTTTTGTTTTGTGACTGCATCCCATAGTTGACTTGCATTGAGCCTGTGATCTGCCAGAACCCTTCCTCAAAGGCACTGGGTGTTGGCTATAGCCAGGTTCAGGGATTTTGACTGGGGTGTGCTAGTGCTCCACCTAGAGGGTCTTGCTGCTCCATTCAGGGTTAGACTGATTGTCATATTTGGGGTCAGGAAGGAATTTTACCCCATGGTCAGATTGGTATGGTCTTTGGGGTTTTGCCTTCCTCTGTAGTGGGGGCATGGCCCTATTTCTGGGATCTCTGGATGGAAGCAGGAGGTTGGCCACTGTGGTCCCCCTGCTTTGCCTGTGGCAGGTTAGGGTATTATGTGTTGTGTTGTCTCAGGGTTGAATGTGCAGTTATCCTTTGCTTGCAATTATTTAGCCAGTTATGTTTCCCCCTCATAGTAATTTTACCTAGATCACGTTGCTTCTGTTTATGTATGAGATTATGTGGGACTACATCAAAAAGCCCGTGCAGAAGCAGGGAAAAGCAAAGAAACTACCCAGACATCTCGTGGGAGGAGTACTCGGCCAAATCCAAGCGGTCGCAAAGCTTTCTCTCATGTGTGGACGACCTCTATCTGACGCAGGAAGTTTACAGGCCAACAAGAGATAAAGCGCTGCTTGACCTCATAGTGGCAACTGGGGATGACCTAATCGGAAACCTAACGATCGAAGGGAAGCTGAGTGACAGTGATCATGAACTGATCACCTTCACCATCTGCCATAAAGCTGGCAAGTCAGTCAGTAACACAGAAGTCCTCAACTTCAGGAAAGCTGACTTTGACAAGCTAAGGAGGCTTGTCACAACCCCCATGGCTGTCCAGGGAACTGGTGGACCTCCTGCAGCTTAAAAGGAAGATGTACAAAAGATGGAGGACTGGATCCACCACCAAGGAGGAATACTCTGCTCTGGTCTGGACCTGCAGAAAGCAAATCAGAAAAGCCAAGACTGCAACGGCTACAAATATCAAGGACAATAAAAAGTCCTTTTTCAGATATGTGAGGAGCCAGAGGAAAAGTAAAGGCAACATTGGACCCCTGCTTAACCAAATGGAGCAACTGACAACTAACACCCAGGAAAAAGCAAACTTCCTAAACGGGTATTTTGCGTCTGTTTTTCACCAGTCCCATGGGACCCCCCTGCCCACTGTGGGTCAGAGAGCCCCAGGTGAGGGAGATTCCTTACCCTTCATCGAAGCTGACCTCGTGAAGGAACACCTTGACAGGCTGGATACCTTCAAGTCAGCCGACCCTGATGGGTTACACCCAAGGGTACTCAGGGAGCTGGCAAGTATCATAGCTCAGCCCCTGGCACAGATCTTT
Organism: Caiman crocodilus; assembly: GCA_030014935.1. Classification (NCBI taxonomy): domain Eukaryota; kingdom Metazoa; phylum Chordata; order Crocodylia; family Alligatoridae; genus Caiman; species Caiman crocodilus. Next base: position 13,954,560 of record JAGPOW010001338.1, read on the forward strand.
GAGAGCCCCTGGCACTCTGGTGAAGTGCCTGGTGATTGGAAGAGGGTCAATGTCATGCCTATCTTCAAGAATGGGAGGAAAGTAGATCCGGCAAACTATAGGTCCATCAGCCTGATCTCTATCCGGGGGAAGGTCTTGGAAAAGATTACCAAGGAGGCCATCCTTAACAGACTAGCTGAAGGCAATATCCTGAGAGATACCCAGCATGGGTTTGTTCAAGGTAGGTCTTGCTTGACCAATCTCATTTCCTTTTATGACCAGGTAACCTATCACCTGTACAAGGGGGAAGAGATCAATGTTGTATACCTCAACTTTGAAAAAGCCTTCGATCTGGTTTCCCATGATCATCTCTTGGCTAAACTGGCTAACTGCGGCCTTGACAGCACTACGATCCGCTGGCTGGGGAACTGGCTTCACGGTAGGACCCAGAGGGTGGTGGTCAATGGGAGTCAATCGTCTTGGTGCACCGTGACCAGCGGGGTCTCACAAGGCTCTGTCCTAGGGCCTATACTATTTAACATCTTCATTAATGATGTGGACATTGGTGTCAGAAACGGACTGGCCAAGTTCACCGATGACACCAAACTCTGGGGTAAAGCATCCATACCTGATAGGAAGGTGATCCAGAAGGAACTGGACAGACTCATGAAATGGGTGGACGAGAACCTGATGGTGTTCAACACCAAAAAATGCAAGGTTCTCCACGTTGGGAGAAAGAACCTGCAGCATCTTTATAGGCTTGGTAGTGCTACACTGGTTAGCACTACAGATGAAAGGGACTTGGAGGTCATGGTTGACCACAAGATGAACATGAGCCTTCAGTGTGATACTGCAGCTAGTAAAGCAAGCAAAATGCTGGCTTGCATCCATAGATACTTCTCAAGCAAATCCTGGGATGTCATTCTCCCCTTGTACTCAGCCTTGGTGAGGTCACAGCTGGAGTACTGCATCCAGTTTTGGGCTCCACAATTCAAAAGGGATGTGGAGAAGCTTGAGAGGGTGCAGAGCAGAGCCACGTGCATAAGCAGAGGGCAGGAAAACAGATCTTATGATGAGAGGCTGAGAGCCATGGGACTCTTCAGCCTGGACAAGCGCAGGCTCAGGGGTGATCTGGTGGCCACCTATAAGTTTATCAGGGTTGCTCATCAGGATCTGGAGGAACATCTGTTCACCAGAGCGCCCCAAGGGATGACAAAATCTAATGGTCACAAACTCCACTGTGACTGATTCAGGCTGGACATAAGGAAGAACTTCTTCACTGTCCAAGTCCCCAGGTTTGGAATAGACTGCCGCCGGAGGCAGTTCAAGCACCCACTTTGAATGCCTTCAAGACACATTTGGATGCTTATCTTGCTGGGAACCTATGATCCCTGCTGACTTCCTGCCCCTGGGGCGGGGGCTGGACTCAATGACCCTCTGGGGTCCCTTCCAGCCCAAATGTCTATGAAATCTATGAAATACAACTCTAGTATATTTAATTTAAAAAAAGGGAACCAAACAAAAATGAACATTTTACTTAAAGATATTAACATGGAGCATAAAAGAAGGATAAAAATGTGCAGGCAGCCTGGGGCCTGTTCTGAAAATAACATATTGGAGGCACAAATTAAGTACATATCACAGATCGAATAAAACAAGTAAGCAGGCCCCAAGAGACCTTGCATGGCTAAGTGATAGAGTAGAGGAGGGTATTTAGAGGCAAAACCATGACCTCCAAGAAATGGAAGTCCTATATGAATGAGAAAAATAGAAAGCTGGTGGCAATATCCAATTACAGACTTTTGCAAGTATGTAAGAGGGGTTGGGATCAATCGACTTGCATACATAATGTCTCTCACTCAGCAATGTCCAGAATTAAACTCATAAACCTTCAATATAACTGATCTAATGAGGCCTCACCTGGCAATATTCTGTTTTCATGCTAACCTGCAGATTTTTCAGTCTCATTAGCTCCAGGCTTCTTCTTCTTTCTTTCTTTTTTTTTTTTTTAGTGCTTGGGGCCTTTTGAAAGCCAAGACACATTTTCTTCATTCTGCTTTCTAGTTTGTGGATCTACTTAACTGGCTTGTAAACTGAGCACCTACGCATTTTTCTTTCCTTATGGATGTATCTTCTCTTTCTCTTTCCTTTCCAAGCCTCCTGTCTCATCAGTCCATTTGGTGTGTAGGTTAGTTAAAAATTTACACAGACAACACAGTGGCAGCTCAGTGTTTGAATGTGCACAGGCGCTAAGAAATCGGTCTTGCAAAAAAATTCTCCAGGCCCACAGTAAGGAACCTCTCTCACAAAGTCTCTCCTATCTCAGTGTAAGCTAGAGCAGTGCAAATCATGTACAAGTGGAGCTCTATGTGCTTCACCCCATCACTGCATTACTCTTAAAAGGGGAAGAATCTTGTAGTTTAGACAGTAGCAGGGGGTCAGAAGACCTATATTTACTACTGGTGAACAGGGGTAGCAGACAAGGCACGCAGTTTGCTGGGAGCAAGACGAGGAAGGGGAAAAGAAGCCAGGCACCAGATCCTGCTTTGGAAAGGTAAGTGATACAGAACTGCCTGTGCCTTTGGCGTGCTGAATGTTTGTTTGGTGGGCTGTGTGTTTGGTGTATGTCCCCTGAGAAGCTGGGATTGTTGCTAGCTGAGTGATTGCTGATTGTTGAGTGATTGTTGCCTGTGCCTGACAGAGGCCCTAACGAGGGGGCAGAGCCAGTCCAGACCCAGCAGGGTATAAAAGGAGGCTCCCCAAGTGACCAGGGAGCCAGCAAACAGGGGCAGCAAACAGGGCAAGCAGTTTGCGGGCAGTTCGCAGGACAGTTCATAGGTCAGTTTGCTGCCCCCCTTCCCCTCGTTTCATTGGTGGAGGAAGACAGGACAAGCCTCCCCACAGGGGGAAGGATTGAGACCACCACCACCAAGAAGTGATGGGTGGCGATGGTTGGAGACTCCCTTCTGCAGGGGATGGAGGGATCCATCTGCTGACCTGCCCTGTTGTCTTGGGAAGTCTGCTGCTTGCCCAGAGCCAGATCCAAGATGTCATGGAGGGATTATCAAGACTCATCCAGCCCTCTGACTTCTACCCCATGCTGCTCATCCATGTGGGTATCAATGATACTGCCAGGAGAGACCCTGAGTAGATCAAAGTGACTATAGGGCTCTGGGTACAAGGGTGAGGGGGATGGGGGCTGAGGTGGTGTTCTCTTCAATCCTTCTGGTCAAGGGATAGGGCCTGGGCAAGAGTGGGCTCATGCAAATCAATGCCTGGCTGCATACAGGTGGTGTTGCCAGCAGACCTTTGGCTTCTTTAACTAGGGGATAATGTTCCAAGAAGAAGGATTGCTGAGAAGAGATAGGATCCACCTGATGAAGAGATGGAAGAGCAGACAGGCTCGATAACTTAGTAAGGAGAGCTTTAAACTATGTTTGCTGAGGGATGGAGACCAAAGCTCTGAGGTAAGTGAGGAAGTAGGAGTCTTGGAGGAAGAGAAAGCAGGATGGAGCAACAGGGCAGGTGCTCTCATACTTCCTGAGAAATCAGGGCAATCATCTAGTTAACTTGGGTATCTGTACACAAATGCACAGAGCCTGGGAAACAAGCAGGAAGAACTGGAATTCCTTGCACAGTCACAGCACTATGATGGGATTGGAATAACAGAGACATGGCGGGAGCTCACATGACTGGAGCACTGTCATGGATGGGTACAAACTGTGCAGGAAGGACAGGAAGGGGAGAAGAGAAGGGGTTGCACTTAATATAAAAGAGCCATATGATTGCTCAGAGCTCCAGTTTGAAACTAGAGCTAGGCTTGTTGAAAGTCTGTGGGTTAGGGTCAGAGGGGAAAGCAACAAGGGTGATGTTGTGGTGGGATTCTGCAATGGATCACCAGACCAGGAGGATAAGGCGGATGAGGTTTTTTTCAAATAGGTAGTAGAAGTTTCCCGATCACAGGCCCTGGTTCTCATGGGGGACTTCAAACACCCTGACATTGGCTGGGAGGGTGATACAGCAGTGTACAGGCAATTCAAAAAGATTTTGTAGAATACTAGGGACAACTCCCTGGTGCAAGGGCTGGAGTGGCCAACCAGAGACCACGCTCTTCTTGACCTGCTGTTGCTCACAAACAGTGAAGAATTGGTGAAGAATGTACTAGTGGATGACAACTTGGGCAGTAGCGACCATGAGATCCTGAGTTCAGGATCCTGAAGAAGGGAAGGATGGAGAGAAGCAGAGTAAGGACCTTGGACTTCAGAAAAGTAGACTTCCACTCACTCTGGGAGCTCATGGGCAAGGTCGCCTGTGAAGCCAATCTGAGGGGGAGAGGAGTCCAGGAGAGCTGGCTGTACTTCAGAGAAGCCTTACTGAGAGTGCAGGAACAAACCATCCCAATGTGCAGAAAGATTAGTAAATGTGGCAGAAGAGAAGAGAACTTTTCAGTACACTAAATCACAAAAAAGAAGCTTATAAGAAGTGGAAACTTAGCCACACAACTAGGAAGAGTATTGCTTGGTCATACAGGGATGAAGTCAGGATTTGCCATGACTCATCTGTTCTGAAGTGAGAGCTAAGCTGGGCAACTTAGCTTTATTTCATTCAGAGTTCAAATACTCTGGTTTAGCTGTTACCATGAGGCAAAACTCAGCACAGGGATTGTTATCAGAGAACAACTGAGATGTGCTTAAGTCCCTGCCACTTCTTAGGGCACAGACAGAAGTGACAAAAATGCAGTGCCTTCATTAACTTGTGTCTGCACATGCCATGAGCAGGGCTGGGCTGATGCAGCTCAGTCCTGCTCCTGGTGCTGTTTTCAGAATGGGAGGGGGTGAAGCAAGTGGAGGGAGTTAATTTTGGGGGGTTGTTCAGCCAGTGCTGGAGGGCAGATTGGAGCCCTGCCACTCCAGCACAGGTTGGGGTGCTGGATGGCACCAGGGGCCAGGAGAGAGGAGACAGGGCTCGGGTAAGAGGCTGCAGATACACAGCCTCTCTCCCTGGATTGGCTCCAAATTGGACCTTGATTCCCACCCTCCTGACCCAACAGCTAACATCTGTTGGGTCAGGAGGATTGGTCTAACTCATAGTACTTTATGTAAAGCACCATGATTTAGACCAAGGAACTGCATGTCTGTCTGTGTGTTTAGTTGTAGCCAAAGGGCTAGGTACTGCTATGGAGTCACAAGATACTATAGGTTGCTAAGTGGGGTGGTGACTACAAAAGGTTTGGGAATAGATTCAAAGACTCATATAGATGCTAGGGTCAGAAGGGACCTCAATGGATCATCAAGTCTAACTCCCTATCAGTGGCAGAAAAAATGCTGGGGTCATTTGACCCCAGCCAGGTGCTTATTCAGTCTCTTCTTGAAGACCCCCAAGATAGGAGAGAGCACCACTTCCTTTGGAACCCCATTCCAGTTTCTGGCAACCCTAACCATTAAGAAGTTCTTTCTGATGCTCAACCTAAATCTACTCTCTATCAGCTTATGGCCATTTTTCCTGGTTATTCCAAGGGGTGCTCTGGTAAACAGGGCATCTCCTATTCCCTGCTGTCCCCCTTTGGTGAATTTGTATACTGCCACAAGATCCCCCTCAGCCTTCTCTTGCAGAGGCAGAAAAGGTCCAGGTCCCTCAGCCTTTCCTCATAGCGCCTTTCCTGCAGGCCTCTAACCATATGAGTCGCCCTCCTCTGGACCCTCTCAAGGTTATCCACATCCCTCTTGAATTGCAATGCCCAGCACTGGACACAGTACTACAGTGGTGGCCTGACCAGTGCTGCATAGAGGAGGAGCATCACCTCCCTGGGCCTATTAATGCATGACAATGTGCGGTTAGCTCTGCTAATTACTTTGTCAAATTGATGACTCATATTCATCTTGGAGTCGACAATGACTCCAAGATCTCTTTCTGCCACTGTGCTGCTGAGAAGGTCATCCCCCAGCCTATAGGTGTGCATCCCTATAGGGCGATTCCCTCTCCCTAGGTGCAGCACTTTGCACTTGTCCTTGTTCAACTGCATCCTATTGTTCTCTGCCCACTTCTCTAACTTCTCCAGGTCCATCTGGATTCGCTTTCTTCCCATCAGCATGTTTACTTCACCTCATAGTTTGGTGTCATCTGTGAATCTGGACTGGGTGTTTTCCATGCCCTCATCCAGGTCACTGATGAAGATATTGAACAACACTGGCCCAAGGACCAAGCCTTAGGAGACCCCACAGCCCACACCTTTCCAAGTCAATACCAACCTGTCCACCACCACTCTCTGGGTGTGACCCTTAAGCCAATTTGCCACCCACATGACTGTATAATTGTCTATGGCATAGCCGTTCAATTTGTTTATGAGAATAGGATGGGATACTGTGTTGAAGGCCTTCTTAAAGTCGAAGTAGATGACATCTACCACAACTCCTGCATCTAAGTGTTTAATGACTGGTCATAGAAAGAAACAAGGTTAGTCAGGTAGGATCTACCTGCTATGAACCCACGCTGGTTGTCATTCAGCGTTATATTACCCACTGGACTCCTACAAATGTGATCCTTGATCATTTTTTTCAAGGGTTTTCTCAAGGAAAGAGGTGAGACTAACCAGTTTATAATTACCCGGATCCTCCTTCCTTTCCTTCCTGAAAATAGGGACCACATTGGCCCTTTTCCAGTCCTCTGGGACCTCACCTGAGCACCACAAGTGCTCAAACAGTCGTGCCAGTGGCTCTGCTATGACACTGGCTAAGTCTTTCAGCACTCCTGCATGGAGCTCATCCAGTCCTGCTGATTTAAACACATCCAGCCCCTCCAAGTGTCTCTTTACTAGGTTGGTGCTGAGAGTTGGTGGGCTGGTGTTCTTCCTGCTTCTGTCAGTAATGCATTTGGGAGATTTATCTAGATCCGTGTTCAAGAATACAGAGGCAAAGAACTCATTGAAGAGCTGTGCTTTGTCCCTCCTATCTGTCATCAACTGCCCTTGTCTATTCTGTAGTGGTCCTATGCTGCTCTGTACCTTCTTTTTGCTTCTGATATATCTGAAGAAGGACTTTTTGTTGTCCTTAATTTTTGTCGCGAGCACAAGTTCTAATGCTGCTTTGGCCTTCCTAACTGACTCCCTGCAAGTGTGAGCCAAGGAGGTATACTCCTCCTTGGTAGATACCCCCTGCTTCCACAGCCTGTATGCCCCTTTTTTCACCCTTAGTCTTTCCCTGTTTATCCAAGAGGGCTTCTTGGTCCCTTTGCCCCTTTTCTATGCAGTGGGATTGCCTCCTTCTGTGCCTGAAGGATCACTTCCTTGAGGAACCCTTCCTGGGCCCCCATTTTGTCAATGCTCTTGAGATTTAATACCTCACTAACACTCTCCTAAGCACTTGATGATCCGTTGAGGTCCCTTCTGACCCTAGTATCTATGAATCTATGACCCTAGCTGACTTCCTGCCCTTTGGGCTGGACTTGATGATCTCACGAGGTCCCTTCCAGCCCTAATGTCTATGAAATCTAAGAAAATCTATCCTAGGATTGGCTTCTCTGATAGCAAGCTCAATATGGAGCTACTTTCTATTTGAATCAGCCCTGGTGACAGATCCCACAGCCAGATTGCCCTTCTGCGTATTTGAACCATCCTGGGAGCTCCCACTACATGGCTTTGCCTGTCCCATGCCTAACTCCTGCTGTCCTGCCTCTGAGCCTCTCACTTGCACTCCTGGGAGAGCCCTGGGTAATTTCCTGGGCCTTAAGAATCAAGTCTTATTGTCCAGACCCAACTTCTACTTGGGGGACACCTATTGCAAGATAAGATTCTTGGCAAGACTCCCACATATTTTTGTAGACTAAAAAATTATAGTGTCTGTCTCGAATGCTTCTGGGATTGCAGTGTACTGGATGAAGTCAACCCTGTTTGTGTGGCCTAAGGAAGGCCATGTGATCTCTGCCTTAGTTGCTTGTGTAAAACGAGGCTGTCCACGTTTACTACACGGAGGTGTTCTGTGGGTCCTGCTTCGTTATGGCTTGCACAGAGCTTTGAAAACTTTGGGTGGAAAAGGCAATAGATGTGCAAAATAGTATTGTTTCTTAGATTTTGTGTCTTTGAATCTAAATGACACTTACAGGCTGTTCCCTAGGAAATAGTGGGATTTTTTTTGCCAAAAAAATATTTTACAGATTTTCATAGGATGAGGGCTTGGACATAAAACACATTCATTAGGGTATAAGCAAGGAGCAAACTAAAAATGCAAGCCTGCACCCATCTAACATTTGTGAATCCAGTATGCCTTAGGAAGAATCCAGGGTAAGCCTTCACTGGTATGTTATACTGGAGTGAGCATTTTGTGTGCAGAGCTGTTTCGGGGTAGCTGACTCGTGTTGGCCATGAGTGCCTACTACAGCAGTATGCTGAGTGGTCATCTGTCCAGTGTAAATTATGCCTGCGTGAATGTGTCAGGTGTCCAGGCCCCCCAAATAGCAGTTCTGATGTAATGTGTTAACACTGCCAACCTCAAAGTAGATCTGGGTCAAGTGGGATCTCATGCTAAATCACTTGAAACCTTCAGAGACTGTCCAGCTTGTACTCCACTAGGACTTGTTTTACTTCTCTCTCTCACTGCCATGTTCCAGCTTGCTCCTGCTGGTGTCTGTGGCAAATTTCCTACTCATACCACAGGGGACAGGGACCAAGCCAACACTCCTCTCACTACCATCTTGTCTGTTTGAGTGGCAGATGCTGCTATCTCCAGAAGAGCTGGGAATGCCATATTCACCAGTGAGAATCCCTGTGCCGTTCCAGGGATTAAACAAAAGCACCCTACGAAAACAAAACACTTTACTGCAGGTAATTCTCTCCCATGGAGTGAACAAAGCATGTGTGACAGATGTTAGACAGCATGCTTAGTGCCCACCTGGCAGGCGCTTTGATATTGCAGTGTAAGGACCTAGCTAGACTGGGGTTTGCATTGGATTGCTACTTAGTCCGGGCTGCCCCAGTGCATATGTGGGGGAACACAGACCCTATGCAAACAGTTGCTGTTCTTCTGCCTTCCACCTCCTGATGAGCTTCAGAGGGTGAGGTGGGCATGTTGTAAGGGCATAGCTGGGTCTAACAGTCCTCAGTGAACTGGCTTCTGGGCTATGTCCAGCTGGCAGGAGGGTTTCTATCCCTGTGTTGCCCTGGCCTCTCCAACTGTGGTAGCAGAGCACAGTAGGTAGCCATCTGTCCCTGCTTCCCTTCATTTTGCCTGTCTTAGTGACCTATGATGCTGGAGGGTGCCTCTGCAGCCTGTTAGCTATGTGTTTGCTGCAAATTGGAGCAGAAAGCAGATTTATTAATAATGTGTGATTATTATTATTATAAAGGTAATTATATGTTTCTCTTTGGCCAAATTCTCCTTGTGGCCTAGGAACTGTGAGCATATGGGGCAAAGATGAGGTGGTTGTGTGGGAGGGCAGGGTATGTTTGACCCCTGTAATGCCCCATACCTAACCCCATGCAGAGGGGAGACCTAGCACCCTGCTGGCTCAGCTCCGAAGGCAGGCACTCAGGAAGGTCAGAGATGCTCCAAACAGATGCTCTAGACAGACTCTCTTGCCGCAGTCCACTGAAGTCCTCCTTGCAGCTTGATTCCCACCCCCTCCCTGCCTGCTCTGCAATGTGTAGGAGGGGAGGAAGGAGCTTCCCAGCCAAGGATTTAGACTCCCAAGGGCATTCTCTACCCAGGAGGGAGCAATTACAAGACAGGTAATATTCTGGGTTTGCGCTACCAGCCAGTTCCCTTTAACACAAACAGTGTTCAGGAGAATCAATTTTTCATCATTTTAGGCAGCGTTGGCAAAAGGCAAACTGCCCAAATCCTCACGTTCTCCAAGAGACTTGCAGCTTTCAACAAAAATGTTTACAAATATTCCTCTGACAGCAGTGATTCCAAAGTGCGAACTCAACCGCATTCTGATTTTCAGATTCAGTCTCCTCTTTTGGGGAACCAAGTGCTTAGGAAATGTTGGGGGAACTGGAACCTAGCCCACTGTTCAGTTAGTTTAGGCCTGGCAGTCTCTGCCAGTGCTCCAGAGAGTGTGAGGCTGTTGCCGATGGGCCAATTCTCTTAGAAAGGTCAGAGGAAGATGCAATGGCAAAATTAGGAAGCTAACCAGCAGCTCCATCATAAAATGTATAATATGTATGCTGTGCATCACACAAATCCAGATAAATATGTCAGGGGGTGGCAATTTTAAATCTAACTTAAAAGTTTAGAGAAGCAATAAGTGCCTTCTGAGTAAGCCCTTCAATAGGAGGTAATGCCTGGGTTTAGCACCTTCAGGTTTGGTTTTGGGTTTTTTTAGCAATTGCTCTTATATAATGCTTGTGCATGGCTCCTACAACCCGCTCACCCAAGCCATAGATTTCATTTCCCAAAAGCTCTCCATGGCATAGCATCCTATTTTCAGGACTGTCTTAAACCATTTTTCACCTGGGCAAACGGAGGCAAATCCTGTAATGCTGGTTCCTACTGGCTTGTGCTATGTAATAGATCGTGGCCAGGGCAATGCTACACTGATTGCTTCTAGCAGAAGATCTGAGCAGGGCTGGGTTCCCTCTGAGCCACTGATACACAACAAAGTACAGGCCCTTAGTAACGCTGGTTGGAGACAGATCGGTATTCCCATATGCTGATTAGAACAGCATATGTCTTATCACAGAGCATGCTGACTCCAGAAGTGTCTGTTAAACCACCAGGGCATTTGGTCCTGTTAGACACAGCTTCTGTAATTGCCCTTTATTTCTCTGCATAGACCTGGATGCTGGTGGTTTTCTGAGGAGGAGCGTGGTGAGTTTATTTGTGTTGCCAGTGGTAGCTGTGTCTCTTGTTACATATCTCCTTACAAGTGCAACAGTGCCTCAGCACCAGACGCAGAGTCCATCCTGTGACTAAGGATGGCATAAGGTATATGCATTGTTAGGCTTTCTTAGAAGATGTGCATATGGCATCTATTAGACTTGTGCTCACCCTATGCCTGGTGTGACCCATCCTGTTAATCTGAGCATCCTACCCCTGCTAGGTCAGGATATCTATCAGGACTATGTTTGTGTTCTAACCAATGACTGCGGCGGCGGCTACACGAGACACTGACTGTGCAGTCATTTAGTACTTGTATAAACAAGAACTAAATGATTTTACAGTAACCTGAGTCAAATGACAAAAGACAAATGACTTTTTTGCGATGCTCCTGCACAGTAGCTGAATACTGCTGCATAGTAGTGTTGCATCACATTTGTTGCCATGTGACGCTGTTGCATAGTAGTATCAGGCTACTGCGCAGTCAGCATTTCATGTAGCTGCAGCCTGTATAAGACAAAATGCACAAACAAACTGGGGGTAGGGACTGGAACGCAGAGCTTTTCCTTCATCGGTGGGCCCAAACCACTAGGTCAGAGTTTCTCAACCTGTGGGTCATGAGCTATAAGGGGGTCACAAGAACATATGAACATATGAAAGGGTTGCGAACAAACTTTAAAAATGGATCAACAAACTTTAAAAATGGAGAAAGAAGTGGGAAACTGTGGGTTTTCCCTTGCAGGCTGGCAGAGCTCCAGGCTGCAAGGGGCTGCTTGGGGCCCTCCTGCCCCACAAACATCCACTCCCTGCCCGACACTGCATAGCTGGGGCCTGGGAGTGAGGGACAGCAGGTTGGGAGTGAGGGGCCAAGGGGCTGTCTTCTATTTAAACTATTTTCTGGACCAGAACTGGATATCAACATTTACAAATGGGTCCTGGTACAAAAAAGGTTGAGAACCACTGCACTAGGTTATGGACTCTCATTCCCTCTTGCTTGCTCTGTACCCATCCTTATAGTCTTGGGACCCTTGGCAGTACATTAGCCTTCCTTCGAGGGGAGGTGGATACCTCTCCTAGCCTGCCCAATGTATTGTCTGGTCCCTGGGCAATGTCATGAGATTTGAATCTAAGCTGAAGAAGACCCTAAGCCTTATTTCTTGGGTGAGTGTACTAAGCTATTATACCATATCTATTTAGCATTTCCTATTGGTCAACTCTAGGAAGCTCCCCATTCAACAGGCAGGTGTTTTGCCTGCTCTTGCTAGGCACTCTGGGGAGTGGAGGCATTTCACTGTAAGAGAACTATTTTCTTGCATACAACATGCACCTTTTCCCCCCAAAATCAGCACCCACACCCCTGAACTGGGGTTCATGTATTAAGTGGAGAAGCTGATTTTTTGCCTGATCTAGAAGCACCCTGGTTTGATTCCTGCTCCACAGTGTAGCAGCGGTGGCATTGCTATTTAGATAGCTGTGAGGGAGACAGTTAACTTAATGGCTCTTTGTTCCCCACTCCAGAGGTGTTAACTATCATCTCTCCTTTTTAATCATCTTGATGTCCCACTAATCAAGCTAACCTTTCTTAAAGCAATTTTGCTGTCTGCTAGTTGCTCCTAGAATCTCCCCCTATTTCACAGACTCTTTAACTCAGACTCTTTATTCTTTCAATACAGATCCTTTAGCTCTTTTCAAAATCATAGATTCACCCATGCAGATAAGTCTTTAGCAGCAGCTAGGGATTCACCTGTAGTTAAGCAAGAAAGGGAAGTCCTAGTGGACTCCAAGATGAACATGAGTCGGCAGTGTGAAGAAGCCATCAGAAAAGCCAATGGCACTTTATTGTGCATCAGCAGATGCATGACGAACAGATCCAAGGAGGTGATACTTCCCCTCTATCAGGAGCTGGTCAGACCGCAGTTGGAGTACTGCATGCAATTCTGGGCACTGCACTTCAAGAGGGATGTGGACAGCCTGGAGAGGGTCCAGAGAAGGGCCTCTCGTATGGTTAAAGGCTTGCAGACCAAGCCCTATGAGGAGAGACTGGGGCACCTGGACCACTTCAGCCTCCGCAAGAGAAGGTTGAGAGGCGACCTTGTGGCTGCCTATAAGTTCATCACGGGGGCACAGAAGGGAATTGGTGATGTTTTATTCACCAAGGCGCCCCCGGGGGTTACAAGAAATAATGGCCACAAGCTAGCAGAGAGCAGATTTAGACTGGACAGTAGGAAGAACTTCTTCACA
>JAGPOW010001338.1:13978049-14021048 GCA_030014935.1 Caiman crocodilus
CTACTTAGGAAGACAGAGGCAAAGAAATCATTAAATATGTTAGATTTGTCGTCTGGCGCGACGACTAAGTTGCCCATCGTGTCCCGCAGGGGCCCCAGTTGGTGTGATTGTAGTATATGCAACAAGCAGCATGCACAGAGTATGCATCACATACACTACGTAGGCAACTTGAGCCAGCTAAGGAATAGCCAAGATGTAGGCAGAATTCAGAGGAGGAGGAGGTGCAAATGGGTGGGATATGCTAAAGAAAGAGCTAAGACTTTCCTTCTGAGGACACTCCTTCAGCATTTGAAGAAAAGAATTGCAATGAACTCTGACACCTTTTACTGTATTCTGCCGTGAAATAAACTGGTGGCTTTAAACAATGTCCTGAAACGATGGACTGGGCAGTATTTCTGGAAGAGTCTTTATAGTTCCAACCTTTGAGTTTGCTAGAATATGATTATATGGCTTGAAAGCTGCTCATCTAAGCAGTACTCAGCTTCCACCCCCGCCATTTTAAAATTTGGCCCAATTATTTTTTCCCCTTGAAATCCGTTGTGTATTTTCCTCTTCCTGTTTAGTAGGGAACCTGTTTTTGGGGTGATTTTTATTTTGTGATGTGCTTGTGCAAAACGTTAGCCACTACTCTGTCCCTCATAGGACAACTCTGCTCTAGAGCAGGGGTGGGCAAAGTTCGGGCCAACGGCTGAATTGGGCGGAGGACTCCATTTCCCAGCAGCCCCTCCCTGCCTGCATCACTCCAGTTGGTTTCCATGGAGACCCCAGGAGTGGCGGGGATGTGACAGCATGGGGCCAGCATCTCCATGGAGACCAGCCTGAGCAACGCTGGCAGGGCATGCGGCTGGGCAGGGAGTTGCTCGGGGCTGAGATCTTGCAGCGGTGACAGTGTGGGCCAGAGCTGGGGAAAAGCTGTGATCCGCTGCCCCAGGGCCGTGCATGCAGTGGACCGTGGCTCTACTTCGGCTCTGGACGAGGCTGTCACCGCTGCAAGATCCCGGTCCCGGCCTGGAGCAGCTCCCCGCCCAGCCGTGTGCCCTGCCCGCGCACCTTTCCAACTGATCGTTATTGAGACGCGGGCCCTGCGCTGGCGCGGCTCTGCCGCTCCTGGGGGCTGCAAGGAGGTCTGCTGGAGCAATGCAGGCAGGGGCTGGAGTCCGGCCATTTTGCCCACCCCTGCTCTACGGTGTGGGGTTTTGCCTCAGCTTCAATGGCTTGGAAAACTTATCTTCAGTTTTAATTCTTTAGGAAAACTTTTTGTGGGGATTTTGTTTAGCTCTCTGAAAGTTCACTGCTGTGCTCTGTCTGCTGGTTCAACGTTTTCTCTTTGTAAAGCTGATGTTTGCCTTTCTCTGCATTTAGTTTATCCTTAATCGTCTGAAGTACGTTCTACGTTCCTTTCATCAGCCAGCATCAAGTAGCCTTTTCTTTTTGGAAGTGTTTCGATTTAGCTGCATGGGGACTTGGATAAAGCAAAGTCAGTCGGTGCTTTATGATTTCAGATCAATTCCTCCCTCTGAAACATGACACACCCGCTATCCAGCAAAATGCTGAAGAGATGCACCCATTCTCCTCTTCCCCGTTGGCCCCTTCAGAACAGGGTGTAGGGTTATTGTCTTAAGGAAATGTCTTGGGGTTGCAAGCAGACTAAATCAAGGTCAGGAGAGGCCATGCAGACTGGCATGGGCAGGTGCCACTCCAGTGATGAATGCAGAGTGGCCCTACTGGCTTTCCGAGCGTGCGCTCTGGATCTGTCACTGCCGCCATGTCAGTGTTGTCACCATGGCCAAGATGCAAGTCCTGCCCTCAGCGTTCAGCAGGTTGGAGAAATGAGGTAGGATAGCCAGCCTAGAGCAGCCCTGCCAGGAAGCAGAGCAGCATGGGTTTCCATGCTTGGAGCCGCTCTACCTCTGGCTTGACTGCCTCTTCTGGGGCAAGGCAGGCTTCTTGGCATTGCTCCCAGGCACCACATGAACATACTGATTTAGAAAGAAAGGCCTCATTCCCAAGGACACATTCAGATTTAGTAGCTGGAGATGCACCTCTCCTGGCCTCAAAGTATCTTTGGGTGCATGCGGACACACGTTCCCCTCCCTCTGTGGGAGTGGGGCAGGCAGGCGAGGAGCTAAAACTGGCTTATAGCGACTCGGGATAGAAATGGACATCCTCAACTGAAATGAACCAACTGTGCCTCAACGTGTCCTGGCACAGCTAACCTGCTTCGCTGGGCAAAGCCCACATCGCCCATTGATCCTGTGGGATAGTGAGCAACATGTTTCTCAATGCCATTTTTTTTACCCACTCCTGCTATGAGGAGCAAAGGAGAGTAGCTGCTTCAGTGGCTCCCCTAGCTGGCTGGAGCACAGGCATGCAGAAGGATCTCTGGGAAGGACAGCAGCTTAAAGGAAGCCATGTGTTGGGGCTTTTCCAGTCTCAGCTATAGTGGGATGGGGTGCATGCACAGAAGGACCTAGGTACCTGTACCATCCCCTCATCCCCTCTTACCTGGTCTCTTTATTCCCTGCTGTACAACTTATTGATCTCTAATTTCTTTCCCTGCTCTTCCTTCCAAGTGGAAAGCAGTCAGAGAGAAGGGCTTCAACTTCCTCTGCATATTTGAAAGGGGGCTGGGGGAGAAAGAGGGCTGCAGGTCTCATGGCTTTGGGAGCCAGATCTCTTTAAACGGGCTCGGCAAATGCATACAATTGGTGGGCCAGTGTTCAGACTCTACCCCCAGCCTGTAGGACATGGTGAGACAGCACAAAGCAGGGAAAGCTGTGAGGGAAAATCCTTGATATCTGCATACGTTTTGGGGCAGGAAGCCAAGTTCTGCCTCTGCTAGCACACTCTTTGCCATTGTGTCATCCATAAAGCTGTCTATCTGCAGAGTCAGTCCTGTCACATGCTGCACTTAAACATCAGTTTGGCAACAGGTCTGGTACTGAAGCAAAATCCACTCACCCCAAAGGCTCTTCTAGTTTTCTCTCTCTAAAGTATTTCCTCCCTGTTCTTACTTATTCCAGGCCTATTGGCCTCATTCTTGTCTGCTCCGGTTGTGCTTGGCATAGCTCTGTGCATAGACGATGCATAAGTGTTGACAATTGCGGGGCACAACTCTGTGCTGCTGCTACCGTCCCTGCTGCTACCGGATGCTGGCTCTGGCGGGGTTGCAGCTCCACACCACACCACTGGCACAGAAATTGGGGGGGGCACATGCCCCCCATGCTCCCCCTACTCATTGCCTATGGCTCCGTGACGGGACCACTTCTGCCTTGTTCCTTCAAACCAACGGTATCACAAGGCCTAAGACTGGCATGACTGAGCAGCATAAGGTGCTCTCCTCAGCCACAGCTCTTCAGTGGCTGGGGTGAGGGTAGGGCCTTGAAGGAGGGAGCAAAGTTGGAAAGAGGAATAGGAGGAGTCTGCTATTCCCAGTCCACCAGAATCTGACCCAGTTCTGACCCAGCAGCTGCCGTACTGTAAAACACCACTAGGAGCGGGGCAAAGGCAGCCCAGGGCTGGGAGGTCCAGCCTCATCTCCATCACAGGGTTCACAGCAGTGTTAAGGATCAATATTAACAGGAGAAATTAGGAAATTAACAGGAAATTAGTGTTCTGCTTACACTGTCACACGGGCTTGGGGAAAATGCATTTAAGTGAGCTGGAGTGAGTTGAGAACATTTCTGGTTGTGCCTGCTGCATGGCCGGTGGCTTACCCATAAGACTTTTTCTCCATGAGATCATTTCTGTGTTGAGGGACTGCTGTGGAAGAGGAAGCACCTCTTGCATTTCCAGAATTAATCTCTGGCACCAGCTCATGAGCAGCCTCATCTCCATGGGACTTTGCCAACAGAATGTACTGAAATGCCCCGACTGGCCCGATCCCAGTGACGCTGGCAGACTTAGGAACACCACAGAGGCTTGGGTGAGCGATGAAGAAGCTTGAAAAGCACCTGCTTCAATGCCCTCACACGGAGTAAATGCTGGTGGCTGGGAGCCATGGAGATGAGAGAAGCCAATTTGAACGGAAAATTATTTCTCAGATACAGTTTTGTCTGACACGCAGCAAGAAAAGTTTCTGTTGCTCAAGGTCCCCATTTATAGCACAGTTCTGCAGCTGCAGAAACTCTCCTCTCAGATCCAAGCTTTCATTAAAAGAAAAGAAAAGGAGATAAAAGTTTCAATTGTTAAGGTTGTGAATCAAATCTTCCAACCATGAAAAGAATGCAAAGCCTTGTCGAGGCATAGTATCTGTCCTGCTTCAACTGGTCTTAGCAGTACAGTCTCTTCCTGTGGCTGAAATTCAACTGGTTTCAAAGAATCTTATGCCAGAATAGCTATTTCACAACAAAAGCTCTAATCCAGGCACAGTTATATCAGCATAAGACTTCATTTGCTGGCAAAGCTTATAGCATTTGGGAAACTGCTCATTACGTTGCCTGTGTGAACTCCAGCACAGACACTGGTGCTACCAAACTGAACTGACAAACCTTTGTAGCGTAGGGAAATGTCTGAACCTGCCGGCACCTTGAGAGTGGTAAGAACCAGCATGTATAGGAGTAGAGTATTGGCTGTAATGCTCATGGATGCCTCCATTTTCATCCTCTGCTGATCATGTTATTAAAACCTAGGGCAGGGTGGCACCTGTCATTGCTGTCTTTGTTGGGTTTAATTGATGTGGTGTCAGTGTTGAAGTCTCGGGGACATCAGTGCCAGCAAAAAGTTGCAGCCAGGAGATCCCAACACCAGTCTTGTCTTAAAGAATGACCACAGACTTGGTCTGGTGCCAATGGCTCGGCCTGGCTCATTATCTACAAGGCATGGCCCTAACGCACCTGTGATCTGACAAACAAGGTGTTAATGTATGCATGCTCGTGACAAGGTATTTGTACACCACATGGGCTCCCCTAGGCCAACATTGAGTTCCCATCATTTCCAATTCTCCTTGTATACAGTAGTCAAAACAAATTACATATTATGTTAGTCCAGTATTAGAATATCTTAAGTCGTCCTGTACCATGGGTTCGCATCACGTTCTGATTTGGGTGTTCCCGTTCCAGCCTTATCATCTTGGTACTGGACTATCCTACACCTTGTACACCCATCTGTCCCTGCCATCTCCTGGTAGAAGTGCACATCTAGATCACTCATCAAGTTTTGGTCCTTATCGCCTGGCAAGCCTAGTTTAAAGCCTTCCTCATGAGGTTAATGAGCCTGTCTGTAAAGATACTCTTCCCTTTTTTTGTCAGGTGGATCCCATCTCTTTCTAACAATCCTTCTTGGAACAACATCCCATGGTTGAAGAAGCCAAAGCTCTGTTGGTGACGCCATCTATACAGCCATTCGTTGATGTGCAGGATGCATCTGCTTCTACCCAGGCCCTTCCCCTTGACTGGAAGGATTGAGGAGAAAACCACCTATGCCCTTGTGTCCTCCACCCTTGCACCCTGAGCCCTATAGATTCATAGATTCATAGACTCTAGGGTTGAAAGGGACCTCAGTGAGCCATCTAGTCTGACCCCCTGCCCCTGGCAGGCAAGAAAAGGGTCACCAAACCTGGGATAATGTGACTCCAACCAGGTGCTTGTCCAGTCTCCTCTTGAAGACCCTCCAAGGATGAGGCGAGCACCACCTCCCTTGGAAGCCCATTTCAGATCCTGGCAACCCTGACCATGAAGAACTTTTTTCTGATGTCCAGTCTAAACCTACTCTCCCTAATCTAAACCTAATCTACTCCCCCTGCAGTCACTTTTGGTTTGTTTAGGGCCACCCCTGGCAGTATCATTGGTGCCCTCAGAGATGAGCAGCATGGGGTAGTACTCAGAGGGCCACGTGAGTCTTGGTAATCCTTCTGTCACATCTTGGATCCGGGCTCTGGGCAAGTAACAGACTTCCTGAGACAAAAGGACCTGCCTGTGTGCCCTACAGAAGGGAGTCTCCGACCACCAACACCCATCACTTCTTGATGGCAGTGGTCTCAATCTTCCCAACCTTGAGGATGCCTGATATGGTTCCTTCTACCAGTGGCACGTGCTCCTCCTTCTCTGTTCCTAGGGCTCCATATCTGTTCGCCAGGCAAAATGCTGCAGGTGGAGAAGAAGAATTGTGATTGCTGCCAGAGGTCACAAGCTTCCAGTTTCTTCCTTCTCTCATGCTGGCTTTGGCAGTCTGTCCTCTGCAGTCCTAGTGGTCTCCTCCAGCACTGAATCAATGAACTTCTCCTGACAGAGGATGCTTCAGAGCCTTACTACCTCCTCCTGTTGCTCTCTTGCTTGCTCCCTGAGGGACACCGCCAGGAAGCATGTTCACATCACATGCACTTTCCCACCTTTCTGTCACCAAAAGGAACCTGCAAGATGCAGTCTCCACAGCACCAAACCAGGCCCTGGGTGGAAGCCTCAATGGTGAGTGCTCCTGGCTGGACAGATAACTCAAAGGTGCAAGTAGAGGAAAAGCTGGCAGTGGCTCTGGCATTGTGACATCCTCCAGCCATTTCTCTTGTTCCCTTAATCTGCTGCCTCTCTCTTCCTGCACCTCTCTCCAAGCAGAGCTTCCCTAGCAAACTTCCCTGCAGTGCAATCAAAAGGAGCAAAACTACATTTAGGGTGAAATAATGCCAAGACATTCCCTGTTCAGTGGACTGTGCTAGTGACTAGCCTGTCTGGTGAAAACAGGGCATAGAATCATAGACAATGAGGGTTGGAAGGGACCTCAGGAGGTCATCTAGTCCAACCCCCTGCTCAAAGCAGGACCAAAGCAAGAACTAGATCATCCCAACCAAAGCTTTGTCCAGCTGAGTCTTAAAAACCTCCAAGGACAGAGATCCTGCAACCTCTCTGGGTAATCTGTTTCAGTGTTTTACTACCTCCTTGTGAGAGTTTTTCCTAATATTTAATCTAAACTTCCCTTGCTGCAACTTGAGACCATTGCTCCTTGTTCTGCCACCCTGAGAACAGTCTAGCTCCATCGTTTTCGGAGCCACCCTTTAGGGAGTTGAAACCTGCTATTTAAATAACGTCTCAGTCTTCTCTTCATCAGACTGAATAAGCCCAATTCCCTTAGCCTCTCCTCAAAAGTCATGTGCCCCATCCCTCTAACCACTGGTGTGTGTCTTTCGAGATAAGGCTGGACCAAGCACTGGAGGACAGCCTGATACGGAATAATCCTGCTTTGCTGATGGTCTGATATCATCACTACCATATTTTAACACACTGCTCATCCCCCAGCCCTATCTGTGGCAAGTTAAAGGGTATTTTTGATATCCTGGATACTATGCCTAGTAGCTGCGTGTGAGGGGTGTTCCTAAAGTTTTTAAGAACAGGCTAGACAGACACTTGTCTGGGATGGTTTGGACAGATCCTGCGTTGAGCAGAGGTTGGACTAGATAACCTGAAGTCCCTTCCAGCCCTACTTTTCCATGATGTCAAGGTTCTGTGGTTCATCGGGATGATGATGTGTGTACTATTATGATGTTTGCTACCTGTGCTAGCTCTTAACATTACCTTTTGGCTTGTGTCACTCAGAAAGATCACCTAGTCAGATTTTGATGATTCATAGTTTCATAGTTTCATAGTTGTTAGGGTTGGAAGGGGTACTTGATTAGATCATCAAGTCCGACGCCCCCGCCCTGGAGAGGAAAAAGTGCTGGGGTCAGATGACCCCAGCCAGGTGTCTGTCCAATCTCCTTTTAAGCATCTCCAAGGAAGGGGACAGCACCACCTCCCTTAGAAACCTATTCCATATTTTAGCAACCCTCACTGTAACAAATTTTTTTCCTGATGCCTAAGCTAAATTTGCTCTCTTCCAGTTTGTGGCCATTGTTTCTAGTTACCTTGACAGGCACCTGGGTAAACATTGTATCCCCTATTTCTTGTTGTCCCCTCCTGATGAGTTTGTAGGCGGCCATGAGATCACCTTTCAGCTTCCTCTTGTGGAGGCTGAAGAGATTCAGGTCTCCCAGTCGGTCCACATAGGGTTTTTTCTGTAGGCCTTTAACCAGACGAGTAGCCCTCCTCTGAACCCTCTCCAGGTCATCCACATCCCTCCTGAAGTGCAGTGCACAAAACTGGATGCAGTACTCCAGCTTTGGCCTGACCAATGCCGCATAGAGGGGAAGTATCACCTCCCTAGGCCTGTTTGCGATGCCCCTACTTATGCAAGAAAGTTGTAGTTAGCTTTACTTATTACCTCATCACACTAGTGACTCATGCTCATTTTGGAGTTGACTACGACTCCAAGATCCCTTTCCATAGTTGTTCTACTTAAAATGGTCCCTCTCAGGCTATAGGATTGTTGATGATTCTTCCTCCCCAAGTGCAACACATAACTCTTGTTTGTCCTGGTTAAACTGCATCCTATTCTGTTCGGCCCATTTCCCCAGCCTGTCCAAATCAACCTTCTTTGCTCCTTGCCATCTGGTTTGTGTGCCTCTCCCCATAGTTTGGTGTCATCAGCAAACTTGAACAGGGTGCTTTTTACTCCCTCATCCAAGTCATTAATGAAGTTATTGAATAGTCCTGGTCCCAGGACAGAGCCTTGGGGGACTCTGCTGCCCACATCTCTCCAGGTAGAAACTGATCCGTCCACCACCACTCTTTGGGTGCGCCCCTAAGCCAATTTTCTACGCACCGGACTGTGTAATAATCTACATTGCAACTGGTTAGTTTATTTATAAGAATTGGGTGTGACACTGTGTCGAAGGCCTTCTTGAAATCTAAGTAAATCACATCTACCTCTATTCCTTCATCCAAGCATTTTGTGACCCGGTCATAAAATGAGACCAGGTTAGTCAGGAAGGATCTGCCTGCTATGAACCCATGCTGATTGCCTCTTAGCATCAATTTACCTGCTGGTCTCCCACAAATGTCATCTTTAACAATTTTCTCAAAGGTCTTGCCAAGGATAGAGGTGAGACTAATCAGCCTATAGTTACCTGGTTCCTCCTTCCTCCTCTCCTTGAAAATAGGGACCACATTAGCACTTTTCCAATCCTCTGGGACCTGTCCTGAGCACCACGAGTGCTCAAACAGTTGTAGCAGTGGCTCTGCTCTGACACCAGCTAATTCCCTAAGTATCCTCGGATGGAGATCATCGGGACCTGTTGACTTAAATACATTCAACCCCTTAAATACATTCTTGCCTGCTCTCTTTCTTTCACCAAAATAGAGGTCCTATTTCTGTCTTCATTTCCACTAGCACAAGGTAAACACTCTAGTCATGTCCATAAATGGATACAGCTGGTACAAAGGAGACTGAAATAACAGTCAAATTCATGCATGCTACATCACAGTTTGCCCTGGGCATAAAGTCCTGCTAATACCTTTTGTCTAGGTCTGGTTCTGGCCTCTGTGAGAGTCCAGGGGGCACTCACCTTGGGTGCATCCCCAATCAGGGGTGTGAACCATGACATGTCAAGACATCCACGCTGTGACGGGAGCTCCCCATCCATACCTGCTTGGCTTTACCCCCTCATCAGGTGAAGCAGATTGGTGCCAATCTGCAGCGGGGGCAATATCCGGAGGCCAGGAGTGGAACCAGAGGAGGGTGGAAAAGGATGAAGGAAGTGCAGGAGGGAGAGGCCGGAGAGCGGAACCCACAGGGTGAAGACGGGGAAGACTGGGCAAGCCCATGGTCGGACCCCAAAGACAGTGACACCCTCACCGTGGGAGTAAAAAGGAGGGTGGAAGAGGCAAGGTGGTGGAAGGCTGACCAGGAAAGACCTTAGGAGGGCACAAGCGGTGGATCCACCTGAACTGTCCACGGCAGGGGGGGGTCTCTCTTTTTTTTTTTTTATTCTCGCTCTCGCTCTCCTTGCTGCCTCTCCTGCCAGCTAGGGAGCCCAGATCAGGGCTAGGCAGCCCCTCACGGAGAGGCTCAGACACCCGGAGGATCCCCACAGATGACCAGGAGTGGGCAGAGAACCCGAGCTGTTAGGACCGTGCCCTGTCCAGCTGATTGACCCAGCAGGGATTCCCCTTCTTGTTAAGCAGCAGGTGCTGTCAATTAAGCCCGGTGCGCCGTCAATTAAGCTGGCATGGATCTGATATAAAGTATCTGAGAGCAGCCCAGAGCGGGGAAAGTGAGTCACCGAAGCCCCTTGGAAGGGGGCATAACTGCCCCAAAGAACAAGAATCTGACATTGATGATGTCCAGAGGATAAGCAGGACAAAGGTTGTAAGAATTCAGTGAACTTGAAAGAAATAAAGAGAACAAAAGTAAAGAGACCGGTTTATGTGGGTTCTTCCTGTGCATCCATTGTTGGGACTCTGGGCACTGAGGCAGCTCTGATGATTGATCTGGATGTGGGATGGGTAGTCACCACCTCTCTTTTCGTAAAATCTCTTCTTATCATCAAAGTCGTGGCAGGCGGGAAAAGAAAAGGTACCAGACCCCACCCAGATCAACCACAAGGGACATAGCTGCCCTGAGGGGCCAGTGAATGCCAACGAGACATAGGCATACACGCCCATATATGGTGACTACCTGATAGTCTCAAATACTCATTGTCTGCACACTAGAAAGGGCCCTAGGAACACACTCTATGCATTTGCACTGGCACACACAATTGTTCCCAAAAGATGAAATTATCACTTTGGTGACGCAGTCCAAGTAGGAATCGGCTGTGGGAAGTGCATACATGAAGTATACAGCATGAAGTATACAATTATCTTGACAAATCCCCATGTGAAGGAAAAATTGGTGGGAGGCAACCTCACCTGCATGCTTCCAATTTTCCCGTTCTCAAGTGGGCTTGCATGTAATTTTTCATTTTGCTTGGAACATCTACAGGAAGGTTACACACTGCAGGGCACTCTGGGTCCATGTGTTTGGAATAACTCCTGCACACCCTTCACCAGAATCTGAAAGCTGCCTGAATTTCTATCATCTGGAGAGGAATGTATTCTTGCCCTTGCATCATAACCATGTGCCTTTCCTTATGAATCTCTCAAATGAGTCTATTATTCCCACGTGCCCCATCTTCACTTAGTGCTATCAGATCTTCATAGTCTCTAATCTGTGGGTCCAGATAGCTTTTATTTCCCTCCGCCTTTATCTGTAACATGAAATTTGTTTCCTGTTTATCTCCCTGTTCCATAAATCATGACTTTTCTCATGTGGTAACTGCTGCTCTGCACATGTCCAGCTCTTATTCTATTATCTTGGCCTTTCAACCTACCACTTCCAAGGGAAGGCCTTTTCATTGAATATATACATGGGAGTTATGTGGGTCAGTGCATATGGCAACAGAATGAGAATCAATAAGGAAATGCATGTGATCTCATGTCTGCCACAGACTCAGTGCCTTACTTTGGACTTTGTTTTCCCATCTGCAACACAGGGCTATTAGTGTCTGCTCCATTTATGTAGATCATGTTATAATCTGTGGTTGAACAACTCTTTGTAGATGGTAGCTGATATTTGTAGTAGGTGGGTGCTGACAATGTGGCAGAGGCCTTTGGGAAGCATGGTCCTACCACGCTTGCTCACATGCTTGCTACCGGGGCCTGTTGGAATTCAGCAGTGTCGTTCCAAGTGAAGGCTGAGTTAGGTGCATAAGTGAAATGAGGGGATGGAGGGAAAAGCAAGGAAAATAGCCCTCAATATGAGAG
Source organism: Caiman crocodilus (assembly GCA_030014935.1). Classification (NCBI taxonomy): domain Eukaryota; kingdom Metazoa; phylum Chordata; order Crocodylia; family Alligatoridae; genus Caiman; species Caiman crocodilus. The sequence goes on from JAGPOW010001338.1 coordinate 13,989,659, forward strand.
GTAGGTCATTGAATGGGAACTATTATGCAATCTCTTGAACTGCCTCTCTGAATATGATAGTGTTTTTTGTGTTTCATGGCTTCTCTTACTGGATTCTTCCCCTTCTCCCTCAGCTATATTCGGCAGATCATGGCATCCCCACTACTGGATTGGCTCTTCCTGTGGCTGGCTATCTCAGAACAAGTCTTCAAGGGTTCTTTTGCTCTTTCAAATCCCTCCTTAAAATCATGACTCTTGCAAGAAATAAACTAAAAAAATGGGTGGAAGGCTCAGTAGGGGAAGACTTATTTGCTGAAAACCCTAATCTGTTGCATGCCCTATCTGTCTCCCCTCCCCTTTGTCATGTGTAAGGCAAACCCTGCCTCGCTCCTCCAGCAAAAAGTGGAAGTGACCTTGAGCCAAAGTGGAAGTGCTTGGCCCGTGTTTGTCACCTGAGCTGATGGAAATGCTCATGGTAAACAAACAGCACTAGGGATGTCAAACCAGCTGGGCTGTTAATATTCCAGAGTGGTATCAATGCAGCCAGGGATTTAAAAGATAATATAGTTAGCTCCTATCTTATGGAGCAGAAAGGGCTACAGTGTTTCTCTTCTGTGAAGGAGAAAGAAATTTATGAGAACAGGCACCGAGGAGTCTGGGTAACCAGGCATTGCCGCATCCTGGAAAGGCGCAAGCAAGAGTAGCTCACACGAGTGTTTGCTGAGAATGGCTTTGTCCACCCTGTTGTGTCCTCTTCCTCAGCTCTCTACCTGAATCCTCCTTCTCATTCCTCCTTTGTCAGATATGCAAACAATTACATTTTTGCTGCATTAAACAACCGCATAAAAAACCCCTAAACAGACCCCAAACAGGAGGCTTGGATAGTCACCAATTTTGTGTGCGTTGGTGGGGGTTCAGAAGGAGACCTAAGTTGGCCTGACTTTACAAATGGCTCGTTCCTTGATAAAGGGCCAGGATGGCCACTGTGTGCTTCAAAATCCAGGTTCAGTGTTCATAGTCGGAGCCCATGTCTACACCACGATTCCACCCCCTCCTGTTCCTCTGGAGAAAATGTAATTAGACACTTCTACCACCAGAGGCCAGTAGGGAGTGCAGCACTTCACCTTGGAAAGTTGTCCCTGGAAGCTGACTTGAATGATGTCTAACCTTTGGTGAAACTTCAAACTATTTACATTTTTATGGCACCTCATGCTGCCCAAGCAGGAAGGGGCTGTAAAAGAAAGCGCAGTCATAATTTTTCTGTGCTGAGGGGGAGACAGTGCTCTCAGCTGGAGAGTTTCCACTATTAGCATTGTTAGACTCCCAGTATATTGAACAGACCGCTGAAAGCTGAGAGCCTGAGATGCTGCAGCCCAGCAGGATGTGGGCCCATTACCAGGGGCCAGAAGCTGGAACCCCTAACATTTCTGCTGAGCGTGAACCCCTAACATTTCTGCTGAGCGTGCTGTCAGTCAAGTCAAGGCTGGAAGAGAGAGCAATCTTTTTAGGCTGCAGGAGTTGGTTAAGCTTTGATGAGCTTTTGAGAGGGAATACTGGGAACTGGAATAACTGCAGCCAAAGTCCTTGCAATATAGTGCTGTGCTGGATGAGGAAGGCAAACATGCTTGGATGCAGGACTCTAAAATTGCATCCACACATGTAGACATGTGCATTTGCTGCAGCTCTAATAGCAGCAGCACAAATTTGTGTCAGAGATTTGTGCCTTAGCACATGTGCCTGAACATGCACTTTGGTGTGGGGCAAATTGTGCCACATAGGGCAAATTGACCCTGCCCAGCTTCTCCTGGATCTTCAGCCAGGGGAAGCTAGAGCCTGGGGCCAGCATCTGTGCTGGCCCCAGCCGTATAAAAAGCTGCTCTGGTAGGCAGCTCAGGGCTACTTCCCCTCAGGAGCTCCTGAGACCCAACCAGTTGGTAACTGGAGATATTAGCCTCTTGTGCCAGCTGGACTGCTGAAACAGCCCTAACCTAGAGTGTCCCTTGCACCCTTTACCCACCACAGCAGTCTAGCAGTGGGGGCTGCTGCCTGGCTGTGACCTGATGCCATCTGCAACAGCATCCGCCCCCTTGAACCTGCAGCCCATGGCTGTGTGCCTGCCAGACTCAGATGGGGACCTCACAGACACCTGGGCTATGGTATATAGCAGAGCTGCCTGCGCCTCTGGGCCGCCTGCCAATGGGTCATGGCTAGAGAGTTGGCCTTCGTATAGCACTGCTATCATATCTTCTGGTGCCCCTGCTATAGCCTGAAGATATGCTTGTTGCAGTCAGTGACCCACTTTGAACTGTTGAATCATATCCTCCTGGCCTCGAATCAGTGCTGTAGCAAGGGCAGGGTGAGTGTGGTGACCACCTGAGGTGTGAAAGCGAAGGGTGCTGGTGCTGCCCAGCTGGGGCAAGGTGTGGGACAGCCACGAGTGGCTTGTTTTGGGGGTGTGTGGAGGGCACAGGGACGGGGGATAGGTGGCTCCCCCAGCTGTGAGCACTCCCAGGCAAGCATGCATGGGGGTGTGTCCCCCAGATCTGTGTGTGGGGAAAGGATGGGTTGCTGCTTCAGGCTTTGTCCCCGGTGCCATGGTACTGCCTCAAATGGCCAGGTCACCTCATCTGCCATCCAGCTGGGTCCCTGGTGCTGGCCCTGGACAGGCTTCTCTGCCCAGATCCCACCACTTGCCTCACTACCAGGGATCCTGGTGTTCTCTGTTTCAAAAACTGCAAATTCTCTGATTAAAAAATCCAAATTGTCTCATTGAAATACCTCAAATCTGCATTCTTCTGCAATTAAAATGATATGCTACTATATACATAGAGCGAGAGAGAGATCAGTTGAACAATGCTTTATTGATATATTTGCAATTTTAAAGCAATTTGGAAGCCTACCACTGCCTCTATCATCACAAAATATATTCTAAATATCTATATACTTTAGCGTTTGCTTTTTGTTTTTTTATCGTAGAAAAATCAGGGCTGCCCCTGCCACCTTCACTCACCAGGATGTGGAGACCGCTTCAGCTGGACCCACAGCTGGTTTGTGATGCTGAGCAGCAGTGAAATGCTGATGCCCTGCCCCAGCCCCTACCACTGCCCTTGCCCCTCACTCCCAACCCACAGTCCTGCCAGCACCCCTCACTTCTGATCCACAGCCCCTGCCTGCCCTCCACTCACTCCCTCCTGGTAGCAGCTCTGTCCCAGCACCAGGACATGAGTCCAGCTGCAGCTGTCCCACCCACAGTTTTGTGGCTCTGTGCAGTGCCAGCCCTTTCTGTTCTGCTCCCTGTGCCCATACCCCAGGGATCCCCATGCTGTTCCTGGGAAGCCCTCGACTGAGTCTCAGGGACTGGGCTGGGCAAATCCCTTCCCTTCCAGGCTGGCCTCCCCCTGCACAGGCTGCTCTAGGGAGGCAGGGGGACTCCAAGCCTGGCTCTGGTGTGCTCTCGTACCTGGAGCGCTCCCCTATCTCCCACCCTGTCTCTTTCTCTCTCTGTCATACATACCACCTCTGGCCCATCACATACACCCATAGACCCTGATGCCACCTCAATCCCACCCCTGCCATCACCCAGCCCTGCTGCCACCTCCACCCCTCCCCCCAGCTCATCACATCTCCCCAGGTGATTCCTGGGAGCAGAAGTCCCCCCAGGCCAAGGCCACATGTCCCAGCATTGGCATGGGCACAAGACAGGGATGCAGTGTGGCAGTTACTCCTGTAGCTGCAGCTCCCACCAGCAGGTCCTGTCCTGTCTGGTATCTGGGCATGTAGGATGTGAGATTTGTGGGGAGGGGATGTGGGGTGGTGGGGTGGGTGTGGGGTTTGTGGGGGAAACGTGTAGGGGTGGGTGCAGGGTTTGTGGGTGTGCAACATGTGAGGGGAATTGTGTGGTTTGTGGGTGAGTATGTAGGGGTGGGAGGTTTGTGGAGGTGGTTTGTTGGTGTGGGGTTTGTGGGTGAGGGGGCCAATTTTTTGGGTGGATTGTGGGGGTTTTGAGGGTGTAGAGTTTGTGCGTGGGGGTATGGGGTTTGTGGGTGAATTGTGAGGGGTTTGTGGGGGTGGAGGTTTGTGATAGGGAACCATATGCCTGCCTGCCTATCTCCCACCATGGCACAGAGCCCCTGCTGCAGGCAGCAGCAGCAGCCAGCAGCAGGTCCTCAAGGCACTCATGACCCACTGCAGGCAGATCTCCTCAAGAGCATACAGCGTCACCTGAGAGCCAGGGGCTATAGATGGCACATGGAGTCATCCCAGTCCACTGGTGTACACCTTTGGGCAGGACCGGGCTGGCTCCTGGCCCCATCTGGGGCTCCCAGCATTGCAGGCAGGAGCTGCATGCCTTTGGGCAATGTAGCTCCTCCTGTGCCTGCTACATGGAGGCAGGAGCTGGCCCGGCACACCGGCATGTCGTTCCTACCTGCAGTGCCAGGAGCCTTGGGTGGAAGCAGGAGCTGGCTTGGTCCTGTGGGAAGGTGTGTGCCAGCAGACTGGGCTGGCACTGTGCACCATTTGTAGCAATACTGCATGCCAAGGGTGCTCTGCCTGCAGTGGGCCATGAGCGCGCCGAAGATTTGTTGCTAGCTGCTGCTGCCGCTGCCAGTGGGAGCTGTGTATCAGGGGGGAGGGCAAAGGAGAGGCTGGCAGGGGACCCACCCCTCCCCCACAGTCCCCTTACCTTCTCATGGTGCCCCCACCCTCCATGTCCTTGCTTACTGGGGAGAGAGCCTGGGTCCCACTCAGCTCTGAGCCACTGCTGCCAGCCATGTCCCGCTAGTCCCTCCAGCACTCTGAGGCAGCATGTTGGAGCAGCAGGGGCATGCAGCAGGCATAGAGATGCTTTGGCCAGGTGCTAGAGCATCTCGTTGAAGGACCCAGCCTCTAGTTCCTTTGGGGTACCCTCTAGGAGTGTGCCCTGCACTGCTTTGTCCTGGTGAGTTTTCTTTTGTTACTGGGATTCCCTGGTATCAAGCTTAGAGTCCGTGCCGCAGCGCAGGAAACATTTTTCATTCATGGCATGCCACCTGTGGTGTTTCAAATTGCTTTGAGATGCCACAACAGACACATGCTCACTTGCGTAGATGTGGTCTAAAGGGTTATTCCCAGCTAGTAAAGTTCACAGTCTCCTGACCCTGGAGAGAGAAGAGTCCCCGGGGACCAGAAGCCACTTTCCTCACCTGTCTTCACTCCCATCTCCGAGCAGAGTCTGATGGCTCCTTGGACTCATTTGAGGGCCAGTGGGTACTGTCCGCTGTGCTCTGCTCAGTGTCCCCCCCAGTCTTATTTTGAACCTTTGACCAGCGCTCCCATACCTGTTTTTTTTATTTGTGTCAAGGAATATGTTGTCCCCTTTTCCTGTAGCCTCCCCACCTGAACAAGGCCAATGAGAAACTTGGTGGCTTTGGCCCACATGATTAAAAGTGTGACAAATAGGCCTGACCCTGGAGATGAACAAGTGCAAGTAGCTGAGAAATACATTGCAAGATTGTTTGTTTAATGATGAGTGGATGGCTCTCAAAATGCAAACTGTGCCCTCCTGGGAAGCTTATTTATAGGAGACGAAGTAACAGATGATTGCTTTGAAGCCTTCTGAAGAGTTCTTCTAGTCATGCCTGGAGAGCTGTAGACTGCCAATCACTGTGCAATGATCTCTTCCTTCCTTGGGTTCCTGCCTTTCACCTTTTCACTTTTACTCTTGTTCTTCCTCTAATGCATTTTTTCAGCTGATGGGTACAAATTAGATTGCTTAATACCTGACCCTGGTGCATTCATGTCCCTCCCTCTTCCCTCATATCTTCGGTCAATGACAGAGGGTGTTATCATCTACAGGGGCTTTTCCCCACTCCTTAACATTTGGCATTTGCAGTAAATCGGCAATTCTTCTTGCCTAGAATTATGCTTTTCTAGTCAGCATACTATGCGTGTGTGCATGGAGAGCTGCATTCACTGCAGGGACATGTAAAGATTTGGTCAATGGTAATTTTGCCTGAGTGAGGACAGCAGGATTGGACCCTGAACTGAAAATATGTATAATCAAATGTTTCCAAAGTTCTCAAAAGGTTTTACTTAAGTATAAATGAGGTCTGTAAACACTGACTGTTCCCTGGTATTAATTGGGAAAATGAAGGCACAGAGAAGTTACAGCTCAAATTTTCAAGTTTGGCCTCTGCTTCTGGGCACCTCCAAATTCTGGATAAGCAACATGAGGTGCTGCAAAGCACCATGTGCTGTCATTTGTACCAGGGTAAAGTGAACGTGAAATGATATTAAAGTAAAGTTGAAGGAAACATTGGATAGCTACTTTGTGGGCACTGTGTCCTGGTAGAGATTACTACCTCAAGATGCAAGACAGTTGTTACAGGGAGATCTCGCTGTAAGGGAGAAATATGGCATACAGATTAAGAGTAGCTGCAGTCAAAAACTTAATAATTTGGGGTATATCAATTTGGCCCCGTTGTGTGCGTGCATGATGAGATGACCTTGTTTCTTCCTACATAGTTGGTCCAATAAAAGATACCACCCTAAGAATTCCTTGCCTTTAGATGGCCGCACACAATCTTGTCCTCGGGGCCCCTGCTCCATCCACTGGACAGAATCGAGAGAGCTGCCTTCTTGAGCAGCTCTTCGATATTTTCTTTTCCCCCATGGTTAAGCATGGGGTTTAGACCTTGTTTGATGCATGCTAGTTGCACCCTGCTCTACAATATGGGAGCTTTAGAGCTTCTCAAGAAAGGTCACGCAGATTTTTTAACATGGTAGAACAATTCTTGGACACAGCTAGAGTGTTTGGCCTTTCCTTCCTTCCTTCCCTCCTTCCTTCCCCCTGCCTCCCATAAATTCAGTCAAAGGCAAATTCCCAACACGGACAATTTCAGGCCAAATGGTTAAACTTTGGAAAGATGCCATACAACTGACAACAGTCTTGTAGTGGGAAGTGTTAGGTAACCTTCGTAAGAGGCAGTGCTTTTCACCTCATCTGTCATGTATAAATAGCAAATAAGGAACCTTTAGATGGTGCTCCAGAACATGCAGCACAGTTTTGTATGAGGATCAAACCTTGGCAATTGGCTTCTTGTGTTGTAGCTGTTACACCAGCTCTTGAGATCATTTCGGAATTAATTTTTACTGCTTCAGGGGCATTGAGTCACTTCAGCAATGGCTGGGAGCAATGTTTCACTTCCAGTTGTGATGCAAATACAGGAGTATATCTGAGAAAATGAAAGGAGTAAACCAAGAGGTCATGGGCAACCGCTCTGTAGCGTGCCTCATGTTTTGCTGCACAAAGACTTTACTCACTTCAGTAAATAAGCTTTAGGAACAGAGGAAACAGCGTCAGTGAGGACACCAATTAAGAGCTAGCAGTGGCAGAACAAGTAATCCAATGACAGGGTCTCTGGGTGCAGACAGAAGTAACAATTTTCACCTGATCTAGCCATGGAAAGCAGTCTACAGCCCTGACCAAACAGATGCAGACCACTTTAAAAGGGCCTGATAACCATGAAAATTTGAACTCTCATTTCATGAGGGTTCAGATAAACACACTCCAAAACAGAGCATGTTCTTCTATAACTTGTGTCTGCGGAGCTCCCAGCCTGTCCCTGTTTTCAGAATGGGAGCAGGGAAAGGGAACAGAGGCAGTTTGGTCTGGGTTTTTTCAGCTGGTGCTGGAGGGTGCGGAGGGTGCATTGGCACGAATCCATCCACCTCACCCTCCAGCACTAGCTGGGGAACCCCAAGAATGAGCTGCCTCTGCTCCCTTTCCCCACTCCCATTTGGAAAACAGCACTGGGGGGGAGTGACATTGTTATGGAGACCAGGCTGCAGGCTGGCAACAAGCAGCTGGGATCCCCAACTCTGGGAAGCAGCAGCAAATTTCTCTTGGGTCCGGGGGATTGTTGCAACTCAGAGCAGTTCCTGCAAAGCACTGTGAGTAGCACCGGGGAGCTGCTCTTCTGTCTGTGCCGTCAGATTGCTCCCTGAACTCCAGATAGGATAGCTGGCAAGAGTCCACTCTATCTAATGACGAAGATGCCCAGAAAGGACATGCATATATTATGAGGCAGAGACACTGTTATGTATAATTATTATTACCAGGGATCTGGGTTTTCTGTTTCCCGTGGGAAAATGGAGTAAAACGCGGATTTCCCCATTTACTGGAGGAAAACAGATTTCTCGTTTTAGCAGAGAAACCTGCAGATTTTGCAGTTTTGCAAAGAGCTCTCTGCAGGGTGGCAGAATTTCACATGCAAGGGGCTGGGAGGGAGCAGGGGGAGGGCGGTCAGGCAGGGGCGTCATGTGCAGCCACCAGGCAGCCTGGAGAGCAGCCCCTGCAGGTACATGGTGGGGGGGATTGAGGTCCCCATAGAAAGGGCGGGAATTGGGCAGGGTTGGGGCTGGGGCTGCTGCCCAGCCCCATGGTGCATGGTGCATGGGGCTTGGGGCCCAGGGTGCAGTGTGCAGCTGCAGAGCCTGGCGGGGAGTGGGACAAGACTGCACAGGTGGGTTGTCTGGAGGAGCAGGGGTGGGGCTAGCACACACTCCTGTGGGGGAGGGGGACCCAAGCCCCCCGATCTGTGCGTAGAGTGGGTGCACGCTGCACACAGTAGGCTCAGGCTCTCACTCTGCTTCTCTCCCCCAGAGCCTCCACAGCCCAGCGGGTGTGACCAGGTGCTGCAGGGCAGAGAGGAGCCATGCAGGGATCTCCTTACCAATGCAAGCTCTGTGCTGGTCTGGCGATGCATCCTCTGTGCATGCAGCAGCAGCGGCAGTGTGAAGTTGTGCCCTTCACTGCTGCCACGCATGCAGGAGACGCATTGCCAGGGCAGTGCAGAGCTCACAGCAGCAAGGAGATCCTCACGCAGACCTGCTCTGCCCTGCAGTGCCAGGTCACACCTGCTAGATCATGGAGGTTTTGGGGGAGGACAGCAGGCAGCACACACCTGCTCCCACCTTACGCACAGATTGGGAGTGCACACAGCAGCAGGGAGCCACCCCCTTACCCTCCCTCCCCAGCCTGAGGCTGCAGCAGAGTGGGGATCTGGACTCCACTCCGCTTCAGCAGGCACTACTTCCCGCCAGGGCCAGGGGGCTGTGGACCTGGGTCCCCGGCTCTGTAGCCCTAACAGTGAGGGGCCCCTTCCGGCAGGGCTGGGGGGGCAAGGGGCACCAGCAGGGTCGGGGGGTGGGGGTGAGTGGCACCAGCAGGGCCAGCAGGGTGTGGGGGACCTTTCATTTTAATCATGGATTTGTGGGGGTGGGAAGTTATCAGAGAATTTGTGACTTTTTACTAGAGAATTTGCAATTTTTTCTTGGGGAAAACCAGGATTCCTGATTATTACACTCCCTTCCTGCACCTCAGAGTTATTCATTGCTGAAGCACTTCCCCAGTTTTCTTTGTTATCCTCAAGCATTTGGGTTTCAAGAGAAAGTGCTGCCTTAGGAGTCCTCAGAAAGCATTATGCAGTTAAACCTGAGGGCTGTTGTATGTAAAACCCTGATAAGTTGGTGTTAATAATTTCCAATCAGCTTTCTAAGACAGTGTACCACATATGTCCTTAGTGAAGTGCTATAGGTATCATCAAACAGTACATAGCAATTCACCCATAGCTTCTGACACTGTCCTTCCACTGTTGCTGTTGTCACGGTCATTTCACTGAAAGGCTCTCACATTCTCATTTCTTAGATCTTCTTTCAGAAACAATTTAGCACCCTTTGCAGCATAACTATAATTTGATGTGTTTGTTGCAGGGACTGGTCAGAGCTGGAGAAGGACGACATCTCGGTTCCTTCCAATACTTCTGAATCCTCTCAAGCAAATGGTCAGCCTGGAGTCTCTACAGCTAGCGTTAGTCTAGCTGTGGGGTTATTCATGGGCCAGCCTCCTCCCTTGGGGGTGAAAACAAATCAGCAACCACTGTTTAAGGTGGTACATGCACTGGGATGCAGGATGAGCGGATCCAGGGAGGGTGCAGTTGCACCCCCATTTGATTCTTCCTCCACCCGAAGTTTAAAACCAACTGGGTGACAGTGGCAGCAGCACTTCTATTCAGGCATCCATAAGGGAGTTACTTGATTTTGTGGTTTACTGTAATCTACCTGATTCCTTTTAAATTCTTCATTCTTCAGCTGTTAATGACCCTCTTTCCTTTTTAATGGTCTTGGTGTTCAGCGAATCAAACTAGCCTTTCTTCTGCAATTCTACTATTAGTTGCTCCTGGTAATTTAGCTCCTATTTCACAGCTTCTTTTTAACTCTAGCTACAAACATTAATTCATGTGTGGAAATAACTTTTAGCGGGGCACTGGATGCACTGTCAAGGTGTTCAATAAAGCTAGATTTTGTTTTATGAAACTGAAAAAGAGATGTTCATTTAAATCTGTCTGCAGGACTAATGAAACAACATACTTGGATTATCTTTGCCTAATTTGTTATGTTTTATGCATAATATACAATATAGCAAATTAATGCACATTACACTTGTATTTGTTTCTAATATGATCTTAAACTGATAACTGCAGCCCTAAGTCACTAGCTTATTAGTAAAGCTTCTAGTTTCTTTTTACCTTGATAAAAATATGCATTGTATTGTGTGTGATGATGTAACACACCCTCTGCACCCCCCCACTTTAAAATCCTAGATGTGCCCATGGATGTCGATCATGCAGCAGTCAGTAACTGAATCAAGGATCCTGATATAATCTTCCCTTCCCTCCCATGCACAGCTTGGTCAACTCTTGGAGGGTGACTAGGCTTATGGACAGAGGTAAAATTTAACCTTTTAAAAGGTTTTAAGGTATTTCATAGATTTCATAGACATTAGGGCTGGAAGGGACCTCGGAAGATCATTGAGTCCAGCCCCCTGCCCAAGGAGCAGGAAGTCAGCAGGGGTCAGGATCCCAGCAAGATAAGCATCCAAATTTCTCTTGAAGATGTTCAATGTATTCAATGTAGGTGCTTGAACCACCTCTGATGGCAGGCTATTCCAGGCCTTGGGGGCTTGGACAGTAAAGAAATTCAGCCTGAAACGGTCTTGCAGTAGCTTATAACCTTTTGACCTTGCCATCCCTTGGGGCGCTCTGGTGAACAAACGTTCCCCTAGATACTGGTGGTCACCCCTGATAAACTCATAGGTGGCCACCAGATTGCCTCTGAGCCTGTGCTTTTCCAGGCTGAAGAGTCCCATGGCTCTCAGCTTCTCAGCATAAGGTCTGTTTTCCTGACTTCTGATCATGCTTGTGGCTCTTTTCTGGACTCTGTCAAGCTTTTCCATATCCTTTTTGAATTGTGGGGCGCAAAACTGGATGCAGTACTCCAGCTGCAGCCTCACCAAGGCCAAGTACAAGGGGAGAATCTAAAAGGTGCACTGCTGCCCATGGGCAGATATAGGATTTCAAAAATGAGGGCTTGGGAGCAGTGACATACTCTGCAGGGGTGGCTGCTCGCGGCTCCCAGCCTCCCTACCCTGCATTAGGGTGGGCAGACTGTGCTGCAAGAGCAGGACTGGAGACTTATTTTAAGTCCCTCAAGCGGATATGAATATCTCTCCCACCCTCCCTTTCCCTCTCTATACAGCCCCTCTGTGAACAACTGCACATTCCCACCCCCTTCCTCCCATCCCATCTCCTCCAGCCTACTGCTGAGAAGGAAGTAACCCTATGGGGTAAGAATGAACTAAGAAAGAGCTGATGTTATGGGATTAGCCAGCTGAGTCCCTCCATGTGGATGGTCTTCCAGGGGAACCTGGCAATGTCACTGAAAGGGGTTCAGCTATTAACGACCCTCAGGAGTTCATAGGATCATAGGCGAGGGGGGCTGGGAGGGACCTCATGAGGTCATCTAGTCCATCCCCTCGTTCAGGGGAGGATCATCCCTGGCTAAACCATCCCAGGCAAGTGTCTGTCCAACCTGCCCTTGAGAAGTTCCAAAGATGGAGATTCCACAGCTTCCCTAGGCAGCCTCTTCCAGTGCTTAATGACCCTCTTCGTTAGAAATTTCCACCGACTCGCCAACCTACATTTCCTGTGCTGCAGCTTGAGGCTATTACTCTTAGTCCCATCTCCTATAGCCACAGAGAAAAGCCATTCTCTATAATGGCCCTTCAGGCATTTGGAGACTGTTATTAAATCTTCACTCAGTTTTCTCTTCTCTATACTAATGATCCTAGTTCTTTCAGCTTTTCCCCGTAAGGCTTCCCTGGCTTCCAACATAGTAATCCTTTTTAGTCTCTTCCTCTCTTCCCTTGATTTGCAAGTGTCACTCCTGTTACTACAACTCAGTATACTATTGTCCTTCTTACAACAAGAGAACGCTGTCAGTTCATATTCAGTGTATTCAGCTTTACTATAACCCCCAGGTCCTTCTCTGCTGTACTGCAGCCTAGCCAGACATTCCCCAGCCTGCATTCAGGCATTTAATTATTCTATCTGAAGTTTAGGACTTTCCACTTGTCCTTGTTGAATTTCACTTTGTTGATTGCAGATGATTTTTCTAGTTTGTCCGGGTCATTTTGGAACCTCACCCCACACTCCAGAGTGGCTGTAAATCCACCCAACTTGGTCTCACCCACAAATTTGCTAAGTGTGCACACAAATCCATCATCCAAAATATTAATGAAGATGTTAAACAGTAACAGACTTAGGACACACCCCTGGGAACCCAGCTTAGGACCTCCTCCTATCTAGACATTGAGGACTACTCGTTGGGTATGGCGATCTAATCAGTTATATGACCACCATACAGTACTTTAGTCCATATTTCCTTAGCTTCTTAATGATAATATTGTGCAAGATAGTATCAAAAGCCTCAGTGAAGTCAAGGTATATCACATCCACTGTGCTCTCCCCATCCATAGAGTCTGTCACCTTATAACAGAGGGAAATTTGGTTAGTCAGGCATACCTACTCTTGGTGAATCCAGACTGGCTGTCCCTGATCACTTTGTTCCTGATCTCCTTGGGCACTTGTTCCATGATCTTTCCAGGTATCAAAATAAGGCTGACTGGTCTGTAATTCCTTAGATCCTACTTCTTTCCTTTCTTAAAGATAGATACTATATTTGCCCTTTTCCAGTCACCCAGCACCCAGGACAGGGCAGGCGGCACCATCCAGCCATATGGAGGAGGTAGGCCAACCCAACACAGCCCCACAAGGGAAAGATACCTAACTGGGCCATATGGGGACCCAGCCCCAACCTGGCCTCATGAGGGAAGGGGACTTGGCCAGGCCCCATCATGGCCCCACAGAGGAAGGAGGCATGGCCTGGTCCCAATTTGGCTCCATGGGGAGGTGTGGTCTAGCTCCCAAGCCCATGTGGGGGTGGGGCATGATGTGGCCCAATCCCACCTGGCCCACTGGGGGGTGGGCATGGCCTGGCCCCAACGCATAGGGGGAAAGGGTTGTGGCCCAGCCTCTTGCAGGAAGGGGATACAAACTGGCCCTAACCAGCCATATGGGGTTTGGAGTTTGGGAATCTGGCAAGGACGAGGGTGGTATATTAATGACCACAGCTTCCCTGCTGCCAAATTTCTAGACCCTTGGGAGCCCCAGGGGCCAGATGTTGTGGCTCCACTGGTTGCATTTGGTCTGCAGGCCGGAGGTTGAGCACCCCTGCCCAAGGGTGTCTCTCATCTGTCTCTGCTGAGTTAAAAGCATCTAGGTTCTCTAAGTAAACTCTGACCATGTTCTGCCATTACTCTGCTGTTGGAGTCCTTCCCTGTCTTTGTATAGGTATAGCTGTTCTAGCCCCATTGGGCCTGGAAAAGAGAGAAAGCAGGAAGGCTTCCAGGCCATTTCAAAACCATTGCAGTTAACTGAAAATATTCTGCTTCTTTTATAAGAAGATGGATGTTGCACGAACGCTCTGTAAAACAGATGTGTGCATATAGTGGGTGTGGAGCCAATAGATGGCACTCAAGAACATGCAGCATGGATCCTGGCTTTCATAGGACCAATAAAACTACTTGTGCACAGAAAATGTCTCAGTATCTAATGCATTAAATACATAGAATTGGCCCTTGATGATTTCAAATCCTTTTTTGCTTTGATCTTCACTGCCAACGTGAGCTTTTATCAGATGGTGTACATGATTAGCACCAGTGCTAAGGGGGAGTGAAAATTCAGACTTGGACAGGGAAGGAACAAGTTAGAGACACTTAAGAAAAGTTTGCAAGGCAGCTGAGTCTGATGAACTTTACCCTAGCATCCTCAGAGAGCTAGCTGATGGTCTCTGGGAGCTTCTGCCCCTGTGATCACTTATAGTAGGGAACTCAGGGAGGACAGATGAAGTTTCAGAAGACTGAAAAGGGGCATACATAGGGCTGATCTTTTTTTAGAAATAAGGGAAAGGGGGATCCAGATGATATTCAAGACTATTCAGCATAGATCTTGAATTACAAACCAGTCAGCCTAACTTCATTTCCTAGAAAGCTCCAGTAAAAATAATCAGACAATCTATTTGTAGAGATTTGCTGCTTGCCGGTGATCCCAGGCTCCCTCTGCACTGGCAGTGTGGCATGATTGGCACTGATCCCTGATTCCAGAATCATGCCTCCTGCCATGCATCTGTGGCATGGCAGGAGGTGCAATTGTTGGAAGTGAAGATCCTATCATACCCTAACTGAGTGTCTATCAGCAGCCTCAGGAACAGTTTAGGTTATACTCCATCCTGCCTTGTAGGCGAGGGGTAAAGAAGATGACTTCTCTATGTCCTTTTTTTAATACTATGGATTTTTAGCCTTAATATATCCTTGGAGCTCAATCTTCAGGGATCATAGGCAACCACAGCCTCGTGGAAGCCAATAGGAGCTGTCAGTGCTCAAAATTAGGCTCCAGGTAGGCATCCAAACAGTCACCCAGAAATTACAGTCCAGGTTTGAAAATACACCTTCCCTCAAGTTACATGGGAAATCTGTGGCACAGCTGGGAATATAACCCAGTTCTGCTGTTACTCAGGCCTGGGCTGTAATCAGTAAGCTGTGCTTCCCATGTATCCCACGTATCTACCAAATTTTCTTTTAAAGAAGCAACCTATTTATAGTTGTCTCTTTAAAAAACAGCCGTATGAGGAGAGACCTATTTTGTAAGCCTTTCCTTAGCCATTTGACAGAAGACTGATGGTATTTTAATGATAAGCATTCAGAGGCAACAGGGGGAAATATTGTCGGAGCTTATCTTTCAAGCATTCCAAATATATTTGCTGGCTTCTAGGGGAAGGCTTAGTAGCATCAGAATTGTAAATTCCCAAGGCAGAGGCAAACTGACTGGTCTGCTTCTCTAAGGGGCATTAGCATATCAGGAAACAAATCAGAGAAGAAGGAATGCTACAGTTTGTTGCATTCAGAAATATTAACAGGTTCCACTAAATGCGAATATTGTGCAACTGAGTGACACTCAGGATATTTCTAGCTCAATTTATTCTAAATTCGCCCTTATTCATAAAGAAGAAATGAGCCACAGCTTTCTTCACTTTCTAACAAATGAAACCTTTTGGCATTTCCCACTAGGGTTCCCTTCCTTGATGTTTCTCATACTTATTTTGACAGGGAGTCTGAACACACGGTTGCTCATAGTGAAGCAGACACCCATGAAAGCATCATTCTGATGATGACCAAAATAACACTGCAGTGAGGCTTGAGTGTCTTACTACTGCTTTTTGCTCTTCTAGTTTTGGTTTACATTGCTAAGTTTGCTGTTTTCAGAAAGAGAAGTGTAGCTTCCTCGGTGCAGTGCTAAGAGGATGTCATCACTGCCATACATTAATTAAGGGTCCACCACCGTGGTACTTTACTTGGACCCTGTTTAAACGGTTTAGATGCTCTGATTAAAAACCAGATTGATAATACAGCCATTCTTTCTCCAAGTGATTCCTGAGCTTTTGTGAAGCTATTCTAGCTGTACAGGAGAAAGAGGTCATAGATTAAGGGGGGACATTGATTTTGGGAGAAGCAGTGCTGTCTGTAATACCACAGTCATTATTTATATTGCAGTAATATGCAAGACTCATGGTCAGGATCAAATAAGAGCATATTGTGCTGGGTGCAAAGCACGTGCATAGCAAGATGACATCTCTGCACTGAATGGTTTAGTTGCTAAAGCGAGGATGCAGTGAGTGTAGCAGGCAATGTGAGGGGGAAGGGGTAACACACTGATAAGTTTGGTACATCAAGCTGTGCACCTCTTGATGGTTTAAATATTTTAATGAGATTGGTTCTTTGGATATTTTGGTACTGTCCTAGCTAAAAATATTCCCATTCATTTAAGAAAAGAAGCAATTTTAGCCCTCAAGTACTACAGTTCTTGCATTCCTGCTTGATGATGTGCTTATTGTGGATATGTATTGTGATGGTATTGTGAGGCCATACCTGAAATGTGTTTCCTTTATGCTAGGTGCTGTACAAACACTGAATAAGAGACCATCCCTATTATAGAACATGTATAACCTGGCACTGGGATCTTGCAAAGGAACTAAGGTTTTGGGCACCCAGGTTCCAGGAAGTTGCATGAAGAAAACATAAAAATCCAAGCCAAATAGTCAAGATGGACAAAGGATGGGAAGGGAACAGATGAAATGAGTAACCAAAGCCATCAAAGGTCAAACAGAGCTGGGAACAGAGTACAGGGCTCCTTGCCTCCTGTCCAAGCCTCTTTCCACTTGACCACACTGTTTCTGATTTATTACCATTGATTATGTCCAGTGTTGGGAATCAGGGGAACAGTGATGAGCAGGGGGACACAATCCTTCATCCAGTCCTTGTTGGGGTTCCTTCCTAATGCCTGCAATCCAGGATTGCTGAAGTCAGTGCAAGTCTTTCCTCAGATTAGATGCTGTGTGCAGCAGAGGCTGGCAGGTTTTCTCCGCATCCCTGTGAGAGTTCCTAGACTTGCATCATCCCTTGGCTGGGTGCCCCGGTCTGTCAGCCTCCAGATCACTCTGCAAGTCTGGTCTTTTCTCCCAGGTGTTTTGGAAGTTGAGTGGGGAAGCTTATTCACTTCAAGGAGCAGTGGGTTGTTAGCTCTTATCTCCCCTGCTGAACTGAAATGGTCCATTGTGTGTTATATTGGGGGGGGTGTAGACAAAACGGGGGCCCTAAATTGAAGCGGTGGATTTTAAAAAATACTGCTTGAATTTAGGGCCGATTAAATCCCTGTGTTGTACACACACCGCACTGACTTACCTGCCTCTCTGGCGGGGAGGAGAGGGCAAGCTGCCAGCGGATGGCGGAGTCTGTGGGCTGTGGGGGCTGGTGCTTCCCACCCTGGCAGCGGCGATGTTCCCCCACCAAGGCGGCACCTGCCCATAGGCACCTGGCTTGGGCAGTCCTGGGTGGCACTGCAGCTGTGAAGGGAAGCACCAAGCCCCTGTGCAACCCAGGCTGTTAGGCTTCAGGTGGGGGGAAATATCAGTCTTGCTGCTTTTCTTGGGCTGAGCTGCTTTCCCAGGCTGCTGCCAGGCTGCCTGCAGGGCTTCCTACAGAGCCATGGCGCTGCATGGCGCCCAGTGCTTCGCTCTGCGGCTGTAAGGGCAGCAAACTAAAACTCCTAGGAGGAGTTTTAGTTTGCTGCGCCCCAAGTCATTTAAGGTGCATTACACCACTGACTTTCCTACAGCGGCTGGAATTAGTGCGCAATATGCTGCCAAGGCATGCAAACACCAACACCATTAAAGTGGTGCAAAAGCATTTAGCCTGCTTTAACGTATCGTGCACACATGCCCCTTGTTTTGTCTACATGTGGCTTTGGGTACTGACCATGTCACTGCCTCAGTCAGTCAGAACTCGGATGCATGCTTCTGTTAGGATTCTGGCCCCCTCTGTAAGGAATAATGGCTCTTACACATCAAAAGGACAGTAGAAATAAAACAGTCAGGGGTCAGATTCTGTTTCACCCAAGTGCATTGACTTCAGTGCAGTTTTGTCTTGTTTATTGTAGGGGTGATGGAGACCAGTATCAGGTCTGTGCTGGGAGCCCTGCTGCGTAGTAGGATGTATAACGGTGAAGAAGCCTACAGAGGGGCACATCTAAAGGGTATGACTATACTGCATAAGGCAGGGCCATGGAGACAGACCCTTGTCTACTTATAGATGCAACCATTTGCAAGCAAAGTGTTGACAATGCTGCAGAAGCCTGTGCCTTGCACTTCAGCTTTGAGGACTCCAGCTGCCCACTTGCTTTGGAGTTACACAGTGGGCAGCAGAATGAAAGTTTTGGTTCTTTTTAATGGATAGAAAATTCTTTTTATGTTTCTGAATGATTAAAGTTTCTCAAGTACATTCATTGCCCCCTTGCTTTAGTTTTAAAATGTAGAACTTGTTGTTAATAAACAGCCTAATGAGAGGATGTTGACAGTGAGAATAAATCTGCTCTGTTACAAATCCTGGTCCAAAAGGTTACAGGGGTGTAGGTTGTAGCCATATTGGTCTAAGGACATAGGCAGACAAGGTTCTTTGGGTGAATCTGATATCTTTTATTAGACCAACTTAGATGAATAGTAGATAAGTACCTGGGAAATCAGCTGTCAGGTTGTTCTTTTGTTGATGAAAATGTTTCATTAAAAACTTTGAAAGATTTAAAAGGAAAGAGGACCCTGAGCCAATCATTTATAATGGCTAGAGAGGGATTTCTGCAAGGAGAAAAAGCTTGCCTATCTCTGTCTGTCCCATAAATCTACATGCAATGGTAATGGGTAAGGCTACAATTCTGTCATGGCGAATTTTAGCAAATTTCATGGCAGAGAAGTGGGAAAAGAAAAGCAATAATCCTGGGAAGAATTAACCCATCACCTTCATCCCTGCAATGGTGCATTGCCTCATGAGATCTGTAGTGTGGTGTTCTTTCTTCCAGGCCAATCGCTGACTGAACCACATCCCCTGTGGTCCTGCAGCAGCCTTACCATTTGGAGCTTGGGTTGAGTCCCAGGCTTGAGCTTCTGCTGTTTTGATTGGTGGAGCCCATCCACCAATCAGGAGGCAGCAAACGAAGAGTCACACCTTCTTTCTGAAAACAGAGGGAGAAGAGCTCCCCCGGACCTGATTGTAGACTGCAATGCTGCCAGGTCTGGAAGACTTCAGGGGTGGAGCCCTGGAGAGCATAAAAGGAGCTGCGT
The DNA here is from genome assembly GCA_030014935.1 of Caiman crocodilus. Lineage (NCBI taxonomy): Eukaryota > Metazoa > Chordata > Crocodylia > Alligatoridae > Caiman > Caiman crocodilus. Next base: position 14,008,742 of record JAGPOW010001338.1, read on the forward strand.
GCCCAGCACGAGGGAGATGCCTCGGGGATGAAGAAGAGAGGGGCTTAGAAGAGCTGAGGAGAGCAGCTCAGCCGTAGCCTGGAAGTGCCCCTGAAGACTTCCATTGGTGGATGGCTCCAGCGGTTAGGCTCTCAGTGTGCAGCACAGCACACAGTGCCTGGACCCTGGGAGCTGCGTGAGGTGGCTCAGTCTGCAACCTCAGCATGTGGCCAGAGACACAGTGCACAGGCCAGTGCACAGAGCAGGATCTTTGGAGCCGCTTTGGCGATTCAGGTCCCCAACCTCTGTACGAGGCCAGGAGCTCGGTGCAGGAGGCGTTGCATGGAGCGTGAGAGACCTTGGGAGCCACTTGAGGTGGCTCAGATCTACAGCTGCTGGCACGGGGCAGCAGCTCAGTGCAGATGCTGCTGCACAGAGGGCCTGGGAGCAGACTGAGCCCCAGTGTTGCACAAAGATGCTCAGGCCTCCAATCTCCAGCACAAGGCAAAGCGCCTACTACACACAGTGGTGCAGGTAGCCTTAAGCTGGGCTGGCAGCAGCAGAGTCAGGTGGCAGGAAAGCCCGGTGGGGAACAGAGCTTGACCTGGAGAATGGGAGGCAACCCTCCAGGACTGTGGAGTAGTAAGTAACCCTGGAGAGAGGGTCCCCACAGGGAAGGGGCACCACATGGGCCACTCCTGGGTGATAGTGGGGGGACTTAGGGGTCTTTGGGGTCTCCCTCTTCTTTTCTTTCCCACCGCCTCCTTTCCTGTAGTGGTACCTTGGGAATGAGGCCTCTGCCCTGGAGGGCACCCAGGTAGTCTAAGGATTGCTTGTTATATTTGTAGACTGTGCCCTATAGTTTATGTGAATAAGCTGAAGTCGTAGTTTGTATAAGGTTGCCTGATCAATATCCTTTGTTCTGGGTTCTGTTGTTCACTTGTATTTTTGAATAATAATTGGAGATCTATGGTATAGGTTTATTGTTTTGTAAATTTGTACATTTCTATAATCTATGTCTTTACCCTTTGATGGTTTTGTTGAAATAATAACTTTGTATATAGTTAAGTAATTGATTGACTGGGACTGACTCTATAGGGGACAGAAGTGGCTGCTGGGCTGCTGTGTCTCTCCACAACACACTGCCCTGCCAATAATTCCCTCAATTGGAGAGGGGAGTACAAACCCGCGTACACCTGGGCTACAGTCCTATGTATTTCATCCTCTGACTTGAGAGTCAAAGTTTCTTCAAAAGAGTGTTTTCTGTGACTGCTGTGACAAAATCATAACCTTACCAATGAATGAGGAACGGTGAGGGGTGGGAGTAGGGCTGGGCAGATTCTGGCACACAACAGGGACTTCAGGGCTTCCCATTCAGTTAAATAATGTCTCCAATTGAACCCTGTTCTATCAAGCATGTTTTATTGATATGTCTCATTGGCCAGTAATGAGCTATTTTTGAACAATCAAGTGATTTCTCTTTCAGGGCTTGAATTCACCTCAGCCCTGCACTTGACTTGACATTTCATCAAGGGGAATTTTTTTTGTAGCAAGAGATATACAGCCTAAATGAAGTATTTTGGTTTCTCTATGGGATTAAGCAGCAGATCAAGCAGTCGTTAAATGATGAGAGATTAGGCATCTGCAGAAGCAGGTGTGCAGAAGTGGAAACCATAGGATCATAAGAAAGTGCAGTTGGAAGGGAACTCATGAGGTCAGGTCATCTAGTCCAATCCCCTGCTCAGGGCAAGATCATCCCTGATTAAACCATCCCAGCTAAAGCTCTCAAAATTTCCAGGCTTGGAAAAAGAGACGAGACGAGGCAGAAAAGAGTCAATATTTTAGATACTGATACACAAAAGAGAAGAGACTGCATTCTGGGCTGGTGGCTAAGAGAGTCCAGGACTTAAATCTAGGAGGTAGCATGAAAACATAGTAAAGGAATGGAGGTAGGACGGTTAGGTGTGCAAACACTGGTACATTTAGCAAGATAAACCCAGAAATTTCAAATAGAAATCCATAGTGTTAAAAACATTCTGACCTGCTGTGCTCTGTCTGAGTTTTTTGCAACAGAAGACTTGCTTGATTATTTTTCCAAAGTCAAAAAACAAGTGAAATTAGTTTTTTAAATGGATGCAGTTAAAATTATGAAGGGGTGCCTAGAGTTCAGAAGTGGTAGATTCAGATTCGGAGAGTGTAAGGGGCTGGAAGGGACCTCGCAGATCATCAGGCCCAGCCCCCTGCTCTAGGTAGGATGACAACTGGGGTCAAGCAACCCCAGTGAAGTGACTGTCCAGTCTCCTCTTGAAAACCTCCAGGGTAGGTGACTGCACCACCTCTGGAGGGAGTTTATTTCACCCTGACTGTGGAGGAGTTTTTCCTAGTATTAAGCCTGAAGCAACCTTTCTGGAAGATGACCAATATCCATTGGTCGTGGTCGTCCCTAGGGGTGCCCTAGTGAACAGTTGTTCACTGAGCTCCCAATGCACTCCTCTGAGAGAACCACTGTGCTAGAAAGAAAGCAAGGCACTAATATCAAGCTAAAAAAACATATCTAGACTAGGCAGGGGACAGGGAGAGAGCTGGAGAAGGCCTAGGACTGAGGATGTTGATGACCTCTTTTATGAGAGAGGTGGAAATGGACAGAGGAGGAAGGTAAGAAGTTCACAGAGCTAAAGAGGGATCATGGGTTGTTTTGACAATTGCATGCATACTGTTTGGTTATAGAGTGCATAATTGTATATAGTAGGTGCATCTACACATGGTGTTACTTCAAAGTAGGCTTACTGCGCAGTAAAAATACTGTTCAGTAAGCCTACCCAGGCACACGTCTACACATGCTCCCTCTTGGGAGTAGATTTGCTCCCAATCTGCTCTACGTACCTGCAGCAGTTCCCTGCTGGGGGCTTGCAGGGAGCATGGGGCCAGTCCCCATGTGCACAGGACCAGGAGAGCTCTGCCAGCTTCAGCAGCAGCTGCCTCCTCACCCTGTACACATCAGGAGGGGTCCTGATGTGCTTGGAGCTGGAAGACAGCTGCAACTGCAGAGCTCTTCTGCCCCATGCACATAGGAACAAGCCCTATGCCCAAAGGGGCTTCCCTGCAAAGCCCAAGGCTGGCTGGTAATTGTCCCGCTCTAGGGCAGGTCCCACCCAGCTCTGGGCCACATGAAGTTCCCTGGCTAGGAAGTGTCCCATTCTGGGGAAGGTCCCAGCTAGCTCTAGGCTATGTAAGGAGTTCCTCGCACAACCTGGGGCTGGCTGGGACCTGCCCCAGAACAGAACAGTTCCCAGTCAGCTCCAGGCTGGGTGGGGAAGCAGGGAATTACCAAGTGCCAGTGCTGCTCAGCTCCTAGCTCCTATGGGGAGTTGGGAGCTAAGCAGTACTAGGACAGGGGTGTGGCAGAGAGCTACCCCATCCCAGTGCTGCTTGGCTTCCAGCTCTTGGGGAAGGAGTTGGGAGATGAGCAGCACCAGGACCAGGAGGAGTTCCCCATCCCCTGTGGCACCCTAGTATAGGGGCTAACTGAGAGCAAACTTGCTCCTGGACAGCATCTACACACAAGCGATTGTGCAGTTAGTTTACTATCTATATTGACGGGTAGTAACTAACTGCACAGTAGACTAATTTACTGTGCAGTAAATGTGTGCACGTGTAGACAGTGATGCTTTCCTGTGCAGTGAGAACCTAGCTCTTCTGATATCTTTCTAATCCAGCACTTACAATGTGTGGCCATGAGGAAGTTATAGGTATGAGCAAACTAAACAGGCATACTGATGAAATACTAAGGGGATTTAGTATTTCATTATAATTGTTTGAGGTGTCCCCTCTATTTCACAGTAAGTGGAAACAAAACTGCAGTAGTTTAGCAGTAGTTTCATTCAAGTATAGCTTCAATTTAGCTTCAATTACTTTGAGGTTGGAACGGATATACAACATTTTTACAATGGATCAGCTGACACATCATCATCTGCTAAATTGTTTCATCTGTCCACAGCCTGCATAACCTCTATGTATCTTTATTTTCCCAGCTGAAATAATAATACTTTCCTGCTTTAAATGAATGTTTGAGGATTAGATTATATAGTGTTTGATCTCTTCAAAGCACTTGACACTCATCAACTAAATATTGCTGTTTTCAGATCTTGTGTTGGATTCCCAGGCGACTGAAGTACAGTTGATTCTTAACACATTAATCAGCGTTTCCGAGGATGATAACATTATAGTTGTGCTAATGTTAAAGAAAGCAATGACATTAAAATGGAGCAAACTAGTGAAGAGCAGAGGGCCTGACAGTCTTGGAAAGGGAGGAGCCAGAAGGAAAAAGGAAAATATTTGTTTTCAATTAGTTGGGCACAGTTAATGTTTTGACAGGTATACGAAAAAGGACAATAGGGGATGGATAAAGAAATAGCAAACCCTATTGGAAAAAAATGGTCAATTGAATGCTGTCATAAGTTTAGCATTGCAGAGGTATAGAAGACCATATGGAAACAATATCAATAGCACTGTCTCTGTTGACTGTTGTTTTAAATTGTTCACCAGAATTAATCAAAGTGCGTGGGGATCCCTTGGAAATCAACACACTGGCATCACTTCAGAGCAGCAATAGGCCAGATCTTCAGCTGGCGCCAACTGGGGTTGCTCCACTGAGCATGTGCACTCAATCAGCCTGAAGCAGTAATTGCTTGGTTTCTACCAACACCAAATGATTCAAACTGCAACTTTGGGTACAATAAGAGCATCTTATCTATCTGACACTCTAATACTAGTGTTACCAGATTAGCTGTTCTGTGAAAAGCCTTTTAAAAAGTGCCATGTCCTCATGGAAGCGTAGAGATACCACGCTTTTGTACACTGGGAAGTGGCAGCCTGGAGTTCAGCTCTGACCCTTCCTGGAATGACAAGGAGCAGGGCAGAATGGGTACCAAGCCCTGTACCTCATTACTGCACGCAGGGTGATCTTTACACCCTGGATACCCCATCATAGTAGAAATTCACAGCCACTCCAACAAAGCCACTTGAGTTGCTCCAGATTTACTGCTTATGATCTGGCAATGGAAACTGGGTTACGATACAAAAGTGTTTCGAGATGAATTCGGCACTGTTGCTGATATATGCTCCCTGGCTACTCCAGACTGCTAATGCTCTTCCCCTCCTTACCCAACGCACCCAGAAAATCTCTGACTGGAGAAAACTTGATTTTTTTCTTTTTGCCACAGGTAGCAACGCGCCAAAAAGCCTCCACTTACTGACCCACAATTATGTTTGCAGCTAATAAATCACCCAATGGTTGCCTTAAAGTCCATCTGAATAAGGATACGTAGGGCAGCTGTGTACCCGTCCTTAGTGCACGGATTAATTTAGCAGCTGGACTCTTACAAAGCTTTTCATGTTACAAGATCACATTGCACACACAGAAAGAAGAACTGGTAATTATGGGAACTGTGACAGGCCAAGGGGAGACTACCTGGTGTTGTGCCAGTGCCTTGTCATGGGCCCTTGTTTGTCAGATCACAAGTGTGTTCGGTCCATGCTTTGTAGACAATAAACCGAGCTGAGCCTTTACCAATGACCTGCGCCTGTGGTCATTCTTTCAGACAACACTGGAGTCGAGACCTCCTGGCTCCAACTTTTTGCCAGCACAGCAGTCCTTGAGACTGCAACACTGACAACATATCAATAATACCCGAAGACGGGGGTGGGCAAAATGGTGGATCTGGTCAGTGGCCATTTCCGGGACCTAAGTTGTGATGGTACCATGACAGCACAGGACCAGGGTTTCCATGGAGACTGGCCCGTGCCCAGTGCATGCAGGGAATGGATGTCAGCTCTGTCCGGGCTCCAGACCGTGCTGTCACTGCCCCGGAGCAGCTCCCTGCCCAGCTGCGCACCTTGCCGGTGCTGCTGGGGCTGATCTCTATGGAAACCCTGGCCCAGCGCGGTCCTGGTGCTGCTGCTCCTGGTGGTCTCCATGGAAACTGGCTGCAGTGACACGGGCTGGGGCTTCTGGGAAATGGAGTCTGCCACAGGCCCGGTCTGGTCCGCAGGCTGGACTTTGCCTGCCCGTGCCCAAAGAGGACAGTGGTAATGACACGAGATGGCCATGTTTGCCAGGTCTGGCATCAGTCAGGCGTGGCTTACCCCCTTAGATCACCTCCATACAGAACCAAAGGCGCGGGGCTTCAGCCCATTTCCCGTTCAACCCTGACCCGCGCTGGGATTCGAAGAATTTGTCCCTTAATAAGAGCCTGCGAACGATCCACCTGAGACTGAGCAGAGGCAATTTGATTCTGGAGATCTGGAGCCAGGGAAACTGTATCTGGACGGAAATGAAATCGTTGATTCAAGGGAGGGAACATGTACCGTTCGGCACAAAATGCTCTCTTGCGACTAACACACACTTTTATTCTGCTTCAGCTTAACAAGGTCGTGCTGCTTTAACGTCCTGCTTCCCAGGCACGCTGCAGTTGTTCAGCCAGGGGCTGTCTGCCTCATGCTCCGTGGCTTCTATCAGGAATAGGCTTTTTTTCTTTTCACGCAGTGTTTTACAGTCTCCCTTGTCCCGAACAAAAATTAGCTGAGCTGATCTGGACAATTACTCTGAGCCACATCCCAGGGTCATGGTTTCCACAGCATTGAGTCAGAGACTGGTAAATGATTCCCTGATAGCAAAGTCCTTTGTTATCAATCTGTGAGGCTTTGTTAAGATTGTTAAGTGCCCGCTGTGGTCATCTCTCTCCTGGCCTAATGAACCCATCATTAAATGGCTGGGGTGCACAGCTGAAGTGCAGTGGGTTGTAAGGATGAGCATGGATCTGCACTAGAAAGCCAGACCACATGGAAGTGCAGAGGATGTGTGCGATGTAACCAGAGCATAGGAGACATATAGTTACTCCTGCCGCTTTGCTATCCCCGCTGGGGCACAGTGAGCCGCAGGGAGCAATTCTTCATTTCCCAGAGCACAAAGGCTGTGGATATTCTGGGACTTGTGAAGGAAAGTGAGACTGCTAAGCTCCCTCCACACCTAATCCCAGCACCGCCGGCAGGCAATACCTATCAGAAGAAAGAGAAACAGGCTTACAAGAAGAAAACCTTGGAGCACGGCTTCTCCTAGAGCGAGTGGGGGGTCTCTGCCTCTACTCAGCGGCCACCCAATTGCCAATCAGGCGGGTAAGCGAAAGCAATAGAGGGACAAATCTGGAAGATGGCCAAGTACGGATATTAGACAGGAGCCCAGGAAAGTTATTATCTCTCTCTGAATTCATTATCAGGATGGGCCCACTGGCTTTGTCTGTGCTGAGAAATTGTCATTGTCCTTTAAACTTACAGAGATTGAAATGATTTTTCTGCTAGCAAGCCCCTAGTGCAGAAAACAAGCAGAACTGCCCCTGAATCGTCTCCCTTGACGTTCAGTCAGGAGAAAGCTATTCAGATGTAACAAACTCTCCTTGTCTGTGAGGTCTATTGGTTTGTGTGGCCGGAGACAGAATGGCCTTTGGAGAGAGCACTGGTCTGGGATTTGAATGCTAAGCTTTTACATTTGGCATGGCACTAGCCTACTGTGTGGTTTTCTTTGCCTCATTTTCCCCACCTATAAGATGGGGATAAGGATCCTGACATCTTCTGCAAAGTGCTTTGAAAATGACTGATGACAAACACTCTGTAAGATTTGGGTATTATTGCTGCACTGCCTGGTCCCTGGACTGTGGCAAATTCCTAACACAGACAAGGCCAACCATGGTGGCCAACCACAGTGATGAACCTTATGCCTGAAATGAAAGAAAGCCATTGCAGGGCTTGTCCCAGGTGGCCTGGGAATTGTTTGAGCATGTAGCTCAACAAATTAGAGGCTCCATTGTCTCTGGCTGACCCTCTGAAATACAGGAGCCACCAAAGCTCTTAGATGCTTTCCTTTAGCTTGAAAAGAAGTCCAAATTGCATCTCAGCAGTGAAAGGCTGTGTCACTAGGCTCAGCTTTACTCCTGGAAGCACAGAGATGTGGTTACCTCGGTTAGTTTGAATTCAAGTACCGGATAGGGTAGGGTGGCAACTTTGACTGACTGGTTCAGAGAGTCATGAGCTTTTGTAGGCAACTGCCTACTTTGTCAGATACCGTGAGAAAAATGTGGTCTTTACTGCATTGACTGGAGAGTTTAGATCGGAGCTGGAGCTGTGAGCAGAACCTAACGATTATACCTACCCTAGGGACAATCACTGTGTTTGAAAACACGGTGACTAACTCCATAAAAAATGTAACCTGGCAACTAGTGTGAAATAACAAGCTATGTTTGAAAACAAGTTAGCATAACCAGCAAAATGGGTTTATGTAGCACTGACTATAACAAGGACAAAAGCATGTTTAGCTTCGTCTTAGTTCCCATAGCTCTGAAAGATGATCTTCCTCCCCGACTCTTGTACTTTAGATATGGCTTAGAGGGAGAACCATAGGATGAGTTGTGCACTTACCCTTGCTAGGGAATAGGATGCAGAGAATTACCAAAGAAGCAAAAAAAGCAAGGGCTGAGTATGCAAGCTTGAAACGTGAAGCTGTTCCTCTCCAAACCTATTCCTGTCCCAAGTCCGTCTCTTCAGAACTGGCCTTGCTGTAGTAAGAGGATTATTGCAAACAATCATTCGTTTGCTGTTGACTTATATTCACTCTTTGAAGAGATACGTCCCTCTCCAGCCCTCAGTCTAGCTGCCCTCTGCCTTTCAGTAAAAGCTGTCCTGCTTCATATTCGCTGTCTGTTATCTCCACTGAAAAGATTAAGACGGGAGTGTTTCCTTTACAACTTCCAGCAGAGAATAGAGGAGCAGAATTAGGGACGTGCCATCTTGGTTTGTAGCAATCAATCTGCTGCCTTGTCTGGGGCAAATTCTAGTCTGATATATCGGTGTAAATGTGGAATGAGGATGTCACTGGGGTTACAGTAGACTCCCTGAGACAGTGGGAACGATCTGTCTGCAAACAGGGGAAGCATTTTTCAGGTCTGACTCTCTGAGATTGGTTTTCTTTTATGGTGTCTTTTCTAAGGAAATCGGAAGAGCCAGTGTATGCATTCAGTACTTGGACAGGCTGGCTCCATTACATTGTATAAATTTTTTACCTAGTGCAAGGGTACAAATTGCCCTCCATGCCTGACTTCATTTGTCACCAGTGGACCAATGCCAGTGTATGTGACGTCTTGCCATCTCTTATAATATAGCTCTGACCTTTCACTGGAGGGAAGCTTTTCAGATTTAGAACAAACCAATGCATCATTCATTTGTTAACGTGATTGTTAAGGGCGCTGCCTAACTTTTTTTGAAATCAATAGCAATCTCTTCTTTGACTTCATTGGAAAGTTCATTAGGCCATTAGTGTATATCTAATAATGTGATTCCTTCACAACTAATTTGGAAAATATGAGTCTACAACATTAGTACAAGTAATAGAAATTCTCCTTTTGCTGATCTAACCAATGGACAGTTTGAGTATGTAGCCGTTAACAAATTAGAGGCTCCATTGTCTCTAATTGACCCTTAGCAATATAATAGAAGCCGTCATCCTGATTACTGGAGCTAGAATGGTTCAGCTTGAAAAACTAGATTAATTCACTATAGAGTAACAATTTAACCAGTTGGTAACTGAAAAAGTACCGCACCTCTAGATTGCAAACAATGATAATGACCAAAGGGCTGCAATGCATTGTTCTCTATAGACTGCTGAATAATAATCACCCCTTGCTACCAGCCATGAGATGAACAGGTCAGCCCTTCTCAGTTCTTCAGAAGTGTTTCCAAACAAAGCCATTACTTATTTTTGGAAGCTTGATGATGACTGTTTTCTAAACCAGGAAAGGTGGTTAATATCTGAGGCGGTTGCACTGTGAGTTTGGTCTATGGTTCAAAGAAACACCCCAAGATCATTTAATGTGTGGGACCCCACAGCGGGCAGTGCACAGCCCCCCTGCACACAGAGATTTTGGGGGCATGGGTCCCCCTGCCCCCCAGGAGTGTGCACCATGGCAGGGAGCTGGTTCCCCACTTCCCAAGCCCGCAGCAGGCAGGGGGTCGGGGGAGCCGGCTCTGTTACGCTGCTGCAGCCACCACCTCCTGGCAAGGGGACCTGAGGCGGGGAGTGAGGGGCACAACCAGGGCAGGGTGTTGTGTGGGTGGGGGGAGTGAGGGGTACCAGCAGACCCAGGGGGCCTTTCAGTTTAATTGCGAATTTTGGAGGGTTTATAAGAGAATTTGTGATTTTTTTTTTAATCAGGGAAAACCAGGATCCTTGGCCATCACACACCATACACACAGACAAGTATTACAGAACCACACAGCCCTTGGAGTATGTGTTACAGCAGCTATCAAAAATTCAAATTCTTCCCCATAGCATCTCCCTGCAGTGACTGAAAGGCCTGAGTTTGTAAACAGCAACATCTCCACGAAGGAAGAGACGGGGTCTGCTCAACAGAAATGGTGCCTGTACTCCTCATGTGCTGGATACAGAAACGACTGAGTGAGGTGCTATGGCCTGTGTAGTGCAATTAGGTCAGACTGGATGGTTAGCATGAACCCCGGCTTCCCTAACATCGCTGAACCTAATTTATCATATATTCTTCCTCCTATTCTGCCTCTGCAGAGATGGGACCAGACTGCACCTTGCCTGTCTTGTGAACCTGTCCATGAGCCAGAATCGTGGTGTTAGATTGCATTGGCCACAGCCCTACCCACACCCTGTAGCAGCTGCACCATGGCCCAGGAAGGAGCACATGCTACACCCTTTTAGAGGACTAGCTGATTCCTATACAATTTTGCAAACAAAAGATCTCCAACATCGGGCATAATTAAGGTACATGGCATTATCTGGTGCATCCACTCCTAATGTGAACATGACTCTAAAAACATTGGTTGGTTTGTTTCAGAGCTTGAATTAGCATGTTATTGAAAGTCCTTCCAAGCATGCAACTGCTTTATGATTGTGTGCATGGGCAGATCTAGGGTTCTGAAAAGGGAAGTACAGAAGATATGGTACATCATCATCACATATAACACAAAACATATTTTTATCATGGTAAAAAGAACTCTGCTGCCCTATCGCCCCCCAGCCTCCGCAGCCCAGCAGGTGTGACCTGGAGCTGCAGGGCAGAGTGCGGCCACAAGGAAAGCTGCTTGCTGCTCCGGCCTCTGCACCATCCTGGCAACAAGTCCCCTGCACTCGTGGCTACAGCAGGGGGGGTGGCAAAGAGTTGCACGTGGGGGACGTGTTGCCAGGGCAGTGTGGAGCTCGTGGCAGTGAGCAGCTTCTTGCGTGGCTCTGTTGTTCTTTGCAGTGCCAGGTTGCACATACCAGGCTGCAGAAGGCCTCGGGGAGAGCAGCAGGGCTGGAGCCTCAGCCTGCCCATGCCCTGCACACAGATCTGGGGGCACAGATTCCCTCTGCCCCCCTCAGAGTGCACACAGCAGTGGGGAGCCAGGCCATCCTCTCCGCCCCAGGATGAGCTGCTCACAGCCCCATGCCACTCCTCACAGGAGCTCTGCACCTGCTCATTGTGGCTCTAGCCCCATAACCCAGCCACTGCCCAGCTGGGCAGCAACCCCAGCCCCAGTTCCTGCCCAACACCCTCCCTCTCTCCCTTCCTATGGGGGCCTCAATCCTCCCCACTTACCTGCCAGCACTGCTCTCCAGGCTGCATGGCAGCCAAGTGTATATACATGCATATGGCACCCCCTGCCTCACTGCCCTCCCAGCCCCTTCCAGGCTGGAGCTCTGCCAGTCTGCAGAGCTCGTTGCAAAACTGCAAAAAACATGGGTTTTGCTGGTAAAATGAGAAATCTACGTTTGCCTCCAGTAAAAGGTAAAATCAGTGGTTTTCTTCATGGGAGACAGAAAAAAAACAGATCCCTGGTGATGTCAGAGTGGTCCAGGCATCTCCCTATAGTTGCAGCGAGAGCATTTTGAGCTCTGTCTCATGTTTGTGCCAAGAATCACTTCCAGTTGATCCAGCTGTGTCAGGAGCCTTAACAGGCAGTCCAGCCTGGGCTAATTGCCTAGTGGGCCACATCTGCTTGGGGCTTTGACTGGCTGCCCTAACCCAGCTCATGACTCCAGCTGGACACTGTCTGAGCTCTTTAACTGGTTGCTGGGAGAGCAACCTACTCATTTAGTTTCAACTGTGGCAACAGACTCCTGGCCCAGCCAGCAGTTCCAGCTGAAGATCTGTCTTGGCAAGCCTCCTTGCTCCTGGTTTCCTGACCATGCTCATTGTCCCTGGGCTTTGGCATCTGGATTTTCCCTTGGATTCAGTAACTTGGCCTCTGACTCATAGATTCATAGATTCATAGA
>JAGPOW010001338.1:14021148-14031611 GCA_030014935.1 Caiman crocodilus
CCTCTCAACCTTCCCTTGTGATTCTCTTCTCTTGACTTATTGTGATTCAGACCTTGCCCCCAAGTTTCCTCTGGATCTGGTAAATTAGTATGTGTTTCCTGACCCCAGACTGGGCCTGAGTTTTGGATTCTTCCCCTGCCTCTGGCCCTCCTTTTGTGGCATTACTACTAGGTCAGACTCCCCTTGAAAACTGTGGCCTGGCTTCATGATAGTTTGGGCCGGGGAATCAAAGGTGGCTTGCTGTCATGTTAGCCACAACTCTGTCTTCTTTGCTGTTGGCAGAAGACAATGGTTGCCTTAAATCTACTAGACCAATGGATCACATAGCCTTGTGTGGCCATTTAACCCCTTTGTCTGCATGTACTGTGCATAAGGAATGTAGGCTGGTGTCTTTAATACTTCGTGATTGTCTGTGGTCTTTTGTAAATGTGTACAACTAGCCTGAGACCAATGAAAACAAAGTGACAGAACCCTTTTCCCCGCTCTGAAATGAACAGTGTAAAATGGGGAAGTCATGACTATTTCAGTACGAATCTAAGCAATAGTATGATGACATAGTGAGCTAACTGGGAGCAAATCTGGTTTATGAGAGCAGTCACCCCAGGATCAGTCTCTGTTTGAGCCCATTTAGACTTGGAGGTTGTATTTGAAAGTTTTTAATGAGGATCTGCGTAGGTTATGTAATCTCAATGCAACCATTCAGGTGAATCTTTTTATGCCACTCATGGCTTATGAGTTCTTTTCCCTGTTTGGTATTAATGAAGTCTGAGGACAAAAGGTTTCACAGACTGGAGAATAATAATGCCAGCCTCATAAAGCTCGGTGACTGAGGAGCTGTGATTGTGCCTGTTGTAAAGAAGGTCAAGTCTCTCTTTTTTTTTTTCCTGGGGAAGGTAAAACTGACATCAGTGACAGTTTCCCATCCCTGCTGTCCTGTGGAAAAGCTGAGGCCTTCTCCCTGAGGTGGAATTGTCTTTTGCAAAGCTGGGCTGGCAGATGGAAATCACTGAGTGTGATTAAATGGGGATTCCAAAAGAAAATGAAACTGTTAGCATTAGAGGAGGGGTGCTGAATTCATTCTTGCTAAAGAATGGACAACCTCAGAAAGGGGCTGTGGGCCAGGTGGTAATGGGATTAGAAGTTATCAATACTTTTCTACTTCTACAGGTCTGACTGCCTCAGATACTGGCCCTTGGCAGGCATGATTCCCTCTGGAGCACCTGGCCACAGAGTCTGCACTATCTAGTTGTTTCTACTGTCCTCCAAATGCCTGGCCAGGTTTACAGGCCATTGTAAGGAAGGGGGTAGTGCCAGGGGCCTGCACTATCCCACCTCCATCAGGGCAGTCTGCACAGGAGCTGTGTTCTATCCCTGGTGTCCGAGTGGGAGCACAGCACCCTCCAGGAAGTGTTTTCTTAGCCATGTGCTGCTGCTGTTTCATCTCAGGCTGCCTGTAATGTTGCTGGGTCACAGGGAGGCCTCCTGGGGGGGTTGTGCTAGGACAGGAGGAGTGGGACTGACTAGGGTAAATCTGGGAGATAAACCAGTGGGGGACAGCAGGTGCAAAGTGCAGTCAGGGGCATCAAGGTGTGGAGGTGAGTAGAGAGGGTTCCTGATAAGGGAGAGAGGCAGTACAATGTAACACCATCATTGCAGCCAAACAGGGCTGTCAACTCAAGGGGGTTTTTTGTTACTGCAAACTTTTTAGTGACAACCATAGTAAAAATAATTTGGCTGATATTAAATCCCTACATTTGAACCCTGCTCTTCTAAGTGAGGCCTGGCAGAAGAGTTACACTTACACTATGCAAAACGTATAGGAAAAAGATGTCAGTTAAAAAAAAAATCTTGGCAACCTTGGTAGAAGTTGGGAAGGCCATGGGGCTGTCCAGTTGGTATATCATGAGCCATACAATTACCACTGAACTGAGCCCAATGACTTGTTTTGATTAAAGCATGTCTTAAAAGGCAGCCAAGCCCAGACCCATAGAAATAGTTAAGGGTTTAATGAGAACTAAAGCAGTATTAAAGGTCTATGTCTAGGAAGGCAGTCATCCAAACCATAGGTTTGCCAGTAAGGTTTCCTAGGTGCCAGTTCTGCTTCTGACCTGTGCACAATTCTACCATCTTAGCAGAACTGAGCCCCTCAGCACCTGAACCATGTCTAAGACTACTCTATAGCTCAAACTCTGTATTTTTCCACCTGTGTCCCCTACGTGTGCTTGGAGCATACCTAACATACCTCTGTAAGTCAGTGTCAGTTATCCTGGCCATAGCCACTTCCCATCAAAAATAGAGGAGGAGGAGGAAAAGGGGTGTGCCCCTTTATTCCCTGAGCTATTGCATAAAAGCACTCCATCAGGAAGCGGAAGACCTAGGCTTCATGCTATTCCTAGCCTAAGGGGATTCAAACCCACCTCTCCCTCTTCCTGATTGCCCTATCCACCTGGGTCAGGCTATCCTGGAATGGGTCCCTCTCCACCTCTCCTGTCAAAGCTGTGCCACTTTGCAGATAAAAATTTAAAGATTCATTAGGCCAGAAAAATAAAACAAAGAAAGTGTGATTCTGTAGCCCAAAGGCTGGGGCACTCACCTGGGTTTATACATTTGTACATTGACTGTTTTATGTAATAAAAAAATCCTTGGATCAGGAATTAGTACCCAGTCTCTCTGAGTGGTTTACTGGTACCAGTTGCATTCTCCTCCTCTAATTCTGTATTGATTCAGGCTTCTACTAACATTTCCATTATTTTACCCAGGATTGAAGCCAGGATAACATGTCTGTGTCTAGCCAGGGCATGCCACTTGCCCTTTTGAATAGCAGCACATTAACTGCTTCCAGTGTTTTAGGATTTCCTTGGTATTATAACATTTTCTACAAACTAACATCAGTGGGCCAGAGGTCTCCTCAGAAACTCTTTGAGGACTCTCAGGTGCCAGTTATCCAGGCCTATTGATTTATAAATGGTGATTCCTGTGGTAGTTTGGTATCCTTCTTAGCCATTGATGGAAGGGTGTTGTTCATCAGCCCTATATGAAGTGTATGTACTGTACTGTGCTTCATTCTAGGTACAAAATAGAAATGGGTTGAACATTTCTGCCTTTACTGCATCATTAGTGCCAATTCTATCTTCTCTACCTAGCAATGGGCCTATACCATTGTTAGGATTTCTTTTGTTTAATACCATATTTGCTCACATACCCCACACACCTTTTTCCCAAAAATCAGCCCACTAAAATTGGAGGGGGGCTGTTTTAAGTGAGAAAGCTAATTTTATGCCCTCTACAGCAGCATGGAGATGCTGTAAATAGATTCTGCTTCTTTTCCTTCTCTTTATTCCATTTCTCTTCACAGCCAATTCAGCTGTGAGAGGGTTAAAACTGTAGCTTTTGCTTGAGCAGGAAAGGGTGGGTGAGTGAGCTGACGATTAGGCTCCACTCCACTCCATGAAGCCATAATTCTGGAATAATATATTTTGTTTCTTCATTTGCCTTCACAAAAACAAGGTGGGTCTTTTATTGAGGTATATCTGGTATGCAGAATATATGGGGTGTATATATATCTATAAACCTCCTTACTGTTCAAATTTCTGCCTGCCATTGATTTTTTTCCCCTTATGTCTTTAGCTTCCCTTGCCAATTTTCTACACTTGAACTCTTGTTTTAATCCATTGCTGTCTACTTGCCTTCATTCTATTTGTCACTTTTTAAATTTTTTTAATTGAGTCCTCCTTTTTAAACTAAACAGGGGTGATCTTTTAGCCAAAGCTGATCTCTTGCTTGTTGCGTTGTGGCCTTTGAGCCATCTAATCAGCTCTTAAGTAGTCCCAAATTTCACTGGCCCTCTTTTCAATATCCATTTTTCCTCTCAACCAGCGTTTTTCTCATAATTCTCTCAACTAGGGGAAATGAGTCCGTTTTGTAGTACTGTAGAGTATGTATTCCGGTTCAAGATCTCTTTTGTTTACTTATACCAAACAGAAAGAATATCATTAGTTTGCGACCATCTGAAACATGAGCTCTAAGTAAAGACATTGAAGTATCAACACAAGCTCCGAATACTTGAGATCTTATAGTTACCTTATTTAACTGGAGGTAGAGCTGTTCTGCTAGGTTTTGCTTGTCTGAGGATATGTCTACGGTGTAATGAGAAGTGAGGTTTCAACTTGAGCAACCTGTGCTATCAGGAGTTAACAGGCAGGGAGGGTGCCCAGGGTCTAGGGTGGATTGGCATGATGGGCATTGCTGTGAGCTGCACACCCTGGCACACGTTCTGTTACACTTCTCAAGCACCTACATGGTACTGTGTGGCATCTTGTGTCCTCCTTCCCTCACTCCTTTTTGAGGTTTATGCGTCAAATTCTGTAATACAACTTTGTGGTTTTTCAGGACATGGGTCAGGTGGAACAGGATCACACCATGGTGCCTGAAGACATGATGGCCCATTTGGTCACAAAGACCAGAGTCCCGAATCTTGTTCCATCAGGACTCTGGTAGTGGGTTGTTTGCTACTTCTCCTGAGCTGCCTTTCAGCTGGCTGTGGCTAATGGTTCTTATAATCATCATTATCCTTCATTTTCAAGTCAATTGAGAATATTGTGGAAGCTAGAAAAATGCCCAGACTTTCCAGAGCTTGAAAGCTGGAAAAAAACAGGAGTGTTTTGGGAGAACAACAGGGAGGCTGCTTTCAACTGAACGGGCAGGAGGAGGGGTGGAAAATGGTTTCTTCAAAAGAGAAATGAAATGGTGGATGGGTGTGAACCAGCTGGAGAGCAGAATCCAAAGAAAAGGTCTTTCTCTGTGAGCACATCTCCCAGCACCTACTAGAAGCACAGAAAGCATTGCCATGTATGGGTTAGTAATCCCTCACTTCATCTCTGTAACCCAGTGCTGAATCAGTGTGACAGTCCTCCCCTCTCACCTGTTTCAATATTTTCTTTCAGCATGTTAAAGTCTGCCGTGCAGTCTATAGACAGAGTGCATTTCCCCCAAACACTAAACACTCAGCCGGCCCAGGGAAGATTTATCAGGAGTTTACAGGAATTGCAATCCTCCTTTGCCCTTGCTCCCTGACACACAAAGTTAGGGGAGCTTCTCCTCATTTGAGATACGCCAGGGGCACAGAAAAACACTAAGTAGATTAGTAATGTACATGTCAGCAGTATCAGAAAACACTAACTATATCTGCAGACTGCACCACCGAAGGTCAAGTGCAAAAACAAGGAGGGAGAAGCCTTGTTTCCAATCAGTTTTGTTTTGGATGGGGACAGACTCCTTGGCAGCTCTGGAGAACTGAGAGTCTTGGCTCATCCACAAACACGGACCTGTTTGTCCGTGCTTACTTCAGCAATAGAATGAGCTGGGCTAAAGTTTTCTCCTGGGCCCGGTGCATCCCCTCGGGTTCTGCCATGCACCTTGCAATCCCCATGTCCAATACAGCACTACTGCTTTTGGAGATCATAGAGGCCAGCAGGCATCATGCCTCCTTGATCTATTAGAGCCATAATGTTGTATATTGTACCTGTAACCTCCATGCAGTACAGTTTTACATGAGATAAAGAGGCTGGCAATTAAATGGATGAAAATGAAAATGATGTGTACATTGAAAAGTGGTCAAGGAGTGGGCAAAGCATAAGACAGAGCAAGCAGGAGGAAGCACTGGTGATGTATTAACCCTGGAGGCACACTGACAAGTAGAAGCAGAGCTGGAGTCTACCCTTGGCATCTCCAATTTATTGGTTCCTACTTGGTCCAAGATTTTTTGAAGTAAGAGGGGAAATGTACATTAGCTTGTATTCTCAGAGGGGCAAGGATTTCTAAGGTGATATCTTGCAAGGTGCATTCAAAAGTTTGTCTAACTTTATTCTAACTACATAGTTGGTCCAATAAAAGAGATCACCCAAGAATTCCTTGCCTCTCACAATTTCTGGACCTTTATAGCTACGCCATCAATCTTATCATGCCTGTATTCTCAGTAATACAAAGGGCTGGGACTGGGAGGGATATCACAGTTGTACAATTGCCTGTAAACACAACAGGGACAGATCCTGTATGTCCTGAGGCAGGGCTATCAGAAATACAAACACATTCTGACCTGCTCCGATACTTTCCCAAACTGGAGAGTTGTGCAAACTGGAGAGATTTCAAACAAGAGCAACAAGAAAGGCCGGAGGGGGAAGAGTAAAAGAATGTAAACGTGAGCTATAGAGCCAGGCTAGGGCATGCCTACAGGGCCATGATAACCATCTGCATACATGTAAAAGGGTTAAATTCCAAACACAGAGAGTGCCTTTACTGGGATCTGCATGAAATGAAGGAAAGCAACACTTGAAACTGGGAGCAGCTTTCTAACTGTGAGACCTTTAAGACTCTTTATTAGTCTTGCATGGTATAGCTGTAAGTGATAAGCAAGGTTTAGTTTGCAATAGCTCATTGTGGACCAAGTAGTTAATAAAGAGAGATGTTACACAAGCTTCCAGGCACATAGTGCTTTTCCTTAGGTCAGGGAAGGAAGCAGATACAGCAAAAGACCAGGGAGAAGAATTATTTTTGTTTAATCAGTAGTATAACTAAGGGGATGGAAAAGGGGGAGCAGCCCTGCTGTTGGCTGGCTGTGCTGCCATGAAGAGGAACCCCCACCTGCTCCATGTGCTGCTACTGTCTAGGGTACAGAGCTACCTTGTTATGCCCCTGTGTTTAACTCCATTATGTAGATGAGAATAGTCACTTGAAGGCCATTTGTGATCTGATGTCTATGAATCCTTGGTATAATGATCTGCCAATAGGATGGCAAAGATTGAGAAGCCATAGTTGTTTGCCTGTCTGGACAAGGTGAAAGAAAGACTCCTGCTAACCATGTTTATACAGGACACATCTACATGTGCAAATGTTCCAGGGTAATTTACCCACCCTGGGCAGGCATCTACTTGTGCAGGGAAGTGGGAGCAGATTTGCTGCTCATGGCAGCAATCTGCTTCTGCCCCCACTGGCCCTATATCAGCCCCCTACAGCAGCCAGGAGAAGCTCTTGGCTCCCCCTACGTGCTAGCCCAGGGGCTAGCAGGGAGCACAGAGCCAGAAGACAGCTGTCTTCAGATGGGGGCTGGAAGATTGCTCCCTGTCCCCAGAAGCTGCCTGCTGCCAGGGTGAGCTTCACCACTGGAGCCCAGGCAGGAACCATGTTGCAATTGTGGAGTGGGGCCTGGGAGCTCCCTGCTGCTGGGACAAGGGGATGTGGTCCTTGCCTGGGCTCCAGTGGCAGAGCCCGCCCTGGCAGCAGGCAGCTCCTGCTGGGAGGGAGCATTTTCTTGCCCCCTGGTGCCCAGCTGACTGGGAGCACATTTACTCCCAGTCAGCCGTTTACAAGTGCTGTAATGTGCAGTAATTACTCCTAAGTAAATCTGCTACTTTTATTTACAGGTTTACTCACAGTTAGAGCAAATTACTGTGCAGTAAGCATCTGCATATGTAGATGATGATGCTTACTAGGCATGTATGCACATGACACTACATTGCCATAGCAACACACTATGGCGACATAACATCCATGGGCAAAAACCATGATGCTGCAGCTACATCACTGTAGTGATGTGCTTCCTCAATATAGCTTGTTGCTATGGTGATGTAGCAGCTAAAAATAACTGTGCGTTGTGCACGTGGTGCAGTACAAGCTGTTACTGCTCCGTCATTTATTACTTCCAAAAGGAAGTACTAAAGTAAAGTGTCTCATGTAGACGTGCCCACAGGCTCTTAAATGATTGGTTGTTGGACTTGTGGGCCCTGCAACCAAAAATGATAAAAAATATTTGCCGTGGCCTCAGTGGAAAGGAGAGTGACTGAAGCACAAGTGCTGAGATGTCCCGGGGCAGATTTATCTGCAATAAAGGAGTTTTGTGAGAAAACTGAAAGTCCCAAGTTAATGTGGGTTTCTTGGGGTGGGGGTGGGGGGTTGTTTTGTATTTTTTAAGGGTTTGGAACTGCCTCATTATTGCAAAAAGGCCTTGAACTGTTAGCCCAGAAAGTATTGCTCTCTGAAATGTTTAATTTACTGAGATCTCATTTATCTCATTTTAAGGTACAGACGTTTAGTTTGTGGAACATTTACATTGCTGTTAATAACATATTTCTGTAGCATTTTTACCAGAAACTTTTTCATAAAAAATGAAGCCACTTTCTTCAGAGGAAGAAAAGAAACGTGCACAGGCATAAGTGTGAGCAGGGTAGAACCTGCACGCTGTGACCAAGCCTTTATCATAGTATCACCTTTAGGGCAGAAGTGAGGGCCATTCTCCCCCTGGCAAAGTTGGATCTTCTTTAGGAAAATGGTGAAGTGCCTAGAATACTAGATAGCAAATGCTGCAAGAACAGGAGATCGTTGGAAAAGGATAAGAGTTTCCTTCTAGAGAAAGCAGAGAACCTAGGAAGCTTCAGATATAAAGCAAATGCTTTAAAATTAAAAATTCTGCCAGAGGTGATAACTCCCACCCTCCACCCACATGAATCTCTTTGCTTCATTAGCAAAAGTAGGAGGGGAGGAAGATAAGGAAGAAACCTCAATTAAAATTCCAAGGGCAATAACTCCAGATTGATTTAGGCTTCTGAAGGGCTATCGTGTTCTGGAATCTGCTTTTAAAAAGTGAAGCAAAGTCAGACTGGTTTCCAGGTAGCCTGCAGCACTTTAACCATCACGAACCGAAAATATAGTTCCCGCATTTCACAGAACCATAAGATGTTCCTGAGCCAGCCGGAGCCAGGGAACCTGATGGATGACGCTTCAGCTCCAGCAAGGAACAAACACTGGGCAATTCACTTAATTCAGTTCAGAGCTGCAGGGCCTCACAGTCTTTCGTGGGTATTCCTGGTTTCTCTGAGCATGGTCTAACCCTGCAAAAATAAGAAGGTTCAATATATCTGAGGTCTTCTTGACAAATAACTGAACTTGCTCAGGCCTGTATCAGGAACCCTGGGAACACTTAGAACATCTTTGGATAACAGGGAAAAAACTTCCTTGTGGGCACCCCATGACTATATGCAAACAGGGACATTTTTATTAAGGAGAAATCTGACTTATTAAGGGGAAACATGACTTAAGGGAAAGCAAGTCACAAACTTGTGAAACAGCAATAGCAGATAGATTGTAACACACCCCTTTCTTGGTGCTGGTCTGCCCAGCATTTCCCTACCTGCCAGTCATGCTGTCCCACAGGAAATAATTATCTGACCAGAGCATCTCACTCCTTCCTCAAACCCCACTCATTGTTTGGCTCTGTAAGTAGCAGTGGTTCCAGTGTCTCTTTGCAACTTTCTGTCCAGTTCTGACATAGATCCAGCCTATAGGTACAACCAACTACCCAGCATTATTCTGGTGCAGAGTAGACGGGGCCTCACCACCATCCATTCAGCTCTGCTGCTGCCCTCAGTGTAATCTCTTGACATCCTGCACTGTCATTCACAACACTGCTTTGAGTCTGCCTGGTCTCATAGCAAACTCCCGTGCATCCTGTCTCCAGCAACCCCAACCACGGGAAGGGAACCAAGTGCTCTCAGGAGCCTTGAATGGAGCCCCAGCTGTTTGGAAATGGATTTTGACCACAAGATAAGAGAACTTTCTCCCACTGAAGTCTCTCTGGGAGCCTGCTGACTCCCAAATACAACTACACACACTGTCATTGTGACCTCCCAAGCATTGCTTGAGAACTGTAGTTAAGTAGCACAGTGGTTCTCGACCTTTTTTGTACCAGGACCCATTTGTAAACATCGATGGCCAGTCCCAGCCCAGTGCCTCCTGGGACTCCCCTCTGCCCCCTGCCCCAGTGTGCGGAGGGTGTGGAAGGCAGGGGCCCCAAGCAGCCCCTCGCAGCCTGGAACTCTGCTCACCTGCTGGGGAAAAGCCACCATTTCCCACGTTTTTCTTCTTTACAGGAGAATCCATGTTTAAAGTTTATTGATCCATTTTTTTAAAACTTGTTCGTGACCCTTTCATATATTCTTGTGACCCACGGGTTGAGAAATGCTGACTTAGCATGTGGAAATGAAGCTCCGGTGGCACCACTTCGCCCTTTTGCCAACAGAGGGAAGTAAAAAGCACTTTTCTCCTTGGAACGGTTGTACGTTTCCACTTGCGTAAGAAACATACAAAGATCCATGAAATGCTGATCCTAAAATGCCGAGACTGTTTAAACTACTTGGAAAACAGGATCTGATTGAAGTAGTCTGGACATACCCTGGTACACGTGAAGTCGTAATTGCTTCCCACTTGCTCGGATTAACGGGAAAAGTCAGCTTAGTTTTAGCTGAATTGTTTCCCCGAGTGTGCAGTCATGTGGTGTTGGGAAGTTCAAAGGATCTTATTTTTTCAATATCTATTTTGTGTTATTCTCCTACTCATTATCTGAGTAATACATGTGGAGGATCCCATATCTTTGAAGGTCAGTTCTGGTGATCAGGCAGCTAATTATATAAAAA
>JAGPOW010001338.1:14038188-14051184 GCA_030014935.1 Caiman crocodilus
CTTCACTAGCAGATACAATGGCTGAAACCAGCCAAAAATCAGAATAGGCATTTGGAGCTGACACAATGGGGACAAGCTACTATGGATTCACCGAAGGAAAATTGGGTCTCTAATCTATTCAGTTTTTTTCAAGTATGTTACCAATGCACTTGGGCTTCCTAAAAGCAAAGTCCCTCACAAGAAGCAACTAAGGAAACTAAATAGCCATAGTACAAGATGCAAATTGATGGGCCCTGGCACACATTACACTTAACATGATTAACAAATTAATCACATCTTAAGTTGTTACCCAGCCACATGTTAACAAAATGAATGGCCTGATAAAACAAGGATTAAGCCACAAAGTTGTTACAGAAAAAAAAATGTAATATCTTTGTGGCTGGTTCTTATCATGCCATTCATTGAATGTATGGCCAGGCAGGGGCTCCCACACACAGGATGTGCCCCTATGACAGGGCGCCCTGTTAGCAGACCGGGGGGGCACACCATGGAGGCCTGGATCAGCTGATGGGGCTCCCAGCCACAGGAGCTTGGTACTTGCTGGTGCAGAGGATTGTGATCCTAGCAATAAGGTGTGATGGGATCTGATGCTGGCTCCCACATCATGTCTCCTGCCATGAACGTATGGCATGGGAGGGAGTACGATTGTGGGGATCCTGCATTGGATCCCATCTCATGTTCACTTGCACGTCTGCCAGGGCCATGTCATGGATTAAAAATTGACTGGGAGAGGAATCACAGTAAACACTCAGTTTGCAATATGGCAATAAATTAAGTTAGCCACTTTGCCAAGGTTTCATATTAGTTTTGGTATTCATTATTATTAATAATAATAAATGGAGAAGGGAGATAATTCTGAGGTAGTAAAGACTTAAAGAGGATTGTGATGAACTTTAGTGTAAGTCTGAAGGAATCTTTCCCTAGGGATGGACTATTCCACATCTGTCCACCATGTTCTAGCACTTTTCACGTGAACCTCCTGATGTGGAGGCAGGGTACTGGAAAAGAGCAGTACTGCAATTTTGGCTAACTTTGTTTTTATTTGCTTTTTAAGCATTTCCAATCTAAATTATTTGTGTTTTCTTTTATTCTCTTCTAATCTACTTTCTAGGAACCAGCCTTGTAGTTCTTAATCACGAGCAGAATCATTGAGATCAGTGGCCCAAATTGATATCTGCTGTAATTCTGCTGCTGTATATGGAATTATGCCAGGGAGAAGTTTGGCCCCATGAGACAGCTCACATGAGGGCTATATGAGCAAGCCTATATTTGGCTCTTATCTCCTCCTTTAAACTAGCATATGAAATATACAGTGCACCATTTTCTGAAACATATTGTATCCTGCCAGTGTCACTTGATTTCCCATAAACAGCCCACAGCCGCGGTTCTTTTTCTAAAAGATTTTGTATAATCTCAGTCAGAACTATATTGAGAGTGAAGCACTAAGGGGGCAGTTGTGTTGTGAGGACAGAAACATCCGTGAGATGAGCTAAAATGGTTTACACAAAATAGACTGGACAATCCTTAGAAAGTGTGTCCCATTCTTCAGGCTTTTCACTTTGCCATCTCCCTCTCTTGCTTTCTGTAGCCGTCCCGGTCTTTTATAGGACATTCACAGAGTTCTTACTTTCTCCTGTAAGTGCTGCTCCCTTTTGCTTTTTAAAGGACTTTTCTCAGGAGTTTCACAGAAGCAGCTACAGCAAGTAGTTTTCAGCGCTTGCTTCTGTTATCAGCCAAGTTTGTCAGTACTTGACTTCTGGTTTCCTACAGTTCAAAACACTTACTTATTCCCACTGTCTTATCTCTTCTTCCTTACCCAGACTTACTGGCAAACTCACCAAAGACAGAAAAGTGCATCTAGTGAGCCAGGGGACTGAATGTGCCACTGGTGTAGACACACGCACAGAGCTGCTATACTGCTCTGTAAACTGCCACGGAGAAAGCAATTGCATTTTCTTGTCCCAATACACAACACAACTGCAATCACTTCTTATGTGAGCAAGGACTTGATTTCCAACACAACAACAACAACAACAAAACCCCATCTTCTGTAGTATCTGGAGTAGTTCTGTCTGCCCTGCCAGTACCATAAGCACAGGCTCTTATCTCTCTGGAATCAGCCAAGTCTTTAAAACAGTAGGGCCATTTCACTCCCTGAGCACAGGACTCCAGTGAAGAACAGTGTCCTCAGACTCACTCTGCTTGCTGCAGGTTAACGTGAGGCTGTTGTTAGTAAAAACCACTTCTAATTCTGCACACAGGTGCAATAAGGACACAGTGGCTGTAGCTGGCAGTATTAAAATCCTTGCAAAACAGCAGTAATTGCTTAGAGTGTTCAGACTGTTCATTCAGAGTGATCCAATTGCTCTGCTGTGCCAGGGAAATAATGGTTAGCCCTTCACGGCATGTAGCGGCAGGGTTTTAATTTCGCCAATTTAGCAGGTCAGCACTACAATGACAAAGTCTTATCAATCAGGATAATCTTGCTCCCTTTTTCCCAGGCTGATTATTTTTAAATAGATGGCTCCTCTTGTTGTCATAATCTAGACAGGGTATTAAGGAGGACAACTATAATTTGTCACTGATTTATTGTTTTTTGCACACAGCTCTTTCCCTTGGTCTATGGTAGCAGCACTCTTAAGTAAACAGCTCTCTGACATGGAGACATGTCTCTGACATGTCTCTCTCCCCTTTCATGTCGTTTATTCACAATCTCAGCACCAATTTCCAGTCTATTTCTGCGTATCAAGCATGTTCCCAGTAGCCTCCCTAACTGCTGTTCTCTCTTGTCAAGGACAATCCTGCCTCGAGCAGGGAGTTGAACTAGATGAACTTGTGAAGTCCCTTTCAGCCTGACTTTCCTATGATCCTTTCCGAAATCCCTCAAGACTTTTTTTCCCCTCCATGGCCACTCTTATGAATCAGGAATGTACTTTGTCTTACATACATATCATTGGTTGCTAGTATCATAGGATCAGAAAAAGTTAGGGCTGGAAGGGACCTCAGGAGGTCACCTAGTCCAGCCCCCTGCTCAAAGCAGGACCGTCCCCAACTAGATCATCCCAGCCAAGGCTTTGTCCGGCCGGGTTTTGCGAACCCTCGAGGAAGAAGCTTCCCCCACCTCTCTGGGTAACCTGTTTCAGTGTTTTACTACCCTCCTAGTGAGAAAATCCTTCCTAATATCTAACCTTAACTTCTTTTGCTTCAACTTGAGACCATTGCTCCTTGTTCTGTCATCTGCTATCTCAGAGATTAGCCTAGCTCCGTCCTCTTTCAAGCCCCACTTCAGGCAGTTGAAGACTGGTATTAAATCTCCTCTCGGTCTCCCCTTCTCTAGACTAAATCAACCTAGTTCCCCCAGTCTTTCCTCATAAGTCATGTCTCCCAGCCCCTGAAGCACTTTTGTCACCCTCCACTGGACCTTCTCCAATTTGTCCACATCCTTTTTGTAATGGGGGGACTGAAAACTGAACACAGTACTGGCCTCACCAGTGCTGAGTGGGGGGAAAAAATCACTTCCCTGGACCTACTGACAGCACTCCTACCAATACAGCCCAGTGTGCTGTTAGCCTTCCTGGCACCAAGGGCGCACTGCTGGCTCATTTTCAGCTTATTGTCCAGCGTAACCCGCAGGTCCTCTTCTGCAGAGCTGCTGCCCAGCCAGTCAGCCCCCAGCCTGTACCGGTGCATGGGATTGTTCCAGCCCAAGTGCAGGACTTTGCACTTGTCCTTGTTGAACCTCATGAGATTCCTTTTGGCTCAATTCTCCAATCATGTTAGTACCCTGGGGCACGTGGTTTTGTTATGTTGCAAACAGACAGAAAAGAAACTATGGCCTGGATCGTTAGCCTGAAGAGCTTACCTGAAAAGCCAAGAAACAGGGAAAAAGAGCAAATCTAAAGTAAGATAAACAGGCAAAGTGATGCTGGGAATCCTCCTTGCTGCAGACCCCATGGGTATATGTGCAATCTACCCAACAGCCCCCTCATCAGAACCAGTAACACTGACTGATAAAAAAAAAAAATGGAATTAGTTTTTGCAAATAAGTTCATAAAAAATATCATCCTTCTTTTGGTTGCTGTGAAAAATTTCAATCAGCTCTTGATTAGTTGATTGGAGTTATATGCTGCCCTTCCCTCCCAAGAAGGGTCAAGGTGGCTTACTATGAGACAGCAGAATAATTTATAACACAGGAGAGCCAACAAGAGACCAAAACAGGTTAAAATGCAACTAAAGCATCGACATAAGCAAGCCCCCAAGCAACATCCCAGCCGATCGTTATCCACTACATGCCTGCCCACATGGGATGATCTTACAGCACTTCTGAAAGATGCCCAGGCTTCGGCAGTGGTGGGCCTAAAGAGAGAGGGAATTCCAGAGCTGAGGAACGGGAACATGTCCCCCAAGCAGACTTGGTGTATTGATGCTACTTCGGGAGGTTGCTCTTAGCTGACTCTGGGCGTTGTGATGGGGCATAAGAAAGAAGGTGATTCCTTTGGTATGTAGGACCCAGACTCTTTTATGCATTATTTCTCACAGTCTCAAGAAAAGATTTGCATTTGTTTCTGTTTAACATAGACACAAACTTGACACAACTCCAACCTGCCTAAACCAGGAGTGGGCAATTATTTGGGCCCAAGGGCCACATAGGGAGTTTTGATGAGCTGTCATGGGCCAGGTCATGCCCCCACCCCACAACAATTCACCACAACTCCCTATGGGGCATTGGGTGGATGGGGAGCAGTGTTCAGGAGTGGGGCAGGTGTGATCCACTCTCTGCATGCCCTGCCCTGCGGGGTGGGGGGGAGTAGTATGGGTGTGTGTGGAGGGGGTGTGCACATGTAGCAGGGGCTGCCTGGGAGCTAGCCATGGGTGAGGGGAGGGCAGGACAGGCTGCAGATGTATGGGGCACATGTGTGGGGGGCCTTTTAACCTGTTTTGGTCTCTTGTTGGCTCTCCTGTGTTATAAATATATAAAGTCTGAGAGCCTGAGGGCCAGCGGAGGGTGAGGGGAGGGACAGGGAGGTGCAGGGCATGTGCAGCAGAGCTTGTCTGGTCAGTGGCTGTCCCTGGAGTGCTTCTTGTGCCATGCTCATGAATACCTAGAGCCTCTTTGGGGAACAAAACATAATTACCCTTAATACCATTTTAGAACAGGGATGTCATTTATTTTGTTTGTACGGTAAGTAGCACAAGTCCACAACCTGATTGGTCTCTAGATCCTATTGCAAAGTGTTGTCATAGATGGTGTGATATAATAATAATGTTTTGTTGTCGGTAAAGTGCTTTCCAGTGTATCAGTTGTACTATATTCTATTTCTTGTGATTATGATGGACACTATTCTTCCTAGGAACATCCTTATTTCTTTATTTAGCTCAGGGGTGTTGAAGTGGTGCCCAGGCTGGGTCCCAGGTCACACTGTCCACAACACTCTCACAGGATGGCATCCTGGAGCGTCCCAGGTAGGTACTGCCTCTGCTTGATTAGACAAGTGGGCAGGGGGGTGTCCATGGGTCTGATCCAGCCCATGGACCCAGCCCCACGGGCCAGATGAGTTTAATACCCATGATTTAGCCCATTATAAAAGACTATTTGCAAAAATGAGATGGTTTAATTTGTAAGGCCCTTTTCTGCAAATACTTATGCATGTAACTAAAGTCACTCCCCTTTGAACTTGCAATCTGCTTGTTTGCCTGTTTCCAGAGTAACCACATTAACTTGAAGTTCATATGCTTTATGAAACTGTCAAATCATAAGTGTGCACCAGAGAGCTGTTGGTGGGAGAGATATTGGACATGAAAGCTGAGATAAGATTATCTTAGAAGCTGTCAAGCCAATAGCAAACTGTATTTTGGAGTTTTCTTTTCCTCCAAAAACTGGGTATATTGTACCAGGATGGTAAAATAGAGAAGGAGTCTGGCCAAAGCAGTGTATTCCTAGCCTCTTCTACCTTAGAAAAGCAGCAAAGAGACTTTTTTCCAAGTCTATGGTATATGAGGGACAACTTCAAAATATTTCAGAGCACAAATGTGCGAATGAATGAGTGAGTGAGTGAATGAATGAATGAATGAAATGCAAACTAGATGCTTTGATTTAAAAGAAAGAAAAGGAAGTGATGAAACTCTGAAAAGTAACACAGAGGTTAATGCCGTTGGATTCAACGAAGCCCATTCTGATAGAGATTCAAAAGAAAATCCCCTGCCTTGGGCTAAGCTGAGGATTTGCAAAGTTGCAGTAGCCATTTCACTTGCAATGTGCTTGCATTCCTGAGGGCCCATGCTGCTAACAGACATCTTCAAAAGTGTTCATTCAGGCCCCCGTGAACTGGAATGCGCACATGGCACAAACCTGGCAACCAGATACTCTGGACCTCACGCTCAGGTTCATGACGCATTTGAGGCGCCTGTTTTAAAACTTCAAGCTAGAGCAAATGATCTTACTCAGACTGAGCTAATGGAGCTAGAGCATTTGCTATTGTTCAAATCCCAAGCTGCTTCTCGTAGAGGGAGACAAAACTCCAGATTTCAAATTCAAAGATTATAAAGCCTGAAGTGATGATGCAACCCGCTCTTCCCAGGTCCTCTTCAGAGTTGCTGCTTTCCAGGGAGAGTCTTTGGGAAGTTAGATGTTGTAAGCATGACCTCCACTCTTTAGTTCTAGATGTAGGCTTTACTTTTGGCTTGTAGCAAAAAGCATATGTTTGCACCCATCTAACCAAATAATCTAGAGTGCTCTATGTCAGTGGTTTATCTTCTTTTTATTCATCACTCCCAAATCATTGTATCCTCTGCTAACTTTATCAGCAGAGGATTTATCAACTTTATCATAATTCATAACTTTTCTTCCACTGATAAAAATGTTAACTAGTAAACACCAAAGTCCAGTCCTTGCCCACTCCACTACTCTCCAAGTAGACCACATTTTTCCTGAAGCGTGGTGCCCAACACCGGACAGAGTATCCAGGTGCAGCCTTCTCGATGCTGACTAGACTGGAAGGTTTACATCACGTGTCTTACATACGATGCTCCTGCTTATACATCCCAGAAAAAATATAATAAATTCTTATAACTATTGTGAGATTATTGTGACTATTCTGAGACCTATAAGGTAGCCAGTTTTTACTCCAGTGAATGCGTGTCATTTTGATTTTGTATCAGTATAATGTCTTAATGAAAATATCATGAGGTACAAATCAAATACCTCACAGACGTCTAAATAATGGTTCAAAGCTTCCTTTATCATTCAAACCTGCTATCTCAGAAAAAAAATCTGGTTGGGTTGACAAGCTCTGTTTTCTGTATGCTGATGCTGATTGTCATGAATTATGTTACCCTCTTTAATTTTTTTTTTTAAACTGAAGTTAGTATTAGCTGTTGCCTTATTTTGCCCAGGATTCATGTCAACCCTGTAATTATTTCAGTTGTTCTTTTAACACTTTTTACATATTGCCATAACAGTTGTCTTTCAGGCTTTTAAAACTCCTTCAGTGTCCTGAGACGTGTTGAAAATCAAACCAGTTCAGAGATTTCAACCATCACTTTTAATACTCTTGTATGCAGTTTGCCACATTTTCTCACATACAAGATGCACCTTTTAAAAAAATTATTCCCCCCCAAAACAAGAAAATTGCTGGAAATTGGAGTGTACATTATATGCAGGAAGTATGATAAGAGCAGTTTCTGCCACTTGCCAGGCAAAAGCAAAGGCAAAGTCTGCACGAATACACTGGGAACAAAACAATGAGCAGGCTCAGCCCCTTAGCTGCTGTTACTCAGTTACTTAATACAAGGAAAGATCTTCTTTTTCTTCATTCTGCATTTAAAAATAAGGCACATATCTTATTCTGGGGTGTGTTGTACAGAAGAAAGTACAGTATCCAAACCTGTTGATTTAAGAATGACGATAATCTCCTGATTTACTGTTAGATTAGAAGTAGGTTGTAGCTGTGATGGTCCAGGAAATACCCAAGAGACAAGTAATTTTTGTGCTATCTTTTATTAGGTCAATTGGGTGCATCTGTTCAAAACACTTTACTGAGCATTAGACTCATCTAGGGGTGGGAAATTATTTTGGCTGGAGGGCCACTGAACAGGTTTTGGTGAGCTGTCGAGGGCCGCATGGGTAGCCCCCTGGTCACCATCTTAGGACTGGAAGCCCTAGCCCTAACCCCTGACCTTTGCCACCGGAAGTCCCCCCTGCCCCTAGCCCAAGGAAATCATTCTTTTGGGAGGGGAGAGTTGCCATCTTGGAATCAGGGAAAAAACCAAATCATGCACTAAAAGTAAAACACCTACTATAACGTATTTTAATTTTATTACAGAAAATATTTTTGTCATGATTTGTGTTTGCATCCTGTATATTGAGGTGTTTGCACAATAACTCAGAAATAAAATCTCACTCATATATTTTGTGTTGGGGAGTGTGGGGTGTGGTTGGTGGTGGGAGTGTGCATATGATGGGGTGTTGGGAGGGGGTATGTGTATGGCGAGGTGGGGGTACATTTGGGGAGGCTGGGAGGGGTTTGGCTGTGTATGGGGGCAGTAGGGTATGTTGTGGGGGTGTATATGTGGCAGGGTTGTGGGGACAGGGTGTGGCATTTGTGGGGTGTGGGAGGGTATGAGGATGCCTTCTACACACTCCCACCATGGTGCACAGCCCCCACCACAGGCAGCAACAGCACCAGCAGGCGGGGGCACTTGTGCCCGCACAGGCACTGCTGCCAGCGGTGTGCAGCTCTGGCCAGCAGTGCACATGGTGGCGAGGAGCGCAGCAGGCTGGCCCACCTCTGTCACGCAGGGCTCCCTGCGGTGTGCATGCAGCTCCTGCACTCATGCCCCACCGGGGGGAAGTCCTGTGCCGGGCACAAGGGCCCTGAATGCTCCTGCCCACTGGTGCTGCTGCCACCTGTGGCAGGGGCTACATGCCATGGGGGAGCATGTGGGGAGCCCCCACACTGCCCAACCTCCCTCACACCCATGCCCTGGCTGCCCGAGCTCTGTGATGCTACCACCCCACTGGGTGCAGGCTCTGTGCTGCTGCCAGCCCCTGCCCCATGCTTCCTGCCCCTGCGCACCTGCAGCCCTACCCCCCACCCCCAGGGACCCTGCCCCCACCCCCACCATTTCTCTACCTGGTGCCTGCAGCCAGCAGGATGCCGGGGAAGTCAAGCAGGTCCCGCGGCAGCTGCAGCAGTGGCAGCAGCAGCTCCACCTGGAAGCTGTGGATTGGCTGGGCTGGGCCCTTCTGTGCATGAGGATAGGAGTGAGATGCAATGGAGTACGTTGTGGGGGTTATGTATGTGGGTGCCTCGCTCTCACCTGCGTGGGTGGAAGGGCTGGGTGGGGCACAATTAGTTGGTGGGCATGCACAGGCCACATGAAATTGTTTGGTGGGCCACATCTGGCCCAAGGGCTGTGTTTTGTCTGCTCTTGGTCTGGCTTGTGACATAGCAAGACCATTCAGGAAAGGGTTTGACTAGATTGGAAAGCTTTTTACTGCCACCATCACGACCCTCATAATCATGTTATTATATGGTCCTTTCATCTGGATGCTTTTTCTAAAATACAGAGAAAAAATATTTATTGAGCCCTTCTGCTTATTCCACATTACTACTGGTCTTCTCCACTGTGGGAAAGTGGCTTTCTGGATACCTGTAAAATGCCCTTCAATAGTTCCTAATTATCATTCATGCCTGCACATCCTTTTGCCCAACTAACTTGGTTCACGGTTGTTTCCAGCTTTGTGAAATTGTCTCCTTTGAAGTACCAAGTGTGTAAATATTCATAATTTGGATTGTAATTTGTTAACACATAGGAAATGTAATTAAATCATCATGACTTGTACCTAAGCAATGACTATTTTTGTTCTATAATCAGCTCAGGCCAATGGGATCTAACACAGAATTTCCCCATTGGGTTTATCACCGTGTGTTAGGAAGTAGCCCTATACAAAGATATGCCGTCCCATCAGCATGACACCTTCAGCATTTGTTACTCAGACTGAAGTCTCCTACAACTTTTTTCCTACATGTTATAGGTAGGTGCTTAATGAGCCAGCTCTCTTGACCTTTAGTGTCATTTGCTTGTGTGTAACAAATACCAATTAATATCAGCTAGTGTGTTTTATGTGTTAGGGTATTGATCTAGGAGCATTCAAGATCATTTGTTTCTGAGTTGCTTGGAGTTGCTAGTTGATATGCATAATAATATTCACTTTTAGCGTCTCTCTTTCCTTGGAGTCTCAGGCCAGCAGAGACTCCCTGTGCCTGAAAAAGGGTGACTGCACCCAAAAGCTTGCTAAGAACTTTTATTAGACCACCAAGTAGCTGGAAAAAAAGATATCACATCTACTCAAAGAATCTTGCCTGCCTAATATTCAAGCACTACTGTATTTAAAAGAAATCCTCCTGTGATCTCCTGTAAGAATCAGGTTATGAGATTTTTCATTTCTTGTCCTAAACTGCTGTGCTTCTGTTAAACAACTGCTTTCTTCAGTTCCAAAGAACTTCAGCTGTAGGGTCAGCCAATTCTTGTGTCTGGTTTATAAAGGTTGTTGGGAATCATTTAAGATAAAAAGCACTATAAAATAGAAAATCACTATCATTAGCAAGTGGATTCATTTCTCTTTATTGCATGGGATGAGTAACATACTTCCTTAGATCAGCTTCCCAAGTGGGTTATATATGTCCATTGTAGATGGACTGTTCTTCATCCCTTATAATAAAACTAAAATGGACACAAATATTTAGGTTATACATGTATTATTATCACCATGCTTTCAATATGATGAAGGGTCTAAAAATAATCCAATATAATAAAAGGTAAGGAATGGTGAGATTCAATCCAAGAGAGGTTAGAGAGAGAGGGAGCAAGCAAGAAGAGAACAGAGAGCATGCTTTAAATATCAGAGTTCACTTGATCCAATTTAGGAATGAGTTTTACGTTGTCGTGGTAATACGGTATTTATAGAATGCCGCCTGCAGGTCTTCCGAACTTCTGTTTGCACAAAGTCTTTGATTCTAGCAGCAACAACGACTAAACTGGATATTGGTGAACTTTCAGTAGTTTATTGATTTAACCCAATAAAAACAAAATGTTCTACCAGTAAATCTTTTAAGTGAGGAAGTCTTATTCTGATCAGCTGGGGTTTGGAGTTCCTAACACTTTTACGAGTGAATTGCCTGTCAAGAATGATGGTGGGGACAGAGACCGGGGGGACAGTGCCCTGCTGGCACCGCTCCACACCACTGCCTCCTCCAAGGAGTAGGGCTGGGAGTGGGGAGCAAGGCCAGCACTGGGTGCTGGCCTTGCCCCCACCACTCTGTCCCCTCCATCCTCTACATCCCTACCATCATGGTGGTGCTCTATCCCCACCCTGTGTCCAGCCCAACACCCACCCCACCTGCTCCATCCCCCCCCGCCCCATCATGGTGGCACTCCGTTCCTGCCGTCATTCTTGATGGGCAGTTTGCCCCATGTACAGCAGTGGCTGGAGCCACGTCTTGTCAGGAGCCGTGTCTTCCAAGAGCATTATGGACAGACAGACGCACCGACAGATGGACCAAAACCTTTATATATATAGAATAGGGTTGATATTTTATATGACATTTAAAGCCCAAACTATTTTACTTTCATGGCTCCCTAAAACCAAACTTTTATCGGTTAGTAAGAAGAAGAGAAAACTCACTGGGATCCAAATTGCTCTGAGGCCCAGGTTCAGCATCACTCACTTCAGAGGGGCTAAAGTTAAACGTGAGCTTCCTGACCTGGCAAATTTAGTATCAATAGCATACGTAGGTGTCGGTACGTCATCTTATACAGCGTCCAACATAATGTTGTCTGAGCATCTCACAAAACTGGAATATACACATTAAACATTTCTCTCTCTCTGCCCCTACCAGTCAATCCCATTGTACGTTAGAGAGGATTATAATTTCATTCAAAAAATGATTAAAAGCGCATGCAGTTGTACATAGTGATACGAACTAAGAATGTTCAGCAACATTTGGAAATACTACTATATCTGAGAGATTCCCAGGAACTATGAATGGAGCTAGATGCCTCTTTCTCAGAGAAGGCTGTCATTTTACTTTTCTCATGGGCCAATCCTGCTCCCATTGAAATCAATGGGATTTCATCCCATCAATGGGATTTCAGCAATGGGATTTTCATTCAGACATGGGAAATGAAATCTTTTGAGAGCATAGGAAAGGCAGAGTTTTTCAAGATGATGTTCGATACTGTCATTTCTATTTGTATATTAGTTTCACCATGAAATGTAGCTCACCACAGCTTTGCTTTGTTGTTGTCACATCTACTACGACTTCTACTATTATTATTGGTGTTCAGCAATGTTTTGAGGAAACAAAGGTTTGCCAGGAAATACAGGTGTTTACACCTGAGATAGTTCACCTGAAACACCTCAGGTTTGATTTTTGCAGAATCTAAGAACGCACAGCCCCTGTCTGATTCTTGGTGGATAGTCCAGGGCCAGACTCCCCATGTTTTTAAAGACACCAGCTCTGGGACAGACACACCGTATGGATTGCCGTGGAGCAGCAATCAGCAGTGTTTTTGTGGTCGTGGGTTGGAATGACTTGCTCAGGTTTGAGGCGAGCTGGTGCCAGGACCCAGCCATTGCTGGCACTGCTTCTCCTGATTGCCCGGCGAGGCACAAATAAAGCTCCCCACTGCCCTGCTGGGATGCAGCATGAGCAAGCCCCCACCATAAATGTCCCTTCTCCCCTAGCTATGGCATGGGCAAGCCCCCCACCGCTGGAAGTCTGCCAAAGCCCTCAAGCTCTGTGGGGCAGATCCAATGGCTCCACAGGCCAGATCCAGCCTGTACACAGTAGGTTGCCAACTCTGGTCCTAGAGCTAAGGACCCTGCATTTTCATGGTTGACAGCTCTGAGGTAGCCTCCTACTCAGATTGCCCCAGAGTCATGACCCAGACCTGCCAGATCAAGGAAGAGGGCTTGGTGCCTTCAAGGTCTGT
>JAGPOW010001338.1:14051284-14061914 GCA_030014935.1 Caiman crocodilus
ATGGTGGTGATGGCAAGAATGCCCATCTCATTGAGCTGCTGCAGTGCCGAGCCATCTGGGGACAGCAGAGTAACGGACGGGGTGAGTGGGCCAGCAGCCCCAGTTGCTGCCTTCAGGGGAGAGTGCAAAAATTAGTGCTGCCACTACCATTGCTGTCCTGTGTGCCATTGCTGCCCAGGGCACAGAGCTGCCTTACTATGCCTCTGCAGGAGAATCATACTTTGTCTCGAAAACACTGTGTGTTGGTATTTCTGAAATGAAATCCAGTGGACATGTCTACATATGACACTACGTCGCTGTAGCAATGCACTATGGGAAGGTAGCATCCACCGGCAAGAGCTTTGATGTTGCAGCTACATCACCGTAGCATCAAGCTCCCTCGTTATAGCGCATTGCTACCGTGATGTAGGAGCGAAAAATAACCATGCACATGGTGCATGGCACAATATGGGCTGTTACTGCACCATCATTTAGTATTTCCAAAAGGAAGTATTAAATGACGGCGCAGTAACAAAGGCACCATAGAGACATGTGTAAGCATGCCCTCTCGAGATTTCCAGTTCTTTAGGAAATGTGGAACATTTGGTTTTAGTCATATTCAGATCAAAACCAACTATCAAAAGACAAACTTTCTTGCAAACTGGGACAGCTGCCTTTTGGCCAGTTTTCAACATGGTTGCAGTAGGACTTAGAGAACCCACTCAAGACCAATGCCCCACTGAGCTGTGGCCTGTCCTTTTCTATACCATCAAAGGCCAGTTTCCTTTTTTGGGACCAGATTTACTGCTAGCAGAAGTTGAGCCTGTGACCTCTCTCCACTGCCCTGCTCCAGCATACAGTAGAGGCACACCTGCCCCATATGTCCTGTCCTACATTACCAGCTTGCCAGGTGCTCCATTGCTGGTTTGTCTCTTATATTCAATACATGTTTCTGATTTACTGATTTGCTGTTCTATTTGTGCACCGCTCTGTGGCTCCTACATTACACTGCAGTTTTCTATCAAATCCTTCCCTTGTGTTTGTTTTGCACTCTGCAGGGAAGAGAGGAGAGCATAGGCTCAGGAGCATTGCTCAAGGAGCTGATCAAAGCCGTTTCAAACAGCTACTTCCAATAACTTTTCCTAGGGTTACTGATTTACCATAAATTCCATCTGTGTTGGGCTACATTTACTGTGCAATGGTTACCTAATTAAGAGGGTTTGCTGCTCATGCTGAATGGCATCCCCGTTTCCCCATACCTCCTTCTTTTCACTTCCTCCATCAGCTTTTCATGGCCTCATTCACGCTCTTTTCTGCTATGCTTGTATTGGTGTGTCACCTAGAATTTTTTCATGCTATCAGCCCCTGAAAGCACACTACAGCTATGCTGTGACACACGTGCATGGCTGTGTAGCACTTTTAAAGTGGCTTATTGCATGAAAAATGAATCCTCATCAAATGAGGGATCAGAGGAAGGCGCTCTACTTTGGAGTGCCTTAGGGAACTTGTGTTTCCTAGGATTAATCTGTGGTGCAATCCAGGCTGTCAGCAGGAAGGGAGGAAGGAGGGGGAAGCTGGAAGCAGCAAGCTGCCACCTGGGGTTTGCCCAGCCTGAGCTGTGGGGTGGGGGGGTGGATCCCACCTCCTTGCTGTCCCCTGCAACCCCACCCCTCCAGCTCAAGCTGGGCAAACCCCAGCCATCATCTAGGTGCTGCTGGCTTCCCCCTCCCTTCCTGCTGACAGCCCCGGAGGTGGGGGAGGGTTGTGGGGTGCTGGGGAGAGGGTCAGTTCCTTGGCTGAGAAGAGGGGGCTACTCCTTGGCTGGCTGCTCACCTGCTGGCAGGCTCAATTCCCTCACCACAACCCAACAGGCAAGTGTCTCTTGAGTTGAGGGGGGGCTCTAATTCATGGCATGTTAGGTAAAGTGTCATGAGTTTGAGTTTGTCCATGCCAACTGAGAGCATCTGTCAGCACCCACAAAGACCAGCTCCTGACAAGGAGTTATTTTGGAACAATATCTACCCCTTAAACTTCCCCTTTGACCAAAACGCTGCCTAAGGTTGCTCCAAACAAGCTCCAAATGTTGCTACACTCTGCATAAAGGGACCCCAGAAACAAAAATATGGCCTCAATCTGCCACAGCCCGCCTTCCCAAATAGTTACAGCATTGGCACTTGAATGAAAGGCTTATAGGCTTACAGTATAGCTTCATGCTTCTAACAAAGAGTTCATTTAGACAAATGCCTTATGAGAGATCGTGGTTTCAGTCTCTGGGGAGCACAGGAACGGAAATCTTACAGTCTTTGTACTTCGTGGAAGTTAGTGCTATTTTCTATTAATATCTTTGCTCTAGTTACTAGATGAAAATGTATCCCAAGGTAAATAAAAGACTGATACTTTTAACTGAAGCTACAAAGTCTATTAGATAAGTTATAAATATTAATTCTTAACATCACAGATTTCAGATAATCATATGACAAATTTTCTGAATGGAGAAGACCACTGACTGGAATCTATATTGAATGCAAATCTCAGAACATAGTATTGCTAGTTACAAACAACCATGAGTCAGGCCCCAAAAATCATGAGATTGGGTTAAGAGTCATGAGATATAAAATTAATACTTCTGAGATTCCTTTTATTTGCCTTTTGATTTTGTGAGCCTTTAGGTTATTCTTGATTCATGGTTTTAAGTTTTCCTGTCTAACCTCAAGGGCTAAATGAATATCAAATGAAATCTCAGATTCTCAGGGCATCAGTTACCCCAACAGCTACCTGCAAATGCAAGTAACAGATTTACTTGCGAGTAGTAACTGTACAGTAGCGCATGTGTAGATGCCAACCGAAAGCAAATTTACTCCCAGTCAGCCCTGCCACTAGGGGACCAGCCTGAGCTCAGTCCTAGGGCCCTGGAGCTGGGAGCCTGTCCTGCCCCAGGGCTGGGCTGCCTCTATGGCAGTCCCGGTCACAGGTCCTTTAAAAGTCTGCAGGCATTTTGAGCCCTGGGTCACAACAGCAGGGAGCCTGGGATGATTGTTGGCCTCTGCTGCCCCTGCACAGGTGACAGGCTACCTGTACCAGCATGCTTGCACCCTGGTGCTGCTGCCTGGCACTGCAGTGCTAAACACATGCCAGGGCCATACCATCCAGTCCTGCAGGCTGCTGCCAGGCCTACCAGCACCCAGGCTCAGCTGCAGCCACATCCTGGCCACCAGGGCCAACTCCAGTTACCTGCAGCTGACACCCAGCAGCTTGCCTAGCCCCTGCAGGTGCTGTGGGGCATTGCCTTGCCATATAGCTCCTAGTCCCACACCGTACCCCTGTGCTGGGTGCTGCAGGCAGCTGTCCAGGCCTTGCAGCACAGTGACAGCTGCACAGAGACCCTGAGAGCTCCCACAGGAGGCCCAGTGGTATCCTCACCCCTGCCACATGCTGCCACCTGGGGCCCCAACTGGCCTATGGAGGAGAGTGGCAACCTCATAGCACTGTGGAGCAAGGTGGAGGTGCACCAGCAATTCAGGCAGGGTGGGTACTCCAACTTGCACATCTATGAGGGGCTGTCAGGCTGGATGCCGGAGTGCAGGCACAACCAGTCGGCATGGCAGTGGCACATAAAGGTCTTGTGGGCACAGTGGGTTACAATTACTGACAACAATCATTGGTCAGGTAGTACCTGTAAGGCAATGCCCTTCATGTGGCAACTGGATGCCATCCTTGCACCCTGGGATTCAGGCTACAACTGTGCTATCTTGCCTAAGCCCCTGCTCCATCCTGGCACCCACAGTAACATGTTGCTGGGGAAGGGCCCCTCAGGGCACCAGCAGCCCATCCTCCTGAGCTCCATGCCCCCAGCCTCCACCAGCAGCTCAGGGAACCTGGGTCAGCACCTGCTGAGAGCTGCATGACCTCAGTCCCAGCCACAAGACATGGCCAGCCATGTCACCACCAACTGCCAGTAGCACCAGCTCCTCCCTGGAGAGGGCCTCTGGCCAGGCACTTGCACATCACACCCTACCACCTGACAAGCCCACCAAGAGCTGCATGTCATCACCGCCAGCCAGGATTGACCAGAGCTGACAGGTATGGCAGCCCTGCCCACATGGTAACCCCCGCACTGGGGGAAGGGGAGGGCCCTCCCTGCCCCAGCCCTTGCCCCTTATCCCTACCCAGCCTGGTTGCATTCCCCTGACCCCTGGGTTCTGCCCCTACAGCACACAGAAAGACAAGAGATAAAACTTCAAGCAGCCTATGCCCTGACACCTAGGTGGGCATAGGCCTCTTATACATCAAGGAATGTGTCAATGCCAGCAGTGATGTCCTTCTCAGCTGTGGGGGCAGAGACATGTAGCACAGCCATAGGCATCCCTCCAGGGAGTGGTAGAGGTTGCAGGGCGGCCCCATCTTCCCCCCCCCCACACACTGTTGAAGCTCAGGGTCCTGTGCCAAGTGCGAAGGTGCACCTGGGGTACCATAGCCAACAGCAGCAGCAGGACGTAGTAGGTTGGGCACTCCTCAGTCTGTGCAAACAGCTCTTTGCCCAGCCCCTGGAACACGCACAGCAGGGGCACACTCAGGGAACAGCACTGGGGGGGGCTGGCCCTGGGGCACTTCCCTGGAGAGGCCCCCTATAGAGAAGGTGGTGGTGCAGGTAGCTTCACATCCCTCTCATCTGGAAGCTCTACAACCCCCGCCCCCCCCCTTGCCTAGGTGCTGTGGATTTGGAGGCAGCACAGGAGATAGGGTGGACTACAGGAGGAGAAAGGGAAGCATCAGGGTCTGGAGCCATGGCAGCAGTTGTTGCTGGAAGCCTGGCTTAGCCTAGCCTGGGAAGTGGGGCAGGGAAGTCAGGCTGTTTGCAGTCAGCACCCAGCAGCCTGTGGGCCCCTGAGGAGTGAGTAGGGATGGGAGGCTTGGCCACCTGGGCCTGGAACTGCTTGGCTGACTTACTATGGTCCATGGGCACCCCTGCACACTTGACCCCTGATCTTAGGTTGGGCAGCACACAGGCCTCTGGTACAGAGGATCTTATCTCAGAAATGTTGCAAACTCTCACAAACATCTCCTTTCTCATGGATCTGCAGACCCGGCAGCTGCATGTGGGGAAGAAGCTGCAGTTAGCAGCTGGGGTATGGCCTCAGGGTTGCAGCCACCCATGGCCGGGGCCCTGCAGATGTGACAGCTCTGCAGAAGGATGACCTGAAACTGGACCCTCCTCCTGAAGGACCGGATGGTAGATGTATGGGCATGGTGGGTGGAGAATGTTGCCTGGCACGACAGGTGGTGGGAGGAGAACAACACATATTCCAAAAGGATGTGCAGGACTGGGCAGACAGGGAATTTAGGGCTTATCTTCCTGACACTGGTGGGAGACTGCATGGAGCAAGGCACACTCATGGTCAGGGCAGTGGAGGCCACAAAGGATAAAAGCCAGGTGCTGGACACCATCCTAGCCTGGTGGTCACCTTCGTGCTTTCTACTGCCCAGCCCCTGACCCTAGCCCCACTTACACTCTGGCAGCCACCTGCCACGAAGCAGCAGGTCCCCATGTGGACCTAGGAAGAGGTCCAGTGCCACCTCCACTGACCAGGAACCCCTGTCCCCCACCACCCAGCCCCCTCACCTGGGCCTAGGCCTACTGCTCACCCTGGCTCAGCAGAGGCACAGAGCCAGAGCTGCCTGCAGTGGGGCCAGGTCCATGCACTGGCCCTGCTGGCCTTCGCCACTGGCTGCCAGAGAGAGAGCCACCATCACCCGTGGGCAAGCTTCTCACCCATCAGGCTTGCTGCAGTGTGTGCAACCACAAGGGATCAACCAGAGTCCAGGGTGCTGGTCACCTGTTCCTGGGCTCTTCCCCCAAGGCATCCATGGCCACCGGCCTCAAGATGGCATGCACACAACCACAGCAGTTCTCTTGTAAATAGTTTTATGGGTGGTGGAAAGGGGTCCAGTGTTGGAAAGGGAGGGGAGAAGGGGAATTCTGTTTGTTGTGAGGGCAATAAAGTGCTTTTCTGAGGACTGTCCACAGTGAGCATGGTGCTTGGGATGGGTGGTGGAGTGAGTAGCTGTCCCAGTGGGAGCGGGGAGTGTAGAAAGAGGTGGTCAGAAAGTGCCTCTCACACCGTGTGTCCTGGCCCCCACTAGCAGGTGTGCAGATTGTCCAGGGCCTCAGCGGCAGGGGCCCGCTGGGGCCAGCAGGGCCAGCACCATGGACAGCAGGAGACTGAAGTGCTGGGTGTTGATACCAGAGGCAGATGCTAGAGCAGCCATGGTGTAGCGAGGCAGAGGCTGTGATCTGCTGCATGCTGGCCCCAGCCTCTGCATGCTGGCCCCAGCCTCTGCATGCTGCTCCCATTCACAAAAGCAGCTAGCCAGGGGGCAGGACTGCCTTGAAAAGATGTCGGTCAGCTGCTGACAGGTGCAGCCAAAGACTTGAGCTCACCCTGGTGGTGGCAGGAGACCAATCCCGGGCTGCAGGATGTGGGAGCAGTGCTAAGAGCAGCAAGACTGCTTTCACATCCCTGCACATGTAGACACTTGCCCAGAAGCATTTACTTGCAAGTAAAGTTTACTGTCAAGTAAACTGGTTCTGGATCAAACGCAAATACAGACACATCCCCAGAGAAGAAAAAGATTATGGACTGAACACTATTTAAGGATTCGAAGAAACAATTCAGTTTGATAAACTGGGAATAATGGCTGATTCCAAGTGCCTGGGTCTAAACTGATTAAATGTTACATTGGGACAAGCTTTTGGGAAACAATTTCTTGACACCTTCTATAACTGTTCCAAGCAATCATTTAAGACAAAAAGAGATGCTTTTTTTGACTTAGCCTTAACTATGAACCCACAGGAGTGAGTTCAAGGAGCAATTAGCTGATGAGAAGCAGATTTTTCAAAGGTGTATAGGCATTTAAAGATGAGAGGTTTACTCCAACAGAAGTTAAGTTCTTAACTTCACTGGATTTGACACCTACTCTGTCCAGACACTTGGGAAGATTCTATTAGGCTCCCTCTATACATTATACGTATCATGCAATTAACTGGTTAATTGTGCAATTACTTTGACACCAGCTATGCATGCAAAGTACCTATCATTCCATAAAAAACCCCTACCAGCTATAAAATTAGACCTAAAAAACGTGTACTAACTTTATAGCGGGTTGCTATCCAGTTCTAATTTGCATGTGTATTTGGGTCTCCCCTGTAGTGGGAGCCCTTTTGGATGGGAGTCCCATCAGCTGCAGGGGTGCACCATGCCCAGCTGAGGCTAGGAGTCCTGCAACTGAGGGGACTCTCAGCCCCAGTAACTTCTGACTCT
Source organism: Caiman crocodilus (assembly GCA_030014935.1). NCBI lineage: Eukaryota > Metazoa > Chordata > Crocodylia > Alligatoridae > Caiman > Caiman crocodilus. The sequence goes on from JAGPOW010001338.1 coordinate 14,058,583, forward strand.
GGGTCCTGGCAGCACCCTATGGCTGCTGGGACCCAAAGTCAGATTCTGACTGCAGATTCTGAGTCCTGGCACCTGTGGGATGCAATGGCTCAGCCCCAGGGATGTGTGAACCCATTGTGCCTTACACGTGTAGAAAGGGCCTCAGGAATCCAGCTGCATCTTCCAACACCTAATTAACTGTAAAAACCTGATCCTACAGTGGAAATCATCACAGATCATTTTGGAGAAAAAGGTAATACTAAAAAATCACATTGGGGCACTAACTTCACAGAAGGGGAAAGCAAAAGTGACTAAATTTAAATCCTTCAGATGACAGCATGACTGCTGAAAACAATAGTAACATTCCTATTGACATTGATACATTCATGGTTTCGTTCTTAAGCTCACTGTAGTGCTTATTTAAGCATAATGTGTTTGAGTCACAGAAGGCAGGTATATCCCTAACAGGAACAGGTGACAGGGGGTGCGCGTACATGAGATGCTTACTGACTGCACAGTAGCCTAATAACACCGCACAGTAGTGTGCCAGTCAAAACCTGTGCTATTAAGCTACTGTGCAATGTTATTAAGCTACTGTACAATAATAGTCACAAAAAACATACTGGCACTACTGTGCAGTAAATGTAGTTACTGCACATTCAGTCAGTACTTCATTAAGGAAGTACTAAACTAAATGCGCAGTAACTATGGCAGATTAATGAACGTGTAGATGCACCCATGGAGACCTAAAAAACCCTAGTATGGTTAGTTAAATAGTAAGGTTTATTAGGATAGCTGAACCAAAGAGGCATCTGCATAAAGTGGGAATCAAACCCAAGTGGGACTGGCAGAAAGACACTTGAATCTATGGCAGGTACCATATTAATTGGAACTTAGAAAATATAAGAGCAATTGAGAAGAACAAAGATAGACTCAAGAGAACTGATACTGCAGCATCCAAAGGCATGAAAATATCTATTGAGACTAAATGATTTCTTTAGATGGGTCTTCAACATAGAAGATGTTGGACATATACCTAGTCTTTCCCAGCAATAAAAATCAGGTATTGCCAAGGACCAAAGTGTTGAAAGAGGGGGTGCTGGAATAAAATAAGAAAGTCAAGACCAACACATCTACAGGACTACCATGTACACACAGGGACATGCTGTGGGAACTCAAAAATAAAGTTGGTTAACTGCTAACAAATATGGACATGTAAGCAAAAGAAGCATCTCTTAGTTCTGCTGGTCAGATAAAATTGGAGACCCTTTAATGATGAGCTCTCTCTCTTACTGTATCTTGTAGACATGCTAGTTATACCTTGTGGTTCACGGTCTCAAAGACTGTAGTAGGTCCAGTTGTATGAAGACAAAGCTTTTGCCTGTGTCCATAGCCATGAGGTCATCAAATTTAACTAAATTTATTTTTAATTAAACAAAATTGATCTCTGGTTGAAGGAAACGTTTTCCTTCATTCCACCTGAATGACATTTCTTTGGAGGGAAGGTTCATTTTAGTGCAAATATCGCGTGTGCGTGTGCGTGTGTTTTCTCGAAATGTTTCATAGTTGGTAGGTGTCATGACGGGCTCCGCCAGGGAGGGCCGTGATCTCCCTGAGGTCCCTCTCGCCATGTCGAAGGCCAGCCCAAGGGCACCCTTTTATTCTCACCCGCCACGTCTTGTTCTTAAACATATATATATTGGGAGGCTGCCTTATACCTCCTTGGGTACGGCATATCGGGACCTCTGTCCCCATGGTCTCCCGGACTGTCCGGGGTCTCCTTGTCCGATGGGTGTTCCTCGAGCACCCTAGCCTTATAGGGCTACGCGTGGTTCAGACCAACCCCTAATACCACGCCCCAAGCCTCGCAGATATGAAAGACGTTGGTATGTCGAAATACCTGCCCGCTCTCCCAGGCCTCCTCTATATTCTAGAGCCTCTCCTGGGCTCTCTCCATGTCCTCTCCTAGGGCTCCTTCAATATTGCCCCTCTTGGGCCTCTTACCGTGTACTGTCCCTCCCTTGGGGCCCTCGATGTCCACTCTGGGCCTTCTTTAAAATAATCTAGCCTGCTCCAGGACTTCTTGTTGAGCCTCTGGTCCTTTTTAGGCCCACCGCACGGCTACCCTCTCTTATGCCGGGCGTTCTGTGTTGCTATCCCCTTTGACCGGGGACCACCATAGCAGCTTGCCCTTCTCTGGGAGCACTGTGCTGCAAACCCCTTTCCTTCGGGGTCCACTGCAGCACCCTGCACCTGGCTGAGGTCTGTCACCATACTAGCCTGAGACCAGACTCGCTACACCCCTCATGCATTTCTCAAATGCTGCCCCCCTTCTAGGGCTCATCATGCCCATGCCTGGGCCCTTCTAATGCCCCTCTCTGGGCCTGCGGTCTCCGCACCCCACAAGTTGCACCCTTCACTGGTGCTAGCTGTGCCCACACTGGGTTTCTTCAAAGGTTGCCCCCTCTCTGGGGCTTGCTGCGCCCAACCTGGCACTGGGGTCCCCCTACCACTGGGGTCCCTTTATGAGGATATCACGCCCTTTCTGGCACCTATGAGAATACTGCACCCCCACAGGCACCGGGATCCCCACACTACTGTGGGTCTCCCCCGAGGCCTCCTCCAACCCCTATAACCTCACCCAAACCACCGGTATAATACCGCAACAATAAAGCAAACCCCAGCCTCTGGCTATAACTTAAACATAAGGCACCTGGCCATAACAATGTAAACCTCCTGGCTAGTACTCAACTTCATTGCTTCAGCCTCTGGAGCTCTCATAAGCTATACTCGCCATCAGGGTTTTCTCTATACCCTGGCCAAGGGAGCTCCTGCCTCTCTAGCTGCTAGCAGGGAACTGCCAGCCTGGCTCTGACTCTGGGCTTTATATGAGCCAAGCCCTGCCCTTTAGGGTCAGCTGACCCCCATTAGTTGCCCTGGCAACTGGCAGCTGGGCTCATTATCAAACTGCTGGGGCTTTCCCCAGCAGTTTTCCCCTCTCTAGGAGTGGGGCAGCGAGGTGCCGCAACAGTAGGGTTGAAAGGGACCTGATGAGATCATCTAGTCTGATCCCCTGCCATAGCAGGAAAGAGTAATGGGGGGTCAAACGACCCCGGCCAGATGTTCATTCAGCCTCCTTTTAAAGACCCCCCAGGGTAGGAGCCAGCACCACTTCTTTTGGAAGTTGGTTCCAGATCCTAGCCACCCTGACAGTGAAATAGCGCTTCCTTATATCTAGCCTGATGCTACCCTCCGCTAGCTTGTGTCTGTTGTTTCTTGTAACTCCCAGGATTGCTCAGGGGAACAGGGACTCTCCCAATGCCTGCTGGTCCCCCTTGACTAGTTTGTAGACT
>JAGPOW010001338.1:14062014-14075848 GCA_030014935.1 Caiman crocodilus
GCCTTCCTGAAGTCCAGAAAGACTATATCCACTGTGACACCTGCATCCAAGGACTTGGTGACCTGGTCATAGAAGGCCACCAGGTTGGTTTGACAAGACATACCCCTAATGAACCCATGCTGGTTGCCCCTGAGCATAACCTCCCCTGCTGGCCCTTCCTGGACACATGCCAGGATAATTCTTTTGAAAAGCTTCCCTAGGACCGAGGTAAGACTCACTGGCCTACAGTCACGGGCCTATAGTTTCCTGGGTCCTCCTTCCTCTTTTTTGAAGATGGGGACCACATTGGCCCTTTTCCAGTCCTCTGGCACATCGCCCGAGTGCCATGAGTGCTTGTAGAGCTATGCCAGAGGTCCTGCAATGACCCCTGTTCATTCCTTCAGCGCTCTGGGGTGGAGATCATCAGGACCTGCAGATTGAAATACATCTAGGCCCTCCAGAAGTTCCATGATAAGGTCCTCATTAACAGTAGGCCTGGGTGTGCCACCCACAGGGCCCTCGGGGGGGCAAGTAGGAGAGATATCTACTTGCCTCAGAAATACAGAGGCAAAGAAGTTGTTGAATATGTCAGCTTTACCGTCAGGTGAGATGACCAAATTTCCTAGCATGTCCTGCAAAGGCCCCACGTTACTTGGCACCGTCTTTTGCCCCCCTATGTATTTGAAAAAGGACTTCTTGTTCTTCATCTGGGTTGCTAGTCCCAGCTCCATTTCCACCTTGGCCTTCCTGACCGCCCCCCTACATTCCCGAGCTACCTAGGTATAGTCCTGTCTTGTGATGGTCCCTCCTTTTCAATGGGTGTACACCTGCTTTTTTGTTTGGAGACATTCCTGGATGCTTTTGGTGAGCCATGGGGGCCTTTGACCCCTCCTTGCCCTCTTTGATTCATGTGGGGGTTACTTTCTTTTGAGCTTGGAGGATGTCTTTTATATCATTAATTTTTGGTTCTTCCAGTAAGCAAAAAATGACTTATTCATACAAAGCGAGTTGTTACCACCTACACTAAGAATTTTGCATATCATGGCCCAAAAGTTTAATTCTGTAAATGTTTTTTTCATGGTATGTGTGAGAAGTTAGAAAAGTGTGCGTGTGTCTATAAGAGAGGCTTACTGCAATTGCCTAATTAGCTTCACAGTAAATGTCTCTGAGTCTACATGTGCAACCCTATTAGGCTGTAGGAAACTAATAAACTCCACAGCAGGTTAGTACTTGTAAATACAAGGTCTATCCTGCTGAAGAATTTTTTTCATGCACAGCAATGCACATGTAGACACTGATGGGATTAACAGGGACATGAGGGTGCTTCAGTGTGGGGGCTGTCTGTCAGCTAGCTCCTGCACTGGAGCACCCTTATACCTCAGCCAGCCCCTCCACAGCAGGTTCAGCTGGGTTAGGGTAGCCCTGGATTGGCAGGCTGACCCTCAAGATCCTATGCCAGTCAGGGCTGCTCCAACCCAGCTTAACATGCTGCAGTCCTGGACACATATTCAAACAGCGCTCCTGGGAACAATAAACTCTGGTGCAATATGCTCCGGAGTGTATTGCTTCTCATTAATTGCATATGAAGATACACGCTGCGTGCGTTCCAGCTGAGACTTAAGTTGACAGTCAGGAAAAGGAGGCTGTAATTCATATTATTAACTACGCCCCTTTTTGTTAAGCCATTCCATTCAGAATGACTAGATTGTCTCTGAACTATTCCTGGGAAGAACAAGACACATGGTACCTGATGTTCATTCTGATGTAATCCAGAATTGAGATCTGCAGGGTATACCATATAGGTGCTGATTTTCCAGTATGTTTTTATGCATGTTGAGCCTGCTTGCCAAAATACCCTTACAGAGATTAGGTAGACAAGGTTCTTTGGGTGAATCTGATAACTTTTATACACAGATTATACTGTCATGACTCAATACTGGCATGATAGGTATTGTTATAATCAGTTAGAATAGGCCTCATTTTCATAGAATCATAGAAAGTTAGGGTGGGAAGGGACCTCAGGAGGTCATCAAGTCTAACCCCCTGCTCAAAGCAGGACCATCCCCAACTAGATCGTCCCAGCAAAAGCTTGTCCTAGCCAGGTCTTGAAAACCTCCAAGGATGGAGCTTCTACCACCTCTTGGGGTAACCTGTTTCAGTGTTTTACTACCCTCCTGGAGAGAAAATTCTTCCTAATATCTAACCTAAACTTCCCTTCCTGCAACCTGAGACTGTTGCTCCTTGTTCTATCATCTACCACCACTGAGAACAATCTAGCTCCATCCACTTTCAACTTCTCCTTCAGGTAGTTGAAGGCTGCTATTAAATCCCCTCTCAGTCTTCTCTACTCTAGACTAAATAAGTTCCCTCAGTCTTTCCTCATAAGTCATGTCCCCCAGCCTTTTCCCCATTTCTGTTGTCCTCCGCTGGACCCTCTGCAATTTGTCTATATCTTTTCTGTAGTGGGGGGCCCAAAACTGAACACAGTACTGCAGACGTGGCCTCACCAGTGTTGAATAGAGAGAAAGTAACACTTCCCTTGACTTACTGGCAACATACCTACCAATGTAGCCCAGTATGCCTTCAGCCTTCTTGGCACCAAGGGCATAGTGCTTTCACATATTCAGCTTATTGTCCACTGTAAATCCCAGGTCCTTTTCTGCAGAGCTGCTGCCCAGCCAGCCAGCCCCCAGCCTGTACCGGTGCATGGGATTGTTCTGTCCTAAGTGTAGGACTTTGCACTTGTCCTTGTTGGACCTCATGTGGCCTAATCATCTACTTTGTCTAGGTCACGCTGAACCCTAGCCCTACCCTCCAGCTTATCTATTACTCTCAGCTCGATGTCATCTGGAAACTTGCTGAGGGTGCCCTCTCTGCCATCTTCCAGGTCATTGATGAAGACATTGAACAAAACTGGCCCCAGAACAGACCCCTGGGGCACTCCACTTGATACCAGCTTCCAACTAGACATAGAGCCATTGATTACTACTCTCTGAGCCCAATGGACCAGCCAGTTTTCTACCCACCTTACAGTCCACTCATCCAGCCCATACTCCCTTAGCTTGTCAGGGAGAATTGTTGTGGGAGACCATATCAAAAGCCTCACTAAAATCAAGGTACACCACAGCCACTGGTCTCCCTGCATCCACAGAGCCAGTCATCTCATCATAGAAGGCAATCAGGTTGAGCAGGCATGACTTGCTCTTGGTGAATCCATGCTGCCTGTTCCTGATCACCTTTTTCTCCTCCGAGTGCTTAGAAATGGATTCCTTGAGGATGCGCTCCATGATTTTTTCAGGGACTGAAGTGAGGCTGACTGGTCTGTAGTTCCCTGGATCCTCCTTTTTCCCTTTCTTAAATATGGGCACTATATGTTTGCCCTTTTCCAATCATCTGGGATTTTGCTCCTACTAAAGTCAATGGGAGTTTTACACTCACCTCAGTGTGAACTGACTTAAGTCAGTTTTGAGTGTCTTGAAAATCCCACCAATGACACTGATAACTACTGAGTGCTATAGGGGCTAGTTATCCAAGCCCTGTGCAAGCAGAATGCTTCCTTTTTCTAAGGGGCTCCATCAGCGATCTTCTGGGAACATCTTTTATGGTCTTCTTGTGATGCTAGAAATCACAGAAAGAGACTTATGCATGTGTCCGAAATTAATCCATTTGCCTTTTTGGTTGTCAGTCTAATACTGACCAACCAATGTTGCTCTATCAGTGATCATTATCATTAATTGTTTGTCAAGCTTCTGCAGCATGCATAATGATCATTGCTAAAAGGCATTAATCATAAGGGGAATTAATTTGATCAAAGTAACAACCGCTTTGTCTGGGATATTTTATAGCATTCAGCAAGAAAAGCATTGAGCCCAGGGGGCTACCTGATTGGCTATGCCTATTAACTTAACTCCTGTGCTGTCATGAGGCGAGTCAAAGATCTTTCCAAATAATCTTCTAGCATCCAGAGATTAATTCCTTCTAAAAGAGAATCAATCTTATGTTATGGGTTGTGAGGCCTGCTCTGTTCCCTCTAACCCAGGGGGTGCAAAATGTGGCACGTGGGCCAGATGCAACCCAGTAGGCCTTTCTATCTGGCCCACGGGGCCCCTACAAATTTTAGAAAATTAATTTTTATCTGCCTCTGGCTGCCTGTCAGGTGGCCCTCGATGGCTTGCCAAGACTCAGTGAGCAGCCCTCCACTCAAAATAATTGCCCACCCCTGCTCTAACCAATGCTTTGCTCCATTTTCCATCCAGCATAAAGTTCAGGCAGTTTTAAGTAAGGAAGAACACTTATTGGAGGGCACAGGGAGGAACAAAAGTGTACTCCATGAGACTCCTGCATGAAACAGCAAAACCCAGTGAAAATGCAGTGCAGGTGAAAGGCATGTTGAAATTCCCTCCCCTTTCTTTTAGGAAATTGATTTTGACAATTCCATTTTCATTTAGCTGCTACAGACTTAATCTAGATCGATTTATTTATGTGTTCTCCCTCTGTTCAGCCAGCTGTGGCTCTACACTGCCCTGTTATTTTTCTTACCCATTTAAGGTGCTATAATGCCCAGGCATTTAAGCAGTTTTCTTTGCACAAAAGATAAATTACATCTTGCATTTTCAAAGGAGCATGAGGTTTGTTTTACCTGAGCGCTGGAGTTTTCAGGTCTGGTTCTTGTTCTGCTGCTAACTGAATATGAGAGCTTTGCCAAGTGATATATGGTAACATTTCTTGGCATGCCAACATGAGATGCTAAATGCACAGTAGACTAATGCTACAGCACATTAGCGTCATGGCAAAAACTGTGCTATTGTGCTCTGCACCCCAGAATTGGGCCCGCATGCCCAGATCAAGATGGCGCTTCCCCCACCCAGCCCTTCATGCTAGGATCAGGGCCTCCACCTAATCCCACATGCAAGCACTAGGGCCCCAGGACCCCACGCAGCCTCTGCCCAGCCTAGCCACATACACTGCAATCAGGGTACCAGGTCCCCGCACCACCTCTGTCCAGTCCTGTGTGTAGGGATTGAGTTCTGGGACCTGACGCCACCTTCACCTAGCCCCGCATGCAGGGATTGGGCCCTCCATACTGCCCCGCACGCTGGATCTTTCTTGAAGGGCCATCGCCAATAGGGCTCTCCGTGGACCCATGGAAACCTCATGGGCCAGATGACAAGATACTGGGGGCCAGATCTGGCCTGTGGGGTGTGGGTTGAGCACCCTGTTATATAATAATGGAATATTTTTCAGAATCCTGCCATTGCTGTCCTATAAGGTTGCCTCACTATGGGATGTTATCTTAATATTACAGCTTCTTTTATTCATTTCTGCAGAGCCATCTTCACGGAGGTGCCCACACAGGATCCTGGGGGTTCCTTAACTCGAATAAACTGCCATAGCTCCTTTGACCAAACAGCTTTGTTTTTTGTCTACAAAGGGATTCATTTGCCAGCATCTCATCCCATTTCCTAGTTTAGGGCCCCTTCAGTAAAGTGCTGCCTAACACATATTGAGTGCTCTCAGTTCCTGCTCAGAATCGGACCACCTTACTCTTGGCCATCTTGATTAATGTTGAGTCCTTCCGATATTTTGCCTCCGAGCTAGCCATTAATAAACATAAACGGCACTACTTTTAATTCTTGTCTCTGGAGTAATGCACTATTAATCTCTTTCCCTGCTAAGAATTGGTCATTTGTTTCAACTCTTTGCTTCTTATCTCTTTACCAGTTTTTAATCCATGACAGGACTTTACCTTTCACCCCCTGGTTGCCAAGTTTCCTCAATAGCCTCTTGTGTGAGGCTTTATTAAAAGCCTTTTGAAAGTCCACTGGGTTCTCATTTATCCACTATGTTGTTAACTCTTTCAAAGAATTGTAGCAGAGGAGACAGAGTGATTGCCGCTTACAGAAACTGCGTTGGCTGGAACCTAACATTTGTCATAATTTTTCCCACTGTGTTTCTTTGAAGGCTGAGAAATTTATAAGTTGAGGAATCACTTATGGTACTTATTTTTTTTAATGTAAGTGGGTACAGCCATGGCCACCCTCCAGTTCTCAGCACAGTAGGTCTTTTTAGTGCTACATTATGCAATTTTCATAGCTTAGCTATTTTGGTTTGTATTTTCAAAGCTTGGCTACTTTGATATTTTCTTCTTTCATGCCATACTCCCAGGGGAGTGCTACCCAATGCCGGGGGTATATTTGCAACTTAGTTCTTTAAATAATTCCATCACCCCTTTGACTGTCTCCTTTTTATTTCTCGCTAAACTCACTGACTTCCTTATAAACCACCTACTTCAGATGCATGCAAATGTAATAGTATATTCAACATTTACTGGTAGTTCCCATTTCTCTCAACCCTGTGCAAAGGGTTTGATGTGCCTGATTCTGCTGTGCTTTGCAAAACGTCACTCTGTAGGAAGTTCATTTGGCTGCTTGCAGGGCAAAGTGCTACTTATTGGCTACGTCTGCATGAGACGCTGACTGCACAATTGTTACTGCGCAGACATTTATTGTATCATTGTATAAATAACTGCTAACTGACTGTAACTGGAGTTACTGCGCAGTAGCTTTGCTGAATGGCATTTTTGTGATGCTGACTGTGCAGTAGCGCATTACTGTTGTCCAATAGTGTCGCATCATGCTTCATGCCATACGATGCTACTGTGCAGTAGTAATGAGCTATTGCGAAGTCAGCATCTCATGTAGATGCAGCCCTTGTGAGTAAAAGTGTCAAACTGAGGCCCTAGTCTTTATTTGGCAGCTTCAGGATTTAATAGACTGGTAGCTAAGATTTCACACAAACTGAGCATCTTATTAAACCACATCTAACTCTTTGGCATTTGACTCAGGCATTTTAATTCATTACATTCTTATTCTTATTCTTATTCTTCTTATTTTGGTAATAATGTCACTTGTTAACAACTGTGATTGTCATTCACTATCTTAAATTAAAGTTAGATCCCTGGTGGCTGTTCCAGTAAAACAGTCACCCCTTTCACGGCTGTCTAGATCAGAAAAATAAGTCCAAGTTAACAAATAAATGTGTAAATATATTACTCTACCTCTACTTCAGGCTTTGTATGGGGCTGTAAGTAATTGGCCCTTTGTCATTCCATGTAGGTGACACAGAGGCAGCATAGGGGGATGTCCACTATTAACGATCCCTAACTACTTTTTCTAAGCCAAACACGCCTTAAGTGGCTTTACGTTTATGTGCATTTGTTTTGGAAATTGCTTCCAGATATTTTAGGGCCACATTTTGCCTAGTGCTTAATGTCTCCTGGAAGGTGCTTAACACTTAGTTTAACTCCTACTGAGTATCCCGCTCATGGGGAGGTGAGAGAACTCAGCAGCTCTTAGGACACTGCATGTCCCCAGGTCTTTAATCTCCATTTTACCTTCCATTTCATCTGTTCCTCTGCACAAGCATCACTGTGATTATATTTCCATTTTGACATCATTCTGCTACAGTAATGAAACCAAGGGGGGCATATTTCAAAATACAAAGAGGGAATGAATAAGGGAGCTCTTGCTGCTTACTGTGCAACAACACTTAGAAATATTTCTCTCCCAGTGGACTCAACTCTTCACTGTGTTTCTGTTACACCAATGATATCCAGGGGCACGTTGATATAACAATGGAGTAAGGCAGTAGGACACTGGGCCCCCTGGGCTGGGTATATCCCTCATCTCTAGTTAACATGCCCTCTTGGCCTCTGCGATGGAAGCTTTGCCATGGGACCGGACTGTACTGAGAGTTTATCTGTGGCAAGTTAGAGGGTCTTATCTTGGGTTGTGAGTCAGGGTTGACTGTGTAATTTAGCTAAGAGGTTAGACAGTGATTTGCATAGGATGGTTTGGAGATGGATGAGCCCCCCTCCGGCAGGGCTGGACTAGATGACCTCTTGAGGTCCCTTCCAGCCCCACTTCTCTATGACAGGAAGTGCTGCAGCCTCTGGGAGAAGGTGCGTACATGAGCATTTAAAGAGTAAATGCAGCCCCAAAACTGGGTAATGCTGGACAAGAGGGAGGCAGAACTAGAGCATCCTGGGAGTTCACTAGTTCAACATCTTCACACAGAGGAGCCTGTCAGTAGTATTCCTTGTGCAAAATAGCTCGGTTCATTAGGGCAGGAGCACCAGCAAGAGGAATGGGTATCCTTTGTCACATGGTGAACTTAGCTAATAGCAGGCAATAGATTTGGGCTGCATTCACTTTTTTGTTTTAATTTAGGATTTCACCCTGTAAATCTCTGTTCTGTATGATATTTTCATAATTTCCATGTGTACCATCTGCTGTGAAAGCAAGCATCACTTTAATACTAGTTACTATAAGTGTCTCTAGGTAGGCATGAAAACCTGGCCCAATGGAAGCTGATATCACTGGTTTCTACAGAGTCCGGATTTCAACCCAGGTTTTTATCCCCACATTTTCTTTCTTAAAGAATGACTTCTATATCATTTACAGGGTGTGTGTCAATGCTTTCACCATGGAAGCAGAATAGATATTCAACCAAACATGGTCTAGCATAACCCTTCAACATCAACTAATGGATCCTTCATCTTTCAGACTGGCTACAGAGCAGGGATGCAGGATTCAGTGGTACTCACAAGGTGCCCTGAACTATAACTCTCAAGAGCATCACATCTCTACACTGGTTTGAGGGCTGATAAAAGATGCATGGTTCAAAAATTACAGAGACCAAGGAATCAGTGTTTAGGTCACATAACTTAAAGGGGAAAATAATGGAGCTATCGGTTGTGGTCTTTCTTATGGTACAAGCACCATACACAGCTGTGGCTCATGGGACAGCTGGATTCAATTCCAGAGGGCAGCCTGAACACTGGACAGTTCTGGGCAGAGGACCCTACACCCTCTGTATGTCACTAATGACAGTGACCTCCTTTGAAGACATTCTTAACATTAACTTACCAATTTCTGAGGCCCAACCTAAAGGCAAGTGAAAATAATGTGGAAACTTCCATTAAGTTTAACAGGTTTTGGACCCAGTTCCTGAAAAGTAAAAACAACCATAAAATTGAGTAAATATATAAACAGCTGCCTGAACAGCAAATCTGAGAATGGCAGAGACTTTGATAGACCAGTTTTGTTAGAGAACAAGCTAATTTTCTAAATTAATTTATTCAAACTAAGTCACTGTTTATCTCAAGAGCAGAAATTAGGTCCTTATTCTGTGTCCTGAGTGCAGAAAGTGTCATCTCCACAGAGTGACCCTTGTGTCTCCACCCCTGCAACTGTTAAATCCTGCTGTGTAGTTACATTGCTCTTCCACCTGCCCTTCCTTTTTTAAGATATTGTTCCTGATCTCCAGAGATCCACAGACCATTACTTGTCAAGGGACTTTTCCAGCCTTTTTTGAATGTTATAAAACGAGGTACTCTGTGATGTTGATCTAAGCACAGGGTTTGATCTCTTCTGATGGGATTGGAGAAGTTAATTTGCAAATCACAGAGGTGGGACATGCAGTTGCGTTCCCTGCCTCCTCCCAGCCCACAGCTATTGACCAACAAGGTCTGAAATATGAGGTACTACAATGCCACCTTGGCTGGTGACGGCTTAGGAAATAAGTAAATAACATCTGCTCTACGATGAAGAGAATGAGCATCACTTCCTTAAATGGCAGTGGGCTGAATGATCACATAAGATAGCAAAGAATTTTGCTGCACCCCCAAAAAATAGAATAATGCCATGGAAGTCCTGCAGGAAACATGAACCGGACTGAAATCGAAATGGGGAAATTGGATTTTGGTCATTTCACCCCAGAGATTCAAAGGAATTAAACGATAAGCTGATACACTGTTCCACCAAAACAGACCTTTTCTTGTACTTATCTATGGGGCTAACAAAAAGGGGAAGATTGCTACACGTCAGAAATGAATTATTTTAGGCAGAAATACAGTAACTTGTTTTGCTCTTGCTGATGGTGATGATTTAACTTAGCCAACAGAATACATTACAGGTACAGTTTATCCAACCTTGAAGTTTTGATGAAGAAGGTTTATTTTTAATCTCGTTTTAAATCACAGGTTTCACAGATCTCGTGTTAAAATTTACCACCTGCGGACTGTTGATGTTCTCAGAACAGGACCTGGCAATATCCCGGGACCTGTTACTGGAACATGTGGCATCAAGGAGTAAATGTTTTTGTTTAAAAAAGCTTAAGCCAGCAAAATTGTTAAACTAGGAATATACAAATCAATAGTCTCAGTTCATGCTCCAGTACCTCCGAATTGATCTTCGCTCCCCCAGACCACCTCCAGAACATGGAAATGAGACAGCTTTGGAAATTAAAAAAAGTTGTTTAGCAATAGACTAAAGATTGACTGGAATTGAAACGTCTCCAGAAAAGTGTCACCTGCTACATTATGGGGTTGTCTTGGTCTCTTTCCCAAAATGAAGCACAGGTCTCAGGAACAAATAAAATGCATGGGCTTGCTACAAGGCAGACCTGAACCAGGCGCAGTTGGTATTTACAGAACTCTGCAGAGCAAAGCCCAACCAACAACACATTAAATACCACAAAGCTGAATTTAAATGGGAATATTCAAAACAGTACGGTGAGAGACGTGGCCCGCAAACTACTTGGTTCATGGCATCTCAGCTCTGCGAATGCAGCTGGTAAACGAGATAGCACAGATACTCCAAATCCTTCGTGCATTGTGAACATCAGACCACACAGCTCTTCTCCTGCCATGAGCGATCCACTGAGAAGGGAGGGAATCTCTGACAACCTAAAAGAACAGGTGGAGGCTTTTGGGAAGAACTAAATTGAAGTCCGCTTATGGAGGAGGAGGAGGAGGCAGACCCTTGATGGACCCTATTGCCCAGCAGAAAGTGCATGAAGCTGAAGCTCTTGCTCCTCTGGAAGCAGCACAGACTGAGTTATCCAGTAATTTAAACCCTTGTGTTATGCCAAGGGTGATGCTCTTTGTTAAGTAAAATGTGGTTTTCTAGCTAGAGCAAAGCTTGTGCTTTACCTCAGGGATAAGCTGTGCTGGCACAAGTGGTGCCTTGTATCCAGTACACACGATCTCTTCATATCTCATTAGAATTTCTCCCCCCTCCCCCTCCCTCTTCTCCCTGCCAGTCTCCATATTTCTTCTGCTGACTGCCGTCTCAATTTCTTCACCCCTCTCCTCCATTTTTTTAATTATTATTGATATATTTCCTCCACTCTCACCTCTAGCCTCTTTTCCGGGTCAATGCCAAGGCGCAGTGTTAGGGTGTAAGCCAAACTTCCCAACCCGCAGGGTGAAAGCAGAACTCCCACTGACGTCTGTAAGGCAGGATCTCACAAGGGTTTGAACCTGAGTCATGCTAGATAGACCCCCTCAGAAAATGCCAGGTCTTAGTCTTCCCTGATTATTTGGCTACAGAAAAATAATGGAGTGATTTTTATGTTGCAAAGGACTCAGAAGGACCACAGCAAGTGAAACTGTTCTTAACACTGCAGGTTCCCATTTGAAATCTCTGGGTTGAGCTTGTGACTCGTGTTTGCACATCTAACAGTGCTAACGCTGCATGGCACCCCAGGGCACCCTTGAAAGGATCTCAAGGCAACCCTCTGGTTGAGAAGCACCAGCCTAGCCCAGCAGCACCCCATGCTAATCGGGGTTTTAGGCACGACACCAATGCAAATCATTAATTCATAATAAAAAACTCACAAAATACTTGTCTCCTGCAATGAGAAGAAGGTTTTCCTGCACAGCCAGGGTAGACTTTTCAATCCATACATTTCCCAGATAAAAAACAAGCATAATGCTTTTCTTTAAGCTTATTTATCCACTGTGGGCAAATAGAAAAAGGCACACACCAAGATGTTAGGAAGCCTTTTGCGGTTCATCTTTTAATAGAAGAGGTAAGCACTGCAGGGTCAGAAAGCCCATCAGGTCTTAATAGTCCACCTTTGTGCATATTCCAGCCCTGGAGAGCTCAGTCCATGTCCCAGCACTGCAGGGAGACACCTTGATCTATGAAGTCCGCAGGATTACACTAGAACAGCTTTGATTGCTAAGAAATCTTTACCCCCAGTTCTTCATCTGGAAATCTTGTGCTTTTGAATGCATGGGGATTAGGGTCTCTCAAGACCCAAGAGCTGATTGTTACATCTTTGGTATAGGACTTGAAACAGGACCTGTCCATAAGGGAGTGCCTGTTCATTTCCTAGTAAAGCAGTGAAAAAATGTTCTCTCATTCTTGTTTTAGAGTTCCCCTGTAGCCTTCCCAGACAGAAATTTTGCCCTTTTAAACTGCTGAATATCACTTCCCTGAGCGAGCTAGGCAGCTACAAGCAAGAAATTAGATCTTCTAGCTACTGTAGGAATGAGAGGACTCACGCTCTCAAAGTTTCCTTTATTGTTCCTGTAATAAGAATTACTGGAGAACAGGGATGGGAGAACATAGCTTTGATAGGAACAGGCTGTCACTACCTGCCCCAGTCCCTCTTTCTGGATATGGATCAATGCATTGTAAATGGGCCCCAATCCTGTGATTTCTCAGCTCCCCAGTTGCTGCTCATAGCTCATGGGGTCCAAGATGCAGCCCCTGGGTTTGACACCCATTGTGGGCAGCATGGCCCTGCAGTTCAGCTGCCCAGCGCCAGGTCCAAGACCTAAGCAAGGATTGATGCAGTCTGTATAAACCATATGTTCTCTGGAAGCAGTTCTCAACGGCACTATTGAAAAGCTATTTAAATCGGTCATGTGATTCTTGACAAGGTATCACTCAAACCCTCCAATATGCAGCACCTTTCCAAACTCCTGCCTGAACTACCTGACTAGGTTGATGGAGAGGTTATATCTACATTACTCTTTGTGATGAAGGAATGGGCTTCTGCCTAATATACAGGCTAGGCATCCAGAAGATCTGTACTGTATTATCAGCTGTGTTAGAAACGTTCTCCATTATTTTAGGATCCCGGCATCCAGATCTGGTTCCAGAAATTGAATGGACCAAAGCTATGATCCAGGAGAACTCGCCCCTAAGAGTCCAGATTGCAAAGCTCTGTGACCACAGAAGCCCAGAATAAGAGCAGAACATACCACTTTTCACCACTTTTCACAGTTTGTCTTGTACCAGCAACTGATTTCCTCTTCTTTGGCATGCAAGTATCTGCCTTAAAATGGAGCTTAGAAGCTTGCACTCCTTTAAGGACTGCCCAGCTGACAGTACCTGATTTGGTTAAAGATAACCCTCTCCCTAAGCTTGTACCCTACTCACCAACCAGTCCATGTCCTATAGCAGAAAAGAGAAACACTGTCCCAGAGCTGTCTTTCAGGAATAAACATGCAAGAGTCTCCAGCCCCCTGGATTCCTCCTCACCCAGTTTCCTGTAGTCCCGGTAGCCTCTTCTTTAATTTTTCTTCCTGTAAACGCTGAAGTGATAACAGGCTCATAGGGTGTTGACCTGAAGCTGAGGTGGGGGGGGATGGCAGAACAAATGCAAAGAACCAAAAAGCGCACTTGGAAGCACAGCAGTAAGGCAGAAAACAAGCATATTCCAGCAAAGAGTCATGGAGTGCTGATAGGGATGAGGGGAGAAATGCAAACCTAACTGGGGAACATAAATACTTGTGTAAGCCCCTTATCATGTCCCTTCAGTGCTGGGCGAGGAGGCATGTGGGGGCAACAATGTCTGGCAATACTTCCTAGCTGAATTGCTGCTAGAAAAGGCTGGCAGAAGAGTGTATTAGGAAGTTTGTAATTATTTTTTTTCTCTGAAAATGCTGATTCAGAAACCACCCCCCATGTCTTGCTGGGAATGACTGGTTCTGATAAATGTTCCAGCTCCAATATTTTGTGTGTTTTATTTGAAAACGTAGTCAGCAAGAAATGAATAA
>JAGPOW010001338.1:14075948-14104631 GCA_030014935.1 Caiman crocodilus
TGCCCTGAACTTGCAAGTAGTTGGGAAATATTGTGATCTACTTGAACCATTCTTTTTTCTTTTCTTGCCTCAACCTTATTTTTGGTTTGTGAACACAGTGGCAGATGGGGGGCAGGGGGTGGGGGGGAGAAGGGAGTGCTGCACTTGCAACCCCCTTTGATTCCTGCAGCACCAAAAGTTTAAAACCAACCGCCCCGCAGCAGCGGCATTTCAATTAGGCAGTGCTGAGGGAGTCCCTCGACTTTACGGCTCATTATACTCTACCTGATCCCTGCTAAACTCTTTACTCCATGGGTGTTAATGACCCTTTCTTCCTGTTAATGGTCTTGATGTTCCACCAATCAAGCTGTCCTTTGTTCTGCAACTTTACTGTGGGTTAGTTGCTCCTGGTAATAAAGCTCCTTCACAGCCCTGTAGATTGCTTTTAATTCATTCCAGTGAAGTTTATATTTGCTTTTGCTTCCATCTTAAACTGCACAATACAGCCCTAGGCCCCTAGTGTATTAGTAAAGCTTCTAGTTTATTTTTCACTGGAGAAAAATATGTGCTGTTTTCCATGTGATGATACAACACACCACCAGCACCTCCTTTTTCAAAATTGTAGATCCACCCATGTGTGAACATTTTTGAGATTGTGACTTTTTGTTCCCCTTGGGGATGAGAAAACTCCTTATATCTTAAAAATATGTTGCATGAAAAACACTGGCTGAAGGCACGGGGAAGCTGGATGACCCTCAGATGTTGTTGTGTGAAGTGCTGCAGTGGGTACACTCACAACAAAGGTTATCCAAAGCGCAGTTGTGCAATGGGTATTTAACCCAAACAGTACTATTAACAGTAAACAAGCCAAAGCAACGGTAGCAATTCTGGTCCTAGCAATAACAGTGTTGCATAAAAATGAACCTGTTCTCCTGGGGGATATTGCTCCTGGCATATCCCCACCTGCTTGATACCTTCCAGGACAATTAATTGAGAGCATCCTTGTGGCCTATTCATCTTTCCAGTGCAGAGGGGAGACACAGTCCCAATCCACCCAGAGCCTAGTCCCATTGATGCAATGTCTGCTCTGATTGCAGGGAGCCCCAGTATGCTGTGCCTGTGAAAGGGGCTATGAGTTGCCTTCTGCCTTCTCCCTCCCTTGCCAGATGCATTGGCTTAATCTGGGACTAAAAATTTACACGATTAGCCCTGACCCACTATCTGCCTATTGGGGAATCCTCTTGGGGGGCAGAATTCCCTGGGTCTGAACTGCTTCTATAACCCGGCCCCTAGTGAAGCACTGGTCTGAATCTCACTTATTTGGTGTCAGGAGTACAGGCTGGGATTTTCAAAGACGCCTCAGGGAGATAAGCACCAGCCTTCTTTGAATGGCTGCATACTCAACTTCAGTTTGAAAGCTGCAGCAAGAGTTTCAATCTCCTGTTTCTCTTTCTCATGCTTTAACCAGGTGCCTGAGAGGAAGGTCCTTTATTTGGGTGCCAGCACTAAGATCCATGGTGAATAACATTTTATGTGTGCTTCATTTAGATATACCTTTGATTTTTTAAAATTAACTATCTTGGTGGTTACCACCAGCAGGCGCTTCTCAGACCAGATTCAGACATGGTTTGAGCAGCAATGACTTAGTCACTAGGGATGTGTGTAGATGAAACAGGGGCCCTAAGTTGAAGTGGTGGGTTTTTAAAAACACTGCTTCAATTTAGGGCCCTTTAAAACGCCCTGTTGTGCACATGTCTGAACTTACCTGCTCTCCGGCCGTGGGGAGGGGAGACCTGCTGGTGGGTGAAGCAGCCCTTGGTAGGAGGGGGAGGAGCAGGCTGCGCCACCCCCCGAAGCCCCCTCCCGCAGGCACCCAGCTCAGGCAGTCCCAGGGGACATTGTAGCCTCATAGGGAAGCATCAGGCCGCTGCACAGCTCAGGCAGGCAAGCTCCAGGGGAAATAGATGGAGCCTGCCTTCCTGAGCTGCTGCCAGGCTGCCTGCATGGGCTTCCTGCAGAGCCCCTTAGCTGCACGTAGCCCGGTGCTTTGCTCCATGGCTGTAGGAGGAGTTTTAGTTTGCTGCACCCCAAGTCATTTAAGGTGAATTACATTGCTGAATTTGCTACAGTGGCTGGAATTACTGCGCAATACGCCACCAATGCGTGTAAACACCAACACCATTAAAATGGTGCAAAAGCATTTGACCTGCATGAAAGTGCTGTGCACATGTGCCCCTCATTTCGTCTACACGTGGCCTACTTTCCCACCATCACAGCTGCTCTGAATTCTGTCCTTACCCTGCACGTTTAGGAACGTGAAGTGATGGCTCTGTCGGTCCTCAGGTCCTTACTTTTGTGGTGGTTCTTCTGATGGAGGATGTTCACTCCATACAGATAGGGTGCTTGCAACGTGTAGCTCTGTAGGACCTGAGGCATCCCTCTTTCTAGGAACACCATAATGTCCCTTTCAGGAGATAAGCCTATCAGATGGGGTTTTAAAGATTGCCTCATGGTTAAAGCCCTGCAGGGGGGCTCAGGAGGTGGGAGGTTCTTCACTGGCTCCGCTACAGGTGTCCCTTTTGACCCTGGGCAAGTTACTTCATCTCACTAGCCTTTGTGAAATGTGGATAAGGACACTTCCTTTCCTCTATCCTTTGTCTGTTTTGTTTGTTTAGGTTGTGAGCAGGGACGTCTCTTCCTCTGTGTTTGTACAGTGCCTAGCACAATGGAGCCCTAATCATGCACTAAGTCCTACAATAATATGAATAAACAGTTGCTTTATCTTGAGAATCAAGAGGCTGGGTGTAATTTTCAAGGTCTTTGCCCTTTGCTTTTGTTGCATGCTTAGTTTTCTCTGATAAAGCTCCAGGGTGGCTCAGCCAAAATAGCTCGGGTGTTGTTTATTGCATCTAACTTACACAGACCAGTGCATCCTTAAACACGTGCTTAGGGCAGTCCTGGTAGTGTGTTTACACCTCTGTTTACTGCTAAACCCCTTCCAGAAGGCACTAAGAGGGATTTTTCTTGTTCATTTAAATCTGTTGTTGCCCATCCTGCACGATTTTTTAAGCAAGTTGGTGACTTACATCCAGAGTCTCTAGCTGTGTAAAATTATTTTGATCCTTCTTGGGGTGTGTGCGCTAACATGCTGCATGCAATCAGTTTTACAGGAAGAGACAAATCCTGAGAGGTACCGAATGTCTGCTGCTCACATCCAGGCCACTTCTCAACACTGCGCAAAATAAGCTTCGTTGCCTCTATTCTTATGCGTTGGGCCAGCTTCCTTTTCAAAATGAATTTAGAGGCACTGACTCACTGCTCACACTGGTGACTTCGCTAAGATTATTCTTGATTTATTCTGCACTGAGTGGAAGGAGGGTCAAATCCTCTGTGTTTAGTCTGAGTCAGATGGCATTATCTGCCTTCTTTTTCTAGCCAGCTGTTCCACCCAATCCATTTACTAAGATAGTAAAAGCACCTAAACACATCCTTCTCAGTAAGTCTCTCCAAACTACAATCTTATGTCCCCCAAAAAGAGCTACAAGTCACTGGTTGCACAGGGCCCAGTCATTCCTGTGCAAAAGTGTGTGAATGTGTGTGTGTGAGAGAGAGGGAGAGAGAGCAAGTATGGGCATGGAGGAGGTACAAGTCTTCATAAGGATTCTTCTGCTGGAGCTTTCTCCGTGGTGGTCTGACAGGAGTCACCTTTCTGTGCGTATGTAAAGCTCAGCCTTTAGCACACAGTGGGCTTGAATATAACTTCTAAAAAGAAGGTACATTGTCACACAGTCCTTTCCTGAGGCTTTTCTATTTAGGCAGGAGCTGGTGCACTTACAGTACTGTCAGAGCAGGCTACACAAGACCCAGGTGCTTGGCAGACTCTCAGATGCAGAGTGGAAGAAAACAGCAGGAGCATTTCAAACCAGGAAGGCAGCAGTGCCTGGAAAGTTCAGCTTGTGAGACGAGGGGGTCTGGGAAATCCTGGTGGCTAGTGCCTATTTGAGGTAAAGCACCTGTGACAGGGTGCCTGAAACACCCTGCTGCGGGAATGCCAGGGAGGAAACAAAGAAGATTAACTTAACCTGAGAAGCAGAAGAAACTGTGGCAAGCCTGGATGAAAAAAACACCATGTCTCACTTCGGATATCTACGTTCCATAACATCGAAGGCATGACAGGCGATTTTTCCAAAGGGCAAAACACTACCATCTCAACAGGGAGGCAACGCGGCTCCAGGTGGCGTGCCATCAACCTCTTACAGCACCCAGCAGCTCAGACCAGGGGTGCTCATAGGGTGGCCATCATAGAGGACATTCCGGTTTTCTGCTATTCTGTCCTCTATTGATACGAAACCCAAGGCCTTTATATCTGGTTTCTAATCAGTAGAAGACAGAGGACAACTGGACTGCCCTCTATGATGGCCATCCTAGGTGCTCAGTCCCCAGAGCCATGTCCTCTGGCAGACCCCAGTCTCCTCACAAGTCTATGGAGAGCCCTGCAGGCCATGGCCCTGCACACTAGATCAGGCGCACAGGGTAGCATGAGACCCAATCTCAGCACATGGGGCCAGGCGAGGGTAGCACAGGGCCACAGAGCCTGATCCCAGCATGCAGGCCAGGCAGGGGTGGCATGGGGCCCAATCCCAGCATACAGGGCCTGATCCAAATGCATCGGGGTAGTGCAGGACCCGATCCAACCCACAGACTGGTCCTATGCCATTCATCTAGCCTATGGGCCCCAAACCTTGAGCACCACTGCCTTAGACTGGCAGTATTCAGAGCAAGTTTTTGAAGGACTCTCACATAACCCTTTGGTAACTCCCATTGTTTCATGGTCCCAAATGGTGTTCAGATCCTCTGCAATGTACCCAAAATGGGCCATGCATGTTTTGATGTTGCTTATACAGAAATGTGCAAAAGAGACTCCATCCAGAGCACAGCCCAGGCCTTTCACTGGGACCAGCTCAAGCACAAAGAAGTCAGGGTGCATGAAACAGAAGCTGCATATTGACCCTTAGAAATGAGCCAGCCACTCAAAGGTGCTACCTTCACCACAAGCACTCTCCTTCCCTGCCAGCCAGCAGGAACGGTCCTTGCCCTATGGATAAAAACAAAACAAGAGTTTGCAGATGAGATTTTGCTCTCCTTACATCCAGTCTGCAGCTGCCTAGGGAAGAGCAGGGCAGGAGGAGGCAGCCACTCCTCTACTCCTCAGCCCCCTTGCAGAGGCATCAGGCTCCAGCACATATCACAGTGCAGATGCCCCTGAAAGCCAGTGCTGGGGAGGTGGAAAAAAATCCACTGCCAGTGCCCAGAGAGTCCAAAGAAGAGTAAGCTACAGTAAACTGAGGCCACTTTACTCCTGAATGAGAGCAACTACACAAGGGTTTAACATACTCTAAGTTCCACAAATTGACTGCATGCCTTCTCCCCCCAAACATCATAGCCAGGATTTCAAAGTAGGAAGAATGAGGGGAGCAATGACCAGGGTTTCCATCCTCACCCCATAAGGCTCCCCCAGTCTGGGGACAGGAGAAACCTTACTGAGGGAGCAGGAACAAACCATCCCAATGTGCAGGAACAATAGCAAATGTGGCAAGCGACCAGCTTGGCTTAGCAGGGAACTCTTCTGTGAGCTTAAATACAAAATGAAGCTTACAAGACGTGGAAACTTGGACAAACAACTAGGGAAGAGCGTAAGAGTATTGCTCGGGCATGCACATCAGGAAGGCCAAAGCACAACTGGAGTTGCAGCTAGCAAGGGATGTGAAGGGGAACAAGAAGGGTTTCTACATGTATGTTAGCAACAAAAGAAAGTGTGGGTCGCTGACTGAATGGAGGAGGCAACCTAGTGGCACTTGAGGAGGAAAAGGCTGAAGTGCTCAGTGCCTTTTTTATCTAAGTCTTCACAGGCAAGGTTGGCTCCCAGACTGCTGCACCGGGCAGCACAGTTTGGGGAGGAGGTAAGCAGCCCTCAGTGGTGAAAGAACAAGTTAGGGACTATTTAGAAAAGCTAGACATGGACAAGGCCATGGAGCCCGATGGGATGCACCCAGGAGTGCTGGGGGGGTTGGCTGATGTGACTGCAGAGCCACTGGCTATCATCTTTGAACACTTGTGGTGATTGGTAAAGGTCCTAGATTATTTGAGAAGGGCCAATATAGTGCCCATCTTTAAGAAAGGGAAGAAGGAGGATCCAGGAAACTAAAAACCAGTCAGCCTCACCTCAGTGCCTGAAAAAATCAAGGAGCAGGTCCCCAAAGAACACATTTCTAAGCACTTGGAAGAGAAGAATGTGACTAAGAACAGTCAGCATGGATTCGCCAAGGGCAAGTCATGGCCGACAACCTGACTGCCTTCTATGATGAGATACCTGGCTTTGTAGATGTGGGGGAAACTGGGTGTAATACAACTTGAATTTAGCAAAGCTTTTGATACAATCTCCCACAGCATTCTTGCAAGCAAGCTTAGGAGGCATGGGTTGGATGAATGGACTGTAAGGTGGATAGAAAGATGGCTGAATTGTCAGGCTCAGAAGATAGTAATCAATGGCTCCATGTCTAGCTACCAGCCAGTATCAAGTGGAGGGCCCCGGGGATTGGTCCTGGCTTTGGTTTGTTCGATATCTTCATTAATGATCTGGCATAGTGTGCACCCTCAGCAAGTTTGTGGATGACTCCAACCTGGGGGATGTAGTAGATAGACTAGAGGGTAGGGCTAGGATTCAGAGTGACCTAAACAAATTGGAGGTTTGGGCTAAAAGAAATCTTATGAGGTTCAACGAGGACAAGTGCCAAGTCCTGCACTTAGGATGAAGAATCCCATGCACTGCTACAGGCTGGGGACTGACTGGCTGGGCAGCAGCTCTGCCAAAAAGGACCTGAGATTACAGTAGACAAAAAGCTAGATATAAGACAACAGTGTGCCCTTGTTGGCAAGAAGGCTAACAGCATCCTGGGCTGTATCAGTAGGAGCATTGCCAGCAGATCTAGGGAGTGATTCTTCCCCTCTATTCCTCACTGGTGAGGCCACATCTGGAGTACCGTGTCCAGTTTTGGGCCCCCCACCATAAAAAGGATGTGAACAAGTTGGAGAGAGTCCAACGGAAAGCAACAAAAATGGTTCGGGAGCTGAAACACATGGCTTATGAGGAGACACTGAGGGAACTGGATTTATTTAGTTTGGAGGAGGGATTTAATAGCAGCCGTCAACTACCTGAAGCGGGGTTTGAAAGAGGATGAAGCTGGGCTGTTTTCAGTGGTGGCAGATGACAGAACAAGGAGCAATGGTCTCAAGTTGCAGCAGCAAGGGAGGTTTAGGTTGGATATTCAGAAAAACTGTCTCACTGGGGGGGGTGCAGCATTGGAGCAAGTTACCCGGAGAGCTGGTGGAATCCCATCCTTGGAGGTTTTTTAAAATCCTGTCTGGGATGATCTAGTTGGGGATGGTCCTGCTTTGAGCAGGGGGTTGGACTAGATAACCTCCTGAGGTCCCTTCCAACCCTCATTTTCTATGATTCTGTGACGAGTTGGAAATCCCAGCCGCTGGATCCTCATTCATTCTCTGGTATAAGAAAATTGGGAATATGTATGAATTATCCCAGGGGTTGCCCCCATCAGATCACCTGGGGCAGCTCCCTGCTGTAACTCAGAAGGCTTTGCAGGAACCGTTCTGCGTTACACCAGTCCCTCCCGGCCAAACAGAAGTTCCCTGTTGGTTTCGGTGGGGAGGGGATCTAGCTGTTGCCTGGTTTCCCTCCCCCTCCCAGCCTGTCCCTGTTTTCAGAAAGGGAGAGAGGAGGGAGCAGAGGCAGCTCGTGGTTCCCCAGCCATTGCTGGAGGGTAGCGTGGATGAACTGGCATCCCCCCCACACCTCAGGCGGGCTCCAATACACCTGCCCCAACCTCCAGTGTGGGCTGAAAAAACCACAGACCGAACTCCCTCCGCTCGCTTGCCCTCCTCCAATCTTGAATGCAGCTCAGGGGCTGGCAGGCAGGCAGACACAAGCTACAGAAGATGCTCTATTCTGAAACGTCTTCATCTGAATCCCCATTCAATGCGGCTCAGCTTTTTGCCCGATCAGCCATTTTTTAAGCTGTCTGCAGCCACGCACTTGTGTTTGGTCATGGCTATAGGCCGTTTTCTGTGGCCAGATCGGGGGAAAATTGTCACTAGCCATAAGGACAGATGAGCACTAGAATAGGCTACCCCAGCAAGTTGTGGGATCTCCCTCACTGGCGGTTTTTAAAAGCAAATTAGGGTTAGACAAATATCTGTCACGGCTGGGGTAGCCACACTTCTCCTGCCACACTGCGAGTGGGTGGACTGGGCAATCTCCTGAAAAACATTTCTATGAGTCTGTGTTTATGGGCGCAGGAGAGTGAATGCTGCGAGGTGAAGCCCCTAGGTTAATTGGAGAGCTTGACTGGTGAATTGACATTTGCAAGGATATAAGCTTTTGAAGGCTTGGAAGCATGTATGTGCATAGCCAAGTATTTCCTTCTTTCCTTACATAACTTATCCTTTAATTAATGAGGGTCTATGTTAGCCAAATATTAGTCCTGCTGTTTCAGCTTCCCCTTAGGCATTTTGCATTCTTCCCTTAGGAACGGGGTTGCTACTTGATGGTTAATCTGTCTAGGTATTTTTAACATTTCTATCACTGTGGTTTCTCCTAACTTACAAAAAACTAAGTCGAGACCTGGTTCTGCTGGTTTCAGATCCTAAGCTTGAACCACTAAACTTTGCCTTCTAGGCAACACAGTTCACTAAATCGTCAGGGCCCAATCGATGTATTGATGCAGCTTGGTATCTGCAGACATTAGGATGACCTCATGCGACTGAGCACAAGTCAACTGATCCCTCAAGGTGCTGGTGGGTAAAACAGGTGGAGTAAATTCTGCCTCACCCAAGAAAACACAGCATATGGATGTCTAGACTGTGTCAAACTTGCATGTAATAAACTCTTAATAACCAAGTGCTGAACCAGCTGAGAAGGTCAAATAGCGTATCAGCTAGAACAGCTGGATCTAATATGAAACGAATCGAGATGATACATTGTTGGCATTATAGAAATAACAGGTGTATGCTGGGTGGGTTATAGCAGCTTGCTGACTTGGGGAGGCAACTGAAGAGAGACTCACATAACGACGAAGTATCATTCCTTTCCTACTCATTGAAACTGAGATGACAAGAATCTAGGTCTGCAGCAGATGTTAGTATGCTGATCCTTGATGACCAGTTCACAAACGTGATGCATATAAAGAAAATGTTAAGGCAAAATGTGTTTTTGCTCAGTGATGTTTATAAGGAGGAATGCAGCACCAGAGCAGGCTGCAAAGGAATGGATACGACTTGCAGATTTGATGTGTTTTAGCATTCTTACAAGTTAATCTTTAAAGCCTCCCTCTAGTCAAACAGGCTCAGCAGCGCCTGGGGTAGCAGCCTTCAGCAGATGTGCAGAAAATGGAGATGAGGTGGCCTCTCATCAGGTTGCTTCCCTGTACCTTGCTAAGGAGATAACGATGATCCTGGGTGAGAACAGCAGCTGCATTGCTTGGACTCCCTCATGATGGCTAATTTACAGGGAGACAGGGTGGGCCAGGTATAGGCAAGCCAAATCGTTTTAGGATTTGTAATGAGCTTTCTTTCGACTAATGCTGCAAAGAACAGAGATCCTCTTACTCCCAGATGAGGTGTGTTGCTGCAGTTTTCCTGAAGCAGTAAAAGGGATTAGCTAATAAATAAAGAACAGAGAAACAGAAATCTGAAATAAGAAACAGAATCCCTCCCTGTAATACATTGCTGAGTTTCCTTCCTGCTGTGTGTAGCCAATCAAGGTGAGGGAAGTGAGTTATTTTCTAGAGATGTCCTGCAATAGCCGGGGATGGTATCTGCAGTTCTAATGTAGGTGCCCGTTTCCCAGCCAGCGTGACCTGGTGGAGAAAGTACTGGTGTCAGGCACAGGAGCAGCGGGTTCTTCTCCTGGCTCTGCCCCCCTGAAAAAGGTTTAAGACCTGCAATCTCATGTCAGTCCTGTTGAGGTGAATCAGAAATAACTCCCCTAAAATCTGTGAAGTCACAGGCTTGGAGCCCAAGGGAGAGCTTGGATCTTTCCTCAGGGACATGCTCCAAACCAGAGTAACACTGCTGCAAGCCACTCCAGTGGGCTCCAGGCCTGCAAATCACCACTTCTGATTCAGTTTCCATCTCTTGCCATGTTGCCAGCATGCAGCCTGAGGCGAATCATAAGGCTTCAGATTGCCTTTGCCTCAGTTTACCTATCGTTTCCATATAACTTTTCCACAATTCTACCCATATTGCAATTCATAAAGCTGCTCTTGCTGATCTGTATAAGTGCCGAGTGCTCTGTGGGCATCTGCTTCCCAAGGGGTGTCTGCATTAAGCTTGGAAACCCTTATAAGCTGACTAGACTACAACAGGGACTTTGTCTGACAGCAGGGACATTGCAGACCGTGACTTACACAGCTTGCTTAGCCATGCTCTTCCCCAGATTCTAGACCTCTCAACGCCTGAGTGCGGCAAAAATGAGAGACATGGTTGAAGTCTGGACTTTCTTCTGCCCAAGCTTGGAACGTTGTTCTGAAAATGCCATCTCAGGTTAATGCAGCAGCACCCGCTAGTGTCAGATGCCGTTCTCAGCCCTCTGGTCCAGACACTGGGAATGTGCAGTGCTGGCTGGGCAGGTCTCATGATCATTGCACTCAGCAACTTGAGAGTTAAGCACTTTCAGAGATTTCTCACAGGCCCTCTTATCAACCAACAACGTGTATGCAAAGAATGGCAAGGTTCTTTGGGTAGATGTGATATCTTTTGTTAGACCAACTGAGTAGTTGGAAAAGAAGTTCTTAGCAAGCTTTCGGGTGCAATCACCCTTCTTCAGGCCTCTGCTGTTCTGAGACTCCAAGGAATGAGAGAAGGGTTCCTGAAGATGGGTGATTGCACCTGAAAGCTTGTTAAGAACTTTTTTTCCAACTACTCAGTTGGTCGAATAAAAGCTATCGCATCTACCCAAAGTACCTTGCCTGCCTATCTCCTTAGACCAATGTGGCTACAACCAAAAACCCAGAAAATATCCAAAGAATGACACTGCCCTTTAGCTAAGACGGGTTGTCCTGCACATTTGAGTACATTACTAAGTACAATCTCTGCAAGCTTTTTTTTTTTCCAAGAGAGTGGGTAAGTTCCTTCTGCAATAATGAACTGAGCAGTGAGTCTTAGCTTCAGAACCCTCTGAAGCAACTAGTCTGCTGGCAAAGCAATTACTGACAAGCAGCAAAGTGCTGATAGCAATACAGAGACTGTGTCTAGCAGCAGATTCTGGCTATTCCCATGAGAAAGCTGGGAGGGCCAAACCGTTGAGATTACTCTTTCTAGGATGTATAATTCACTTGAAGATGAAATTTAAATCTTGTGCCTCTATTTAAAGTGAACTGAATTTCTCTTTGATACACAGTAGTGCTTTTCAGTTATGTATCTGTAGCCACTTGATCCATGGAGTTAAAAATAGCCTCTTCAAAGCCGGATTCTGAAATGTGTTTCTTAGCTGGGTTTTACCTCCTCCATCGTGAGCCCAGACTAATTTGTTATTGTTGAGTAGGTTTGTTGTTGTTTGACATAGCATTACTAAAAGCCACTGGACTGCTGCCATACTAATATTTGTTTTTAAGATCAGGATGTGGTTGGTTTTTGAAAAAGGACCCACACACCTGTATAAAGATATAAAATCAAAATCAGTCATACATGCCCTTGATAGTAACCCTTTAAGCTGGAGGTCTGAACACCATGGGCGATGAAAATAGGACAGTCAAACCCTTCCTCTCTAGAATAGTGCCTCAGTCCAACCCAGATCATTATAATAAACTCCTCAAGGCAGGAGGCACATCTACCTGAGTGTGTGCACGGTGTTTAGCACAATGGAATCTCCATCCTGATAAGCCAAAATGCCAACCCTATACATGGAAACCTTGGTGGCCATTTTGGCTGATAGGTCAGGAGCTGCAAAACAGGAAAACAACTACCTTCTCATAAGAGCCTGCCCCTACTCACACCTACCTCCAGAGTCAGGCACTTGGATGTTGCGCACTGGTTTTCAGAGGCTAGGGTCAGATATTCAAAAAGCGTGAGCCTGAATTGATTCAATCTTTGCAGTTTAGTCTAACCTGCAAAGCTTGAACTGATTTGGAGGTGAATAGACATTCCCTTTTCATTCATGAAATGCAGTCACATGCCCATAGTGGCTTATGCTAGAAGCTGGGGGGGGGGGGGCACTAGAGCAGCCCTTCCTTTCTCATCCACAGTGCTGAGCTGAGGTGGGCATGGCCAGGCCTCAGCAGGATGCTCTGATTAGGGAGGAGTCCCCCCAACTAGCACAGGAGCCAGCAAGGAATTGTTATTATTTATCACCCCATCAAACAGAACAAAGCCTCTCTCATTAGTTGAAGCTCTTAAACAACTTTTTCCAAGGAAGGGATATTACCAGCTATCTGTTGATTAGCTCCAAAGAGCACTAAGCTGACACTATCTGTCTACCTTTGTCCCATCTCCCACAGCAAGGACTTGTAGCCAGCATGTGGTATGCTAACTAATGCTGAGAGGGGTCTGTGTAAGGCAGAGGGGAGGAGGAGATCCTGCTTGAGCAGGGACTGGTGTGGAGGAGCACAGGGAGCAGGAGGAAGCCAGTCAGACCCTGCTGTATGTGCAGTCTCTGCCAAAGCAGCAGCCAGGGAGCAGAAAGGAGGGGCCAGCCCAGCCCTCTGGAGCACACAGCGCAGCCCATTGCATAAACTGGTTTGACCCAAATCAGTTAAGTCTGATACTACATTCAACCAGGTTTATCTCAAACTTGTTTCAGCAGTTTTCAAACTGGTTTATGTGCAATGAACATCTGTCCCGTTACAGATTTAAACCAGTTTCTGATCACTTAAACTGTTTTATTTGTAATGTCTGCCTAGCCAAAAAGAATATCAAAACCCCCCAAATTTAACACATTTCACAAAGGCCAAATTCAGTCAAATTAGCAAAGTCTTCTCCCCCTGTGCCATGCCCTGTCAGTATGCAGTCAGGCTCCACATAGCTAAGGCAAACAGAAACAAACTTTTTCTCTCAGTTAATAGGATCTCTGACCTGGCACTAGGATCATAAGACAAAAAGCATTTAGAGTCCATACTACATCTCTTTCAATTTTTAGATGAATTTGCCCCTTCCAAAACATAGTACTCCATGTACTGGGGCAGGGGGCTGGACTTGATGATCTTCTAAGGTCCTTTCCAGCCTTAATGTCTATGTAGCTTTTATATACAGAGGTTGCATCTACAGGACACACTACTATGCAGCAGGGTATAAAAGGAGATTCCCCAGGTGACCAGGGAGCCAGTGACCAGGGAGCCAGAGAACAGGGCCTGCAAACAGGGTAAGCAGTTTGCAGGCAGTTTGCAGGCCAGTTAGTGGGCCCTTCCTGCTTTTTAAGGGACAAGTCTTTCCCTTTCAGCTTGCTGTGAGGAAGCAGGAAAATAAAAGGAACTCTTTGGGGTAAACAAGAAAAAAACAGGCCAGTTCCAAGAGAGCTCACTGGGGAAGGTGTGCTTGGAAGAAGAGCAGTAAGAGAGAGAAGGCAGATTAGGAGACCCAGGGAAATGGCTGGAGGATTTTGCAATGCCAAAGCCACTTCCACTGCCTCTGCTTGCACCTGTGAAGCTTCTGTCCAGGCAGGACCACTCACCATAGAGGCTTCCACCCAGGTCCAGGTTTGGCACATTGGGGACTGTGGCTTGCAGGTCCCCTCCAGTGATGGCCGGGTCAGAGAGTGCCTGTGGTATCCTCAGAGTGGTACTTCCTGGTGGTGTCTCTCAGGGACCAGGCAAGAGAACTACAGAAGGAGGTGGCGAGGCTCTGAAACATCCTCTACCAAGAGGTGTTCATTGATTTAACGCTGGAGGAGACCTCTGGGCCTGTGGAGGAAGAAATGCCAGATGCAGCAGTAGGGAAGAGAGAGGACATGGATACCCAAGAGGATGGAAGCTAGAGGCTTGTGACTTCTGGCAGCAAGCAGAGATCTTCACTTCAACCTGCAGTCATTCATCTGGAGAACTGATATACAGTGGAGAGGGAGGAGCATGCTCCATTGGTGGAGGAGGAAAGGCCAAGCCTCACCAAGGTGGGAAGGATGGAGAGGACTGTGGCAGAAGGCCACTTTTATTTCTCCCCAAAAGCTCTGCTATGTGACAATTTGATTAGGATGGGCCCAGCAGAGGAGACACACCTTTACCCTATCTCTTTAGGTAACCTGAGCTGGATAAATTCCTGAGGGAGGGGGGAAACCTGCTCCATCTGCCTACATGACTAGTATCACATACCTGGGTGGGAGGCTTACTCCCTGGCAGGCTAGAGTCTGCCTGGCAACTAGTGATGTATTTCAGGTTGGTCGGCTGACAGCCAACAGGTGCTAGCCTCCATTGGACTGGGTAAATAAGGTCACAAGGGGTATAAGTTAAGGACTACCCAGGAGGAGGAAGCAGCAGCCGTGACAAAGACTCAGGGTGAGAAAAGAGCTGAACCATCTGAAACTTGCTCTCTCTCTCAAAACTCATGATCAAGGAACTGCCTGCCTCCAGAGAGAATTTCCACCTGCCTCTGGATGACACTTGTGAGTAAGCTACCTGAGATCTAACTAGATATATAGCTTGCAGTAACTCAGATGCATGATCAAAGGCTACCCAGCCAGGGGAGTTTGCTCTATGGGATTTCTCTGATATTGCTCTACCCTATACCCTATTCTAACCCTACCCTCTGTAACCAATAAAAGTTCTCCTTTGTACCTAGCGTGGGAGACTTACTAGGAGTGGGTCTAGGTTATGCCTTGGGGTCCCCTTGATTCAGCTGACTAAGGGAGACCACTACCTGTGCTTCTGACTGAGGGAAGCATCCCAACTTCTTGAAGTGAATCAAGTTTGGCTACTAGGCCTGTGTTTCTCAGGGTGCACAGAGCCAGAATTAGTCCAGAGACCTGGGTGGTGGCAGTGAAAGCCCCAGGCTAGCGGGTGTGCTCCAAGAAGGGGGTCGGCCAGGCGTGACGTGCCCCCAGGGAGGCACTCGGAGCCTGGAAGATGGTCGGGCGCAGTGAGGTTGGTGGCACAATGCAGGAATGCCCCCTACTGGCCCACCACAAGGACTACCACCAAGAAGAAGTGACGGGTGGTAGTGGTTGGAGACTCCTTTCTGCAGGGGATAGAAGGAGCCATCTGCTGACCTGATCTGTTGTCTCGGGAGGTCTGCTGCTTACCCAGAGCCCGGACCTGAGATGTCATGGAGGGACTACGGAGGCTCATCCAGCACTCTGCCTATTACCCCATGCGGCTTATCCATATGGGCACCAATGATACTGCCAGAGGAGACCCTAAGCGTATCAGTAGTGACTCCAGGGCTCTGAGTGCAAGGGTGAGGAGGTCTGTGGCTCAGGTTGTGTTCTTGTTGATCCTTCTGGTCAAGGGAAAGGGTCTGGGAAGAAGCAGGTGCACCCTGCAGATCAACACCTGGCTGCACAGATGGTGTTGCCAGTAGGAATTTAGCTTCTTCCACCATGGGATGTTCTTCCAAGAAGGAGTGCTGGGAAGAGATAGGATCCACCTGGCCCAGAGAGGAAAGAGTATCTTCACAGACAGGTACTAACCTGGTTGATGAAGTTTTCTTCAAACAGGTTTAAACTAGGCTTACCAGGGGATGGAAACCAAAGTCCTGAGGTAATGGGGAAGCCTGAGACCTGAAGAAGCGGCAAGCAGGAAGGGGCAAAGGGGGAGGTGCTCTCATACTTCCTGAGAAATCAGGGCAATCAACTAGTTACCTCGGGTATCCGGACACAAATGCACAGAGCCTGGGAGACAAGGAGGAAGAACTGGATGTCCTCAAAGAGTCACAGAACTAAGATGCAACTGTAATAACAGAGACGTGGCAGAAGCTCACATAACTGGAACACTGTCATGGATGGGTATGAACTGTTCAGGAAGGACAGGCAGGGGAGAAGAGGAGCAGGAGTTGCTCTTTATATAAAAGAGCCATATGATTTCTCAGAGCTCCAGTATGAAACTGGAGATAGGCCTGTTGAAGATCTGGGCAGAAGCAGGTGTATCCTGCAGATCAACACCTGGCTGTGCAGCTGGTGTTGCCAGCAGGGATTTGGCTGGGTTAGAGTCAGAGGGAAGAGCAACAAGGGTGATGTTGTGGCAGGGGTCTGCTATAGACCACAAGAGCAGAAGAAGGTGGTGGATGAGGCTTTCTTCAAATAGCTAGTGGAAGTTTCTTGATCACAGACCCTGGTTTTCATGGGGGACATCAATCACCCCAACATCTGCTGCAAGAGCAACACAGCAATGCACAGGCAATCTAGGAAGTTTTGGAGAGTGTTGGGGACAACTGCCTGTTGCAAGTGCCGGAGAGGGCAACCAGGGGCCATGGTTTTCTTGACCTGCTGCTCACAAACAGGGATGAATTGGTGGGAATGTAGTAGTAGATGGCAACTTGGGCAGCAGCAACCACAAGATGATTGAGTTCAGGATCCTGAGGAAAGGAAGGATGGAGAGCAGCAGAGTAAGGACCCTGGACCTCAGAAAAGCAGACTTCAACTTGCTCAGGGAATTCATGGGCAGGACCCTGTGGGAAGCCAGACTAAGGAGGAAAGGAGTTCAGGAGATCTGGCTGTAGTTTAATGGAGCCTTACTGAGAGTGCAGGAGCAAACCATCCTGATGCACGGGATGACCAGATTGGCTTAGCAGGGAACTCTTCAGTAAACTAAATCACAAAAAGGAAGTTTATAAGAAATGGAAACTTGGACAAGTAACTAGGGAAGAACATAAGAGCATTGCTCAAATGTGCAGGGATGAACTCAGGAAGGCCAAAATGCAACTGGAGGTGCAGCAAGCAGGGAATGTGAAGGGGAACAAGAAGGGTTTCTACAAATATGGAAGTAGCACGAGGAGGATCAGGGAAAGAGTGGGTCCCTTACTGAATGGGGAGGCCACCTTGTAACAGAGGATGCAGAAAAGGCTCAAGTGCTCAATGCCTATTTTGCCTCAGCCTTCACAGGCAAGGTCAGCTCCCAGACTACTGCACTTGGCCACACAGTTTGGGGAGAAGTTAACAACCAACAGTGGTGAAAGATCAGGTTTAGGACTAAGAAAAGCTGGATGTGTACAAGTCCATGGAGCTGGATGGGATACGCCTGAGGGTGCTGAGCAGGTTGGCTGATGTGATTGCAGAGCCATTGGCCATCATTTTTGAAAACTCATGGCAATCAGGAGTGGTCCCAGATGATTGGAAAAGGGCAAACGTAGTGCCCATATTTATGAAAGGGAAGGAGGATCCAGGGAACTACACACCAGATAGCCTCACCTCAGTCTCTGGAAAAATCATGAAGCAGATCTGCAAGGAATCCATTGCTAAGCACTTGGAGGAGAAAAGTAAGTAGAAAGAAAGAAAGAAAAAATGTAATTAGGGACAGTCAGCATGGATTCACCAAGTGCAGATCATGCCTGATCAACCTTTCTTTCAGATTGCTTTCTGTGAGGAGGTCAATGGCTCTGTGGATGCAGGGAGACCAGTGGATGTGGTGTATCTTGATTTTAGCAAGGCTTTTGATTTGGTTCCCACAACAGTCTCCCAGGCAAGCTAAGGGAGTCTAAGCTGGATGAATGGACTGTAAGGTGGATAGAAAACTGGCTGGAGCATGAAGCTCAGAGGGTACTAATAAATGGCTCGATGTTTAGTGGGCAGCCGGTATCAAGTGGAGTGCCCCAGGGTTTGGTCCTGGGGCCAGTTTTCTTCTATGTCTTCATCAACGACCTGGAAGATGGCATAGAGTGCACCCTCAGCGAGTCTGCAGATGACATCAAGCGTGGGGGAGTGCTGGAGGGTAGGACTAGGATTCAGAGTGACCTAGACAGATTGGAGGATTGGGCCAAAAGGAATTTCATGAGGTTCAACAAGGACAAGTGCAAAGTCCTGCACATAGGACCGGACAATCCCGTGCACCTCTACAGGCTGGTGGCTGACTAGCTGGGAAGCAGCTCTGCAGAAAAGGACCTGGGGGTTACAGTGGACAATAAGTTGAATACGCGTCAGCAGTGTGCCCTTGATGCCAAGAAGGCTAACA
Organism: Caiman crocodilus; assembly: GCA_030014935.1. Classification (NCBI taxonomy): domain Eukaryota; kingdom Metazoa; phylum Chordata; order Crocodylia; family Alligatoridae; genus Caiman; species Caiman crocodilus. Next base: position 14,094,089 of record JAGPOW010001338.1, read on the forward strand.
GCACACTGGGCTGCTGTAGGTGTGTTGTCGGTAGGTGCAGGGATGTGATTCTTCCCCTGTATTCAGCACTGGTAAGGCCATATCTGGAGTACTGTGCTCAGTTTTGCACAGCCCCCACCCTTACAAAAAGGATGTGGACAAATTGAAGAGAGTTCAGCAGAGGGCAACAAAAATGGGGAGAGTGGTGGGGGATATAACTTGTGAGGAAAGACTGAGGGAACTGGGCTTATTTAGCCTAAAGAAGAGGAGAGTAAGAGGGGACTTACTAGCAGCCTTCAACTACCTGAAATAGGGTTTGAAGGAGGATTTAGCTAGACTGTTTTCAATGTTGGCAGATGACCGAACTGTCTGTGCAAAACAGTTAAGAGATGCCTCGGCACAGCTGTGTTGAGCACATTGCGAGCACAGATGCAGGGATTTTCCCCTGTAGCGCGGGAAACGTTTTGGTGCATGATCGGAGCCCGCCAAAAGCTTGCAGCTGCACCAGTGAGTGCATGCTTGTGATTGGCTCACGTTAAATTATGCATACATGTCGGTCAGCAATTGGCTTACTGACCGAATAAGAGGCTTGGGTGGTGCCCGCCCAAACCGGAGGAGAGCTGGGACACGCATGAGGAGAGACCCTGTGTGCATTTCCAAGCCACGAAGGAGGCCTGATCAACCAACAACGACTCCCCACCAGATTCATCCGACGCGTGATTCATCCATACCCTGCATGAGTGTGAGCTTCTGTGTGCCTGAGTTCCTGTTTGAGTTTGTAACTTCAAGGAACGTGCCTACAGCTTAAGGACTGTAAGTAAAGTTTTTTGTGCTTCCAACAACCTGCGTGTCTAGCGCCTCAATTCCACTCCATTGGCGGCCCCAATCCAGCAGCGTTTCTCAGCGCCCGCAAGAACAAGGAGCAACGGTCTCAAGTTGCAGCAAGGGAAATTTCAGGTTAGATATTAGGAAGAATTTTCTCACTTGGAGGGTCATAAAACACTGAAACAGGTCATCCAGAGAGGGGGTGGAAGCTCCATCCCTTAAGGTTTTCAAAACCTGGCTGGACAAAGCTTTGTCTGGGATGACCTAGTTGGGGATGGTTCTACTTTGAGTAGGGGGTTGGAGTAGATGACCTCCTGAGGTCCTTTCTAACCCTAATTTTCTATAATTCTATGATGCTACTGCACAGTAGCCTAATAATACTGCACAATAATGTACTAGCACTGCTGGTGCTGTGTCGGTGTACTGTGTAGTATTATTTGGCTACTGCACAGCCAGCATCCTGTGTAGATGCACCCAGGAAGTCAGAAGCTGGGAGAAACAAGCTTGATCCCCACAGAAGCTAGCATGTGTAGTCAGGTGCTGTAAAACTATACTGAAAAACCAATGCAGAAGAGGGGAATTTTTAACAATTGGAGTATTTCATACAGAAAGAGCCCTACCAGTGCAAGGAAAAGTCATGAGCATCCTTGTGCAAGCTGCTTGTATCTTGAGTACAGCCATTTCTTTATCATCCAGGGAAATTATGAGAAAAAAGCAGGAAAGTGTTTGTTCCGGTAGCTTCAAAATGGCAGTCAGCACAAACCAAAAAATGAGTGAACACTCCTTGTATCAGGGAGGCTTTAATCTACGGCTACTAATAAGCAGAACTCTACTGGCTTTGGAAAAATCCTTTGGCTACCAGTGAGTATGGTACACTGGTGGATAGACTAGAAATAAGGTAGACTGATATTGCTGAGTTCCCTTGTACAAGTTTTGTCTCTTGGGCATTACGCACAGTTTGGTAAGTCACTGCTCCAGATGATGCAGTAAGTCTTACCCTGGCAGACAACCACAGACTTCTGCCCTTGCAGGAACTGACCCTGCCCCAAACACAGCAAACCAGCCAAGTGTAGTTTAGCTGGCTTCTTTACCTAAGATACACCTGTGGGCATCTTCTATAGTAGGGCTGTCCAAATGGCAGGCTGCAGGCCTCACCCCGCCTGTGCAACCCAGGGGCTCCTGCTCTGCTGCCGTCACTCCTGCTGTGGTGGCCATGGAAGCCTCTGGGGTAAGGCATTGTGGCAGGAGGGGCCCCGTGAGCTTGCTGTCCCCTCAGTGGGGCTGGTAGAGGAGCTGGGAGCTTGTGCTGCTGAGGATGTACACTGCTTGCATGTGGGGGCCATGTGGTGGAGGTGGTGCAGCGGGGGCAGGTTGCCTATAGTAGGGGCTTGGGAGTCTGGGACCTGTTCTGGGTACAGCCTGGGACACGTTCTGTGGCTTCCAGTGCTGCTGTCATGGAGTGCAGCAAAAGGGTGTGCTGGGGGGCCCTCAGTTTCATGAGCCATTGGCAAGACCTGCTTTACTGAGGTCCTGAGCCTGCCCTGCGGGATGCACACACCTCATCTCATTTCTCTCTCTGCAAGGGAGGATGAGGAATGAGATGGATGCTCAGATTCTTCAGTTACTTCTTTCAAGCATCCCACAAAACCAGCCTTCCTTGGTCAGTTGTTCCACCTCTACCCCTTCTCTCAGAGACCAGCACTTAGAGAGGTCCCATGCAGCCCCAACTGGGATGCATCCTGCATCTTCCAGCCTGGATTATGCCATTTTTCACTTCTTTGTACCTGGAATCTATAAACTCTGTCCCTGACTTTTATCTCTTCTATTGCTGCTTCCCTAATTAGATTTTTAATCAAGCTATTGCTTTCTCAGATAAGCTTCTGTACTGCAGAATGCTATCAAAGTAATAATATAAGCATGTGTTTATACAGCAATTTTCATTCTAAAAGGATGCTAACCCACTTCACCGACTCAACAAGCAGCTACACACAAACACAGCAGCTGCTTGACAATGAACAGCTACAGACATGGCAGTTTAGAGCAGATGCCAAGAATACTGGGCCAGGCCCACAGTTGGTGTCAATTGCCATGGTTCCATAGCAGTTTACACCAACTGAGGATGCTCCCTATTTTATCCACCTGGAAATGGAAGGACAATGTAATCCATATGCTCTTCTACCAGTCCAGAGGTTCCTAGACCATGCTCGTCACCAGGGAATATAATAGACTCTATTGACAGCCCTTAGAACTTGCCCAGGGCAGTAGATCTAACACTTTCACTTTTGGGGGGGTCATGTACCCCTATTTGAGTTGTCAAGTTGCTGTGCACACTTTGGAAGTCTGTATTCTGGATAATAAAAAGGTAGCACTTGATGTCACTACAGCTACTCTGTCCAGTCTGGCCACCAGCCCAAGACATTGTCGAGCTGTTCTCCATTTTTTTCTTTCTTTTTCTCTATGTTTCCTCTTTCCCTCCTCCTGTTTTCCCAACCTTTTCTTTGCACACTGTAGAGAAGCTTGCTGCATGTCCCCACTTTTAGTTGTTTCTGTCCAGAAGAATTTGTGTCTGTGTGCAGGTATTGTGAATAGTGCTGAACAGACCATCTGCACTTAACATTAAAAGTGACATCTATCAGATCACCCACCTACACTACTTCGTACAGCCTACAGGTGTTCTTTAGTCTCTTTATCCAAATATCTGTGTTGCTAGCTAACTCTCTTGATTTTATTAGGGATGCTATGGTTTCTATTTCTCTTTCTTTTAAACCCCCAATGCTGGAATCAAAAGATAGCCTGGCAATCTTATGTCCTTCTTCTCACTTCTCATCCTCCTTCAATATGCACCTTTTTTTTTTTTTAAGGGAAGTTTTGAACCTCCTGGTTGTGAAGAAAAGCTTGAAAACATGAAATGATGACACTCCTTCCCCCTTCCCCCCCAGCACAAAAACTAGAAAACAAAAACGTGTTAAAAATTGGGGGAAAATCTCAAGATTTTAAAGCAAGTCTCAGGATTTCATGAGGTGAGATTTGTGATGATCAAAAGCTTGGCAGTAACAGTACAAAATTTCCAACCCATTCCATGTAGCTAAGTAGACTTGATAAGAATCACAGCACAAGGCATGACTAGCGTGACTGCAGATACACACAAGGCATCTTGTTTCCTACCTGTCTTGTACTTGGTATTCATGTTTGAGTCACAACACTCTCTACACATGGATAATTGCATAGCGAGAATATAATTTAGAATAAACTCAGTTACATAGGGTAGTGTATACTATTTCCAGAAACCACATCTCCCCAGAGATTATCATTTGATGGCAAAATGGTATATTCACAGCTGAAATAAACAGGCACAACTGCTTTAGTGTGATGGAGTTGTATCTACTTACATGAGCAAAAAATTCAATGTTGAAAGCTATAAAAACACTGTTCTCTTCTTCCCAGGCTTGGGAGCCTGTGTATATCATCCCCAATGGTCTGTTTGGGGAAGCTGTTCCTCTATTTACATTTGTTTTAGAGATTCTAGCATTTGGAGAGAACTAATTTATCTGATTTAAGCTTGAAGCTTGATATATATCTATATCTATAATTACAGTTCCATCTTTCATTTTGTTCTCTATTCCTTCCAGCTGTGAGAAGCCGTCTCATTCATTTTGCATTCTGTGCACATTCCACGCTCTTGTTCTGAATAGTCCAGGCAGCATTCATGGAATATGTATGGCAGAAGGGTTCAACATCTGCACCTGGTTTCTTTGCTCCAGCCTCTCTGGTAAGCAATATTACTAATGCCAGGTATTCAAAAATAAATTACTAGTCATGTCTCAGAAACCATGAGATTGATTTAAAAGTCATGAGATTTTTTTTTTAAACACGATAAATTTGACATGCTTGTTATTAGTCTTCAAGTTTCTGAATAGTTGTGACCTCAGTCACGTTTGCAACTTTTTCTCTGTAATTTCATGGGCTATAAAATGTATTATTTTTTTATTAAAAAAAAAAAAAGAAGCGTATGATTCTTGTCTAATTGCATAACTCCAGGAGCTGGGGTATGAGGATTTATCTCAAAGAGCATGAGATTCATCATAAAATCAAGTGAGATGATGATATTGTGTTGGCACATATGGTAAAGCAGCTTTAACTTCCTTCACCAGGGAACTTCATAATATCGTAGGTTGTTCGGGAAGCTGATACTGGTAACAGCAGAAGAATGAAAGGGATTTAGCTGATACTTCAAGACATGTGCCAAAATATTCAGAGTTGGGGTCAAACTGGTTTATGAAACTTCTGCGCCAGACCCCTTCCTGGTTCAAGTTACATCAGAGTCCTCTGGCATCTCATCATGCTTTGCAGCTCTGGGCTGTGCAGGGCTGGGCTGTCTGCTCCAGAGAACTGAGCTGATGCCACCCCTCTGCTCCCCCGCTGGAGCTCTGGCAGAGACTGCAGGCACAGCAGGGTCTGCCTGTCTTCTCTACCACCACCCCCTTGCTGCTCACTGCTCAAGCAAGGATCCTCTCCGTCCCTCCCTCCCTCTCCTTTCCCACAGCACAGATACCAGCCCCACGGTATGTGGTATGCTAGCTAATGACGTCTTTGTGTGTGTCTCCAATTTCACTGGGTCAGGCAGACAGAACAATGCTCACTTTTTGGAGCAAATCAACAGGTGAACTGGTAATGTCCCTCTGTTCGTTCCTCACAAACAGTTGTTTAAGAACAGCTTGAACTAGTGAGAGAGGCTTTTGTTTTGTTGATGGGCTGATAAACACTGTGTTATCAGCTTCCTGCCAGCTCCCTCACCTGTCAGCTTTGCAAACAGTATGCAGAAGCAGGGAGAGGGAGATTGAAAAGCTCAGTATCATCAACAAATGCATGCACTGCACACCCCGCTTTGTCTCAGAGTGCTAGCTGGAGGCTGGGGGCTGGCAACACTCCCACCCCTTGAGCAGCGAGTGGGGAAAAGCCTGGGACAGCGCAGACTGGGTGAGGGTTTAAACCCCTCCCTAATCAGAGTGTCCTGCCAAAGCCTGGCCATGCCACACCCCCCAGCTCAGCGCCTTGGAAGGGAAAGGAGGGCTGCTCTAGCACCCCACCCCAGCTTCTAGTTGGAGCCATTGGAGGCATGTACCTGCATTTCTTCAGGCCAGAGGGGATGTCTTTGCAGTTGAAAACTGGTTCAACCTAGGCAGGTTAGACAAACCTGCAAAGATTGAATCAATTCAGGCTCAGGCTTTTTGAATGCCTGTCCCTAGCTTTGGCGGTTGGAAGGAAACAGTTGCAAAAGTTGTGTCTAGCTGTAGCCTGACAATAGACTTCTAAAAACATGCTACCAATATGTTAAAAAAAAGTATACTTGTAACATGCTAATGAAGCATAAGGGTGTGGCTAGAGCAGGAGTTAACAACATATGGTTGGTGGGCCAGATATGGCCTGCAGAGCCACTGGATCCAGTCCATAGAGCTAGAGAGCTTTGACTGTGCCAGCCCTGGGGCTCGGCATCAAGGAGCTGTATCAGAGCCAAGCAGTTTCTAGCTGTGCCTGCGCTACCCCCGCTTTTCCCTGCTCCCTTTTCCCTAACTGCAGCATGGGTTCAGCTTCCAGCTGGTGAGGCCAGGAAGCTTCCAGCTGTGCCCACCATAGCTTGGAGGAGGAAAGAGGGAGCAGGGAGCAGTGCGGACACAGTTTACAGATATCTGGCCCCTATGTAGCTCCCCACAGGCTGTGGTGCAGCCAGAGAGCAGGGGGCTTAAAGAAGCAGCAATGACATGGATGCGGCGCCCCCTGCATGGTTCTGGCATGGGTACAGGGAAAGCCCCTTGCCATTGATGCACCACTAAAACCAACCAGTGCATGTTGGACTGGAGCTGGGTTGTTCTGTCCCATGGCATGTAAAAGGTTGCTAGATCATAAGTTAGAGCACTGGATGAAAGCTCAAGAGATCTGGACCTGACCTTCTGGGGGACCTTGACAAGCCACTTCATTGCTCTGTGCCTCAATTTCCCCATCTGTGACTGTAGCGTACAGTACTGACCTCCTTTATCAAAGAGCAGGGTGTTGCTAACAGACCTGGTAACAGTACGGGCAGTCCTCGACTTACAACGTTTCGAGTTACAAGGTTGCACACTTGCAACATTTGTAAATTGACACCGTTTCAACTTTCTGATGTCAGTTTTGACTTTATAATGCTTGATCTGACCTGGCGCTGTGCCAGGAAACAAGTTTGCTGCATCGCCCATCTCCCTGGAGAACATCTGTCCAAACTTCCTTGGACACTTTCTTTAAGAAAGCAGACAAGACTCCAGAAAAACCTGCAGCAAAGACTCCTGAGAAGACTCCTTCAAAAAGTCCATCCAAGAGCCCTTTAAAAAGTCCAGCAAAAGCACCTTAAAGAAGTCCTTCCAAATCAATATGATTGGTATTTACGATAGAAATACATCAATGTAGCTGTATTACTTATCTATAATTGATTGAGTACAAAATTCTGGGTTATTTTTGGTGAAAATAGGGTGTTGGGCCTTGGTTCAGGAACCAATTCTCCATTTATACCAGTTTCCTATGGGAAATCAGTTCTGAGTTACAATGTTCTGACTTAAGACGCAATTTTCAGGAACCAATTGTGTCGTAAGTCTGAGGACTGCCTATATTAGCACTTACCTGGAGGTGTGCGGTCAGGAACAAACTCTGATAGACTGTATTTCATTAAGGGCTTCAGCCGTGCTCTTAGTATTTTACAGAGACATGCAGCCCTGCTCCAAGATACCATGAATCTCCTTTGGACATAGATGAGACAAGCCAGATTCAGCCAGCCCCTGGTGTACTAATCTGGTCTGACGAGAGCATGGGCTTGCAGTAAAGGCTTTGCAGAAAATAAGGGAAGAACTGAAAAAGGATTGCTTGGTGTGTAAGACCGAGGCAAGTCCAGCCTGGGGAGGGGGAAGGTGCAAAGGTGAGAGACAGAGAAAGAGAGTATGTATGGTGTGGATAGAAGAGAAACTTGGACCAGCCCCAGGAGGCGCAACAGAAATGCAACTCCAAACATTCATGTCTCTGAAGATGTGGAAGCCTTGCAGAAGGGTCAGACACAAGAGCCATGCAGGATCTTGCCCAGCTATGGCTTGTAGTAGGAAGGTGGTTCACATGGCAAGTAAAATGTGATCCAGTTGGCTGTTGATTTGCAGCTGGAGGAATCCCATAGCTAGAATAATTTGAATGGCTAGTGAAGGCTCGAGTCAGCTCCTTCACTTTGTCAGAATTTTTCAGAGCATAAAATTGAGTTTAAATCATTGAACTTGGAATGACCTGTGTACTCACGCTCTCGGTTTTACCATCCGTGAAATGGACACAACAACATCTGTCAACTGTCAGTAAAGTTCTTTGGAACCCTTAGCTGAAAGATGCAAAGAGTAATCCCACCTGGTATCATTTTATAAAAATGCCAGAAAAAAAAAGGAAAAATAAGCTCTGACTTGAGTCCAGACCATATAAGGGAGAAAACAGGTGCTCCCCCTATGGCTGTACTTGCATTCCACGTTGACAAATATGTGGACATTTAAATCATTGCTGGAGGCAAGTCAGCAGCCACACACTTGACGATTTGAAGTGGCAGAGCTAGGCAAACCACACATACAAGCTCCAGCAAAACCCAAGATGCATGTGCATAATAACCCCAACCCAGAAAGATACGGGGCTTATTCTCTGGAGAGAATTCCTTCTTCATTAGCTATTGTGTTAACCCTTTGTGAGCCTTCTGCCATTTGTTCCACACCAGGAACTCTGAAAAAATACGGGACATCAAACCCCTTCGTATAATTGCATCAGCAGTGCCATGTACGTTGCGAGAGAATGAAAGCAACGGTTCAGAACTCGTTAGAGGGAGCTTTTATATGCTCTGATTGAAGTGATCCATTGTGATTTTTATACATTGTGATCACTAATCTGATGTGTTTCAGCTACTGGACATGCTCCCAAGCACACTGTGACCAAGAAATGATTTAAATGTGTGCGGAATGAACAGAGGTAAATACCAGGTTTATAAAGCGTTAAAATGTGTTTTTTTCCCTATAATACAAATTGAGGGAAAAATGCTGTTTGAAGTATAATAGTGCAGGGAGGTAACAGCAGCGCTTTGAAGCTGTCCGCTGCGTGACAGAAAGCCTTCTCCTGACTGAATACAAGGGATAAGCTTTAAAAAAAGAAAAACACAATCTTTTCTAGAGCCCCTTAAATAATCTAATGACTGATCATTACAAACCCGTACAATGTTCTTTCTCAGGTACACGGAAACATTGAACTACAATTTCAGGTTGGCTCTGGCCCCTTGCCAGGATCTAAAACCCCTGCTGTTGTTGTAAAGTTAACAATATTTTTAATTACTTAGTGTCACAAAGATGGTTGAGCTCCCTTTGCTTGAGCACTTCCCAGTCCCAATGAACCTAATGTACTTTAAGCCTCCAGAGTCCAGGCTGACTCCAGTTACTTCTATGGGCTCGGGGCCTCTAGGCCTCTCTTGGGGAGCCAATTATCTGCCTAGCATCCTCTTCTGAGAGCGGGAACATACTGTACAGCAGTCTGCTTTCCTGAGTCTTGTTCTGACTGCTCAAGCTCCTTCCCAGGTTAAATGTACCCTCTTCCAGAACACCAGCCCTGTGCGTGCTGTGGCCTACCGTTTAACGCTTTTGGTGCATGTGATAATGAAAGCAAGTAGATAGAAACAGACTTTGCACAGAGATCCTGACAATATCATTGCTCTTTTTGTAACAGCATGGATGATAAACCCTGTAGACATTTCCCTGTTTCTGTTTCCTCGTCACTCTGGAGTATTTTTTGGGCAGCGGTCAAGTACTCTGAGGGTCCAGGATCCTTCTGTACAGCTGTCTGTCTTCTGTACAGCTGATCCTTCTGTACAGCTGTCAAATCCTTCCACTCAGGTTGCCTTCTTTGACCCTGGTTAGTTCTGTCACCAAAACCCCTCTTTTCTGCTAAAACACTATGTTCATATTCACCTCTGTCACCCATGGCTGCATTTGCCCGCAAGGTTATGCCCTTTTCCCCTTATGTGAGTTTATTTTGGATTTTACCTTGTCCTTGTGCCCAGCCTGAAGACTGTCCGCTGAAAATATCAGTTTTCCCAAGTCTAATCAACTTTCTTAGAATACCAGTTCTGGGCCAACTGCCTTTAATACTCTTCAGTTTCCCTTGTCTGGCAGGAATGTGCTAGAAGTCTTGTCAGCAGAGGGATGTACATCCCCAGAGAAACATTTCACAATGCAGCACTTTTCATAAGAACGTTACACTTTTTGATCCAACCAGGTAGGCAAAATTGGAGGCCTGCTAGTTATTCCAGTTTGAAGGAGAAATGGGTGGTGGGCTAATGTATTTCTTTGATGCAATCTAATTTATCTACCAGGAACATACACAGGTCTTGGTAAGGAGGAATCCACAACCCAAAGACAAACTGCCCTAAAAACCACTGCCTTGTTCCTATTTCACTTGAGTTCGGGAGACACTTTGCCATTGTCTTCAGGCTCTGTGGACACATGGCCACCATGAAATCTATTGTCCTCTAGATTGAAAGAGAACAATCAGATTAAGACCCAAGGTGTAAACCTGGTTTAACTAAAGTCAATATCAGTTTTTTCCACTGGTTTCAACGGAGCAAGAATTTTACTCTTGTATATTGCAGAACAACAACAGGTGGAGACATTTTGGTCCAAAATCTTGATTAAATCCATATTCTCCATGGGCT
>JAGPOW010001338.1:14105042-14126484 GCA_030014935.1 Caiman crocodilus
ATGGAGCAGACAGGACCTCATTATTACGGCTCTGATTCCAAAAGAATACTCTGCTGTGAGCTGCATTAAACTCTTATTTATCTATCGCAGAAGGATAAAGATGTGAACTGATCTTAGCAAAAGTTAGGCTGGCAGTTCCACAGAGAATACTTATTGCAAAGCAAATGTCACTAATTTTTCTCCCTTCAGGATTAGACTAGGGGTTTATTAAGCCCCAGAGACACAAGTAATTGCCTCAACTTCTTGCATCCCACCAAAGAACAAAGCAACAATCCCTGTACAATTCTTTTCTTTCCCAGTCTTGCACAGGTGACATACAAGGTACAAGGTCACCAGTGGTTCTGGAGCAGGCATGCTACAGATACAGCCAAAGCTGGGGACTTGGGCTGAGGTGTGCCAGTGCTTCTGCTAAACCCAGAGCTGGAGGTTCCTGTCTAGAGGGTCTTGCCCCTCTGCTCAAGTTCAGTCCAATGGCCATATTTGGGGTCAGGAAGGAATTTTACCCCATGGTCAGATGCTACCGACTGCAGGGGGTTTTGCCTTCTTCTGCAATGGCAGGGGGTGGTGCTCTCTACTCAGGGTCTCTTGAGCATATATGGACATTTCATAGAAATAGGACATTGGCTGCTGTGGTTCCCCTATTTTAACTGTGTCAGGTTAGGATGTTAGGTCTGCGTTGTGTCAAGGTTGATAGTAGGCTTAGTTAGAGTTTAGATTATGGTTTGTATAGGATGGTTTGGATGGGGTTGCACTGGATGACCTGTGGAGGTCCCTTCCAGCCCGACTTCTCTATGATTCTACAGTCACTTGGGGATGCAGCGTCCGTTCTGCTTAGGTTCTCAGGCCAACGGTTGTTGTTTGGTGGATATGTCGAATGTAAGCACTTTGAGAAGACACTCAGATCTGTGAACCAAGTCTGGTAGTGTTGAGAAAATAAATCACATTCAAATTAAAAATGGAGGCTTGTAAATCTCTGTATGCACCTTGGTTACCTACTGCTAGAGAAATTGTTAAGGATACAAAAGACCGTTTCCCCCAGAGCACAGAGAACAGGTAATGGAAAAGGGGAGACCTAGTGTTTCTGCATTTATAATATCATATGGCAATTTCTGCTTTAAATTGATTAATCTTTGAAACTAAGTGGAGGAGTCTTTGAAGACTAAATAATTGTAGTTGCTTATACTTTCTGCAGGAGAGCTTCTTTCAAGCATGCCATGCAATGTTCACATTAAGTGTGCAAACACGATGCACAAGATAAACCAAGAGATTTCAAATAGGAATCCAGTGTTAAAAACATTCTTCTCTGCTGTGGTATTCCAGAGTTGTTTTGTAACAGAAGAATTGCACCATAGTTTTTCTGTAGTCAAAAATAAGTGAAGACTAACAGTTGCATTTTCCAAGGGGTGCCTTCCATCTATCCAGGTATGCCTCAAGTCTAAACAGGTTGCAAACCACTGGTTTAGAAGATCTTTGATGTATGCAGAAGTAAATTTCCTTTGAGTAGGATAGAACAGTATTGAGCTTCATGATTATTCCTGTGAACAGGCTGCCCCACAGATTATTCTGGACTAATTCTCCAATAGGATATTAAGAAGGGGACAGTGGACTCCTTACTGGATTGATGTGTACCTCGGATCAAAACCAGTCCCAAATAGACCTGCCAAGGGCCACCCAGTTGTGAATTTCCTTGGGTGGAACATCCAGGTATTCTGAACATTCCCCACCCGAACCTTGCATAATCTACTCGGACTGGTTCTGGGTTTCTTGCTTTGTCAGAGGAACACAACAAACATCCAGATGTGTTAGTTCTTAAACCAACCAGTGGGAAGGGTTGCGAGCAGTTGCATGAAATTCGAGATTCTGAAAAGAATGTCCATTTTAATTAAATTAGTTCTCTCCATTAGGTTCAATGTGAGGCCACGCCATCTGGGGAGATCCAGCCTTAGGTGCTAGAGGAGTAGAAGTAAATACAGAGAAAAATGCTTAGTGACTTGGGATGACAACTACATTATTAAATATGTAAAGCCCCTGGCAAAGCAGTTGGCTTGCCAAAGACTTGTTTTAACAATTTCCCTTCTATTCTTTGGGCTCAAATCTGCTTCCACTGAAGTCAACTGGAGTTTTGTAATTGATTTCAGAGAGAAAAGGACTCGGCCCTTAATTTCCAATGACATTTGCTTCAATCAGTCACAGTTGCCTGCTCTTTCACTAATTCCTTCCTCTCTCTTCCGCAGTTCAGCAACACAATCAGAGCTCCTGATTTCCTCCACTTCCTAGTCAAATCTGGAAGCCTGGCTTTAAAAAAAAGGGAGAAAGAACAATTCTGTGATGAAGGCCCTGACCCATGACACAGGAATCCTGATTAAATATCTTTCTTGTTACCATCTCACTGCTGGACTCCGGACAAAGCACTTAATTTCTCTGTGGCTCAGTCCCCGACCTATAAACTAAGAGTAGCAATACTTCTCTAACTTGGGTTACAACGATAAATTAGGTAATGTTCTTGAGATACTGAGAAGCAATGCATGCCATATAAGGCCTTAGGAGAGCAGTTCTTAGCATTTTTACACTCAAGGTACCGCACAATAGATTGGAGGCACGCCTCAGTAGACTCAGGGCACTTCTTGGCAAATGTCAGTCCTTAGTTTTCACCTTTTTTTTACTACAGAAAAATAATAAAGCATCCTTCTGTTGCAAAGAATTAAAAAAGATCACAACATGTTAGGAAGTTTTTAATACTATAGATCCTGTTACAAAATTCTGGTGTCATCCTATGAATCATTTTTGTGCATCTAACATTGCTAACATTGTGCAGTACCCAATGGCATCCTGGCTGAGAATTGCTGCCTTAGGGCTTAACTACACATGGGGTTATTCTTGATTAATTTTATCCATGGACACACTTATCCTGGGATAAGAATATTCACACACGGAGTTTATTAATAATAACTCCAGGAGACAAGTCCTCACAGAGGAAAAATAAATGGTTGGCAGAAGCTTCAGTGATTGCTATATACTGAGAGCATTAACTTTATAAGAAAGAATGGGATGAGATTTTACTACTGGTTTTTAAGCGCCAATTGCACACTAGGAGTTATCTCAAAAAAGTGAAATAGCTGGATGGCTTCTTTATAACCTACAGAAATGAGCATTAAGTATTGTTTTAAATTAAATGTTTAAGACATGAAGCTCCTACCTTTAGTGTGTAGCATCCTAAATCAAAAGACAAATAAATGTTCATCTGAAATATTATTTGGATTATAAGAATTTTTGGATCTTAGGGGATACAAAGTTTCGCATCACCTTAAAAGAATTCAAAGCGACTGTTCTGTTTGAGGGTGGGAAATAACAAACAGGCAAGTTCTCAAGTGCACTACACTCTGAAAAGCTCTCTCATGTGAGAGGAAACTCCTTTCAGGGGGTGCTAATTTTAAACCAGTTTGAAGTCTCACCTCTTGAGATGATGGGCTTTGCTGTTTCAGTTAATCAATTTCTAGTGTATTTGCTTCTGCTAGGACTTAAAGCTAGAAGTTCCTGGCTAAAAGGTTTTGCCCCTCCGCTCAGGGTCAGACTGATCGGGCAGATTTGGGGTCAGAAAGGAAGTTTACCCCACGGTCAGACTGGTAGGAACTGCAGGGGCTTCTTCTGTAGCAGGGGGTGCATCTCAACCTGGGATCTCTCCTGCCTGTATTAACGACCTTTTATACAAGCAAGGCACTGGCTGCTGTGGGTCCCCTGCTTTAGGTTCAGGGTAGGTTCAGAAGCTACGCCTGTGTCATCAGGGTTGAGGGTCCTCTTGTATAGAATCTAGAGTAGATTATGGTCTGTATGGGATGGTTCGAACAGGGATGATCCTGCCTCCAGGAGGACTAAATGACCTCTGGCGGTCCCTTCCAACTGACTCCCGCAATTCTCCGATGAACGTGCCCATTACCGTAACACCGAAGCATCGCTGGCCATTATGCTCCCAACTTTTTGAACATCAGCCCAGCCCTGGCTGCAGTCAAAAACAGAAATGGTTGGTGGGAATTTCAAATCCAGTCACCCTGCCATGCTCACTGCTGCTGGCTCTTGACACTGCCTGCGCCCCAGAGCAGCCTTACCATGAAAACCAGAAGCAATGCCACCATGCCAAGGGGCGCCGTGGGGGGCCAGTCCTGCCCTGCGCTGGGCCGGTTCCTTCCCAGGTCCCTCCCACCCGTGTGCGGCGGTCTCGGGCACGCAGCTCCTAGCCCCCCAGCCCTTCAGCTATGGACACTCAACGCTGACGGGGCTTTTCTAGCGCGCGCTGGCAAGAGAAGCAGGGACCTGCCAGCCCGAGCGCCCGATTGTGTCGCCTGGACATTACTCCTCCCCGCCCCCAGCTCGTGCCCTTGGCTCCCGGGCTCCTTGGTGCGGCAGGCGGGCTTCGCCAGGCCGGGGAGCTGCCAGGAGGCGCCTGGGGCGGGCGCGCGGGCGGCCCCGCCGCGAGGATGCGAGCCCGGCGGGCGCTCCGCCAGGCTCCCGGCCGCTACCTGCACCGAGGCTGCAAGGCGCATGCTTGGACGGGGGGCGGGGGAGCAGATGCGGCCGGTTTAAACCGGGAGAGGCTCGAGCGCTCGGCCGCGTCCCTCCAATGGCGCGGAGCGGGGAGGCGCCGCCGCGGGACCTGCGCGCGCTGCTGCTGCTGCAGCTGCCCGCACAGCGCCACCTGCGCGCGCACCGGGGCCGGGCGGGCTCCTGCGCCCCGGGGCTGCGAGGGGGGCGCGGGGGGTCCCAGCCCGGCCGAGGGGGGTGTCCCCGAGCGGGGTGAGGCTGGCTGCAGCGCCCCTGCGCGGGATTTTCAGCCGGTGCGCGGGGCAAGGGGCTCCCTGGGGGGGCAAAGCCAGGCGTCCCCCGCCCCCCGGGGCACGTGCTCCGTTCCCCGCCCCGCAGCTCAGCCCCGCGGCCGCACTCAGCACAAAGGGGAGGAAACGCCGGACCCTTCGCGAGCAGCCGCGCTCCTCCCCCGCCCCCGATCACATGGTGACCCCGGGCAGCCAATGCAAGGGGCGCTAGGACCCGGGGGGACCCGGCCCGGCTCGCCGCGTTATAAATGCCTCTCCAAAATGCGGCGCAGCTCCTTGCTCGCCCGCGCCGCCCCGCTCCTCCGCGCTCCTCCGCCGCCCGCCGCGGGGCTCCGTGCGCCCTGACCCCCCGCGCCGCCGCCCCGCGCCCGGCCCGTTGCATGCATTGTCTGTCTCCCAGGATGGTTTGCGAGACCAAGATCGTGGCGGAGGATCACGACGCGCTGCCGGCAGCCAAGAAAGACGCGGTCCTTGTCTCTTCCTCGCAGATGTGGCCGTCGCTGGCGGGCGCGGCGCCGCCGGCCGAGCTGGGCAAGGACGGCGCGTACATCCGCGAGATCCAGCCCGGCGAGCAGGCGGCGGCGCGGCGCATCTTCTACGAGGGCATCATGGAGCGGATCCCCAACACGGCCTTCAGGGGCTTGAAGAGCCAGCCCCTCGCCCAGCTGCTCTACGGGCTGCTGGCCGGTACGTACCGCGGGCCGGGACCCGGGGGCAGCGCTGCAGAGCGGGGGCGCGGCTGCGGGCGGGGAGAGCGGGTCGTCCCGGGGGGCGGGGGGTGCAGCCCCCGGGGAAGCTCGGCGGGGGGTTGGATGCGGATTCGGAGGGCGGGCGCGGCGCGGAGCGGCGCGGGCATCCCTGGCTGCGGGCAGGGGAGGGAGCGGGCGGGCGGCGGACTCGCCTTTCCGCCTCTTCCAGCCCCGCGCGGCTCGAGGGGGAGGCGGGCGATGGGTGGGAGCGGCGCGGGGCTGCGGGCGGGAGCCGGGTTCCAGTGTCGCTTGGCGACAGCCGGGCCGCGTTCGGAGGGTTCTGCCCGGGTTCCAGTGTCGCCTGGATACGGCTGGGCCGCGTTCGGAGGGTTCTAGCGTCGCCTGGATACAGCCGCGCAGCGTTCGGCCAGGACTGCGCTGCAGTCCCTGTCCTCCCTGCAGGGCCGAGCCCTGCTGCAGGCGCTGCCCGGCGGGCGCAGGGTCCGACCCTGCCCAGGAAAACCTGTCCCTTGCCCCTGCGGCGGGATGGCTCCTTCCTCCACCTCGTGGGCTGAAGAGAGCTTAAGGGTCTTTGTGCGGGCGGGCCGGAGAGTGGCAGGTAACTTGGAAACACGCTGCTCAGATGCTGTTGGCCCCTGGGAGCTGCACTCTTGCCGCCTGCTGCAAAGGCCATTGATCTGGCGCTGAAGCATCCTTGCTGAGGGGTGGCTAAAGCAGCCATCTCGGCACTACCTGGTTTTCTAGCAACCAAGTGCCCCGCATTATGCAGCTTCTTGGTCCTGAAGCAGAGCAGGGTAGAGCTGAGCAGTTGCTGCCCCTTATGGATCATCTGCAACCAAATCTCCCAGTGCCCAAAATGATGATGATTTATTAACAAGCACCTTTCTGTTGCTTTGCTTGAGCTGGGCATCTTGCTTAGCCACAAAGCTGTATCCCTTCTGATACTGTCTTGATGGAAAGCCATAGTTGGATACCACGGTTTTGGTGCCCGGATTTATCTGCAGGGACTGGCGATGCAGTCAGATCTTGCTTTGAGCTGCGGTTGCAAACCTTAATCCAGAGATCATCTTTCTTTGGTGTTCTTGTGACATGATGACACTTGCAGGACTGTAGGATTGGAGCGGGTTAAATCTGAGGAGCTCTTCATCAAACGAACTAACCTTCAAGTTGAAATGTCTAGGTAATTTAAGATGGGGGGGGGAATCATAATGCAGCTTATTTTTTATGAATGGTCTAGTTTTAATGATGTGTTACTAAATGATGTGAACTATGTTTATCTTGGAAAATGCAAATTGAGCTCTTGTTGATATAATACAAATATGCTTTTGTCTGTGATGATATTTTTAATGGGTTTGTGTTCCGAAATCAACACTAAATTCTCTTTTCTGACAGGTATCGTTTATTTCTCTTCCTTATCTCCATAGTAATATGCTTTGTTGTGACCAAGTCCTTGCTGCTGACCTGCTGTTTGCCCATCTTTCTAATGGGTATGAGGTACTACTTCAGTAGAAAAGTTATCCTCAACTATCTCGATTGCGCGCTGCATACGGACATGTCTGATATTGAGCAATATTACATGAAACCACCAGGTGAGTATTAATTCCACGGAGGGAACATTCACCAAATTCTGCTCATGAAAAAAATGGCAGTTTAATATCTTTTCTCATGTCAGCAACACTGAAAAATCTGAAGTGGCTAGAATGCAGCCTGAAGGTCATGTATGATTTTAAAGAGCAACCCTAATCTTTAAGAGGGGTATACAGCCCATGGAGACTACAGGCCCCAGAATACAGGATTCTCAGTTGCAACAGCTTTATTCAGTAGCTGGGATCTTGGGAAGTCAGTGTATCCTGACACTTGTCATCTACTTGGGCTGCACATTCGCATTAGTGGTTGCTGCAGTCTGTGCTATTTCATGCCAGTTATGTGCATCCCTTATATCGGGCTCTTTGCAAGCTGTCCATGCATCCCACAGTTGACAGCAACATTCAGACTGAAGGGTGGCGGGGAGCGGGAGACGGAAGGAATTTTAACAAAAACATATAGAGGAACCCCATTAGCATACCACAGTTTTAGGTTTGGGAAACCAGACATTTTAGTTGGTCTGCACATTGTCATGTTTCGTTCAAGAAGAACTTCCAATAAAGCAAGTGTCTGAAGATGCACAAACCAGGTGGGTAAGGGGATATTGTCTGTATGTATTTATATGTAGGTGTGTGTAAATATTTGTAACTTTTTTTGCATATTTGTTATTTTATTTGTTATGTAATCTTGCTGCAAAAGTGTCTGAAACGCTCATTGAAAGTGGGCTGCCACAGGAACTGTCAAAGAAAGAGAAGGAAAAAAGGAAAACCTTTCGAAAGGATTTTGTCCGTGTCTGTTGTACAGCTCTGGCAGGAACCGATATATGTGGATAGTTGGGTGTCACCTGAAATCAATAATAATAATAATAAAGGCCACTAGGAGAGGAAGGTTAATAACAGCTCATAATTCTTACTGATTATTAGTACTTTCTAAATCAAAGTAGTTATTGCTACTGTAGCCCCCTCTAATGCTACTGGACATTTTTAGAAGATTAACATATAGTTCAACAACCAAGCACATTTCCTTTATTCATTTCCCACATATGTTCTTAAATTCTTTTGCAATTCTATTCATCCTCTACTTGAAGAACCAAGATGTCTTAAAGCAAATCAAATCTCTCCCATCCAAAGACGGCATTTGGTTTACATGGATGTTATGTTTAATTTTACAGTGTCCAATTTGAATAGGAAAGCTCAATATCTTTTAGCATTTTAGATATGGGGGGATTTGCTGTAGTGTGTAGCATTAAAAAATTGAACTTTATTATAATTACTGCCTTTAAAATAAGAGGGCTTTTACTGAAATGTTTTATTAAACTATAATTGTAGTTATAAAGGAAAGGAACTAATATAGGATTTTGTGCATTTTTTGTGAAAAAAAAAGGGAAACATAATCCAATTCCGTTGCATTGACACTATGACTGAGAGAGATCTGACTTACAGCATTATGCTCTGCTTTTATTTGGTGACATACCGGGCCAAATCCAATTTTGGAACAAGCCAGTGGACTTCCCGGGTGAGTCAGTCAGTCGATCAAAATGTAATCAAGGGTAGCTAGGGTTCAAATACATCAGATTTGTGGTGTCAACGGTGCTTGTTAAAGGTTTCTTCATGTAGCAGAAGTATTAGGCAGCTTAGCGCAAGTCATAGTCTGTGCTGAGGAGAGCACAGACCAAGACTGCAGGTCACAAGACTGAGGGTCTTTGGTAGTGGCAGGTTGTATAAGTCTTACCGTACGGTGTAAGGAAGTCTAGAAGGCTCCTACCTCTGCAGTCTGGAACCGGAGCTTAGAGCTACCTTGCTTCTGTTGGCATGAGAGCTGAATTCACTTTCACCTTCAAAGTTGAACGAGGTTGAATTCGATCTTCTCCCAAATCATGCAGCTTTCAGTTTCAGATTCCTTCTTTACAATTTGGGCTATCAAGACAAAGCACTTACCTTCTCAAAAAGATCTGGGATCTGCTGGGCTTTTTGAGATGTAAATCTTTGGTGGATGTCTGCAATGTATCAAAACAAATAGGTCAGTTTGCCCAGCATGCAGACATTATGGCTATATGGCAATTTCCAAGCACACATACATGCTGTATTCCTGATTAATGTATAATTAGAACACAAGGAGATGATATCAGTGCTGTCAAATGGAATATTTTGGTTCTCTCAGTTGCTGGTTATTGCTACAATATGTACAGCACAGACAGGCAACAGTAGGATTTTGTAAACAGAATCACAACTCGTGGCAGAAGTGATATCTTTTAGTATAGCAACTAGATAGTTGCTCTACAAAAAAATGTCTTTTATTTGCAAGCTTTCGGGCACAGGTACCCTTTATCATGCATAGGAGATGGCAAAGATTGTAAAAGTTCTCCTACGTAGACATGAAAATTCATGTGGATTTTGTAAGGTTTATAAAGAAGTATGTAGATAATTAGCTTGCTGCTTTTTAAAAAAAGATGTGTGATTTCCCATAAATTTCCCAAGGTCATCAGTTATCTCTGTTATCCACTAAAAGTATTTGCAGCCAAGATTGTAATGAATTATTCAGTTTAAAGTTGGGTTTACATGCCTTTAAATTCCCACAGAAATATTCCTACTTCATCATCAAGCTCTTACCACTTCCTCAGCATGTCTGGAGGACATAGTGTCATTGTAACATCTTGGGGAGAAACAAAAATGGAGTGCCTAGACCTCCACACTAAAATATCAGTGCAGATAAACATTGAGACTGGGCTTCTCAAAAGGAGTAGGGTGATTAATTCCTATTGAATTTAATGGGGGCTGGAACAGGCCCCTACGGCATGTCTACACGTGCATATTAATGCACTGTAAGAAACCCTGGTGTGCTTATTGCACTGGAGTTTATTGCTCTGGGAAGTCCATTTGCACACGTGCTCAGGATCGCAGCATGTTGAGCTGGGTCTGAGCAGCCCAAGCAGGCAGGGGGGCTGTTCTCCCTGGCTCGGTGTGCTGTGGAGGAACTGGCTGCCGGAGGGTGCTTCAGTGCAGGGCTAGGCATCGGGCAGCCCCTGCACTGAAGCACCCTCATGCCCCAGCCAGCTAGGGCAGCATCTATACATGTACTGCTGCAGTTTTTCACTCTGCAGCAGGATAATACTTGTATTTGTAAGTACTGTGTTGCTGCAGAGTGAATTAGTTAACTCCAGCCTAATAAGGGTGCACATGTAGAAAACAAGATGTTTACTGCATGGCTAATTAGCGTGCTGCACAATAAACATCTCATGCAGATGTGCCCTTAGACCCCTTGGAAAATCTGCATTTAAGTGCCTGACATTTTTGGGGGCAAGATGTGGAGGAAATGGTATTTCTGTGGAGGATTAAGAATGCTTGCTCATTTTTACTTACAATGACACACGGAAAATGGGGTGGATGGCAGGTCTTAAGGTCTAGAACAGCGGTTCCCAAACTTTCTATGCTGCACACTGGCAAATTGCAGCTCAGAAGTGACCGCGGACCAGCAGTGACTGGCATACTGTAGGCAGGCAGCCAACCCTTCCTTCTACTTGGTATAAAAAAGGATTGGCTGCCAGTCTGCAGCATGCCGGTCATTTCCGAACTTCCGATACAGCAGCCAACCCTCCTGCAGACCGCAACCAACCCTTTGCAGCCCAGGTGTTGGGAACCTCTGGTCTAGAACAGTGATTCTCAACTTTTTTGGCTCAAAGCAGCCCTCAGTAGACTTGAGGCAGCCCTTGGAAAATGCCAGCTCATCATTTTCACTCATTTTGTGACTAGAGTAATACTAGCAAGTTCTGTTGCAAAGAACTTGGGAAGATCACAGCAGGGGAGCATGTTTAAGTGCTGTGGATTCCTATCTGAAATCTGTGGCCAAGTCCATGTGAGCAGGGTCATGCCTTTGCAGCGTGCCAAATAGTAGTGGCACATATTTTTGCCACTATTTTGTGCCACAGTGCCCGCCCCTGCCTGTGTGCTTTGCAGTAGGATACATTGTCCTGCTGCTCCAAGTGCTGCCGGGGGGTGCTGACTGGGGCACTGGCTGCTTCAGCAGAGGCTAACTAGCCCTGCACTGATGTATACTGGGCCCCAGGCAGCTGTGGAGGGGCTGGCTGGGGTGCACTGTGCCTCGAGATGGGAGCAGCCAGCCCAGGGCTGCCTGCTGCCTTGTCCCTGTGTGTCTCAGCATGGGGGCTCCACCGCTAGTGTGCTGCTGGAGAGGAGTGGGGGGAAGGGAGGGCTGGCTGGAGTACACAGGGTGCCTCAGCTTGAGGTTAGCTGGCAAGCAGCCTCTGCACTGAGGCACCCTGTGCCCCGGCCAGCTGGGGAGTAACACGTGCAGATGGAGGAGCAGGCGGGTCAGGGCTGCCTGCTCCCCTGTCTCCCTGCGCTGTAGAGCCCCCATGCTAAGGCACTCTGCACCCAAGCCAGCTGCTCCCTGGCTGGCTTGGGCGCAGTGTGCCTCGAGATGGGGGAGCAGGTGGCCCTGGACTGGCTGCTTCCCTGTCTCCAGGCACACTGCGCCCCAGCCAGCTGCTCTGCAGCTTCCTGGGGCTGCACAGTGGAGCCCCTGCACTGAGGCATAAGGAGATGGGAGCAGGCAGCCCGCTCCCCTCTTTGGATGCACCCTGTGCCTCAGCCAGCTGGGGGAAGGTTGGCTGGGGCACAGGGTGCCTCTGTGCAGGGGCTGTGCAGCACACAGAGATGGGGGAGCAGGCCGCCCAGGACTGCCTGCTCGCCTGTCTCTGTGCTTGTCCCAGTGCACACCACTTTGGCATGGTTTGCACTGCTTTTATTTCAGGTTTTTTGTTTTTTGCTACCGGGCAATTCCAGTAGCAAATTTTTTGCCTCAGTGCTGCAAATTAACATGCTACTCTTGCAATTTGTGGCACCGCAAAGAGGTTTTCAGCACCACAGACCACACATGCCTGACCGTCTGGATTCAGCCTCTTGGTTTATGTTGTGAATCATGTTTGCACACTTAACAGTGCTAATTTTGCATGGCACCCTTGAAAGGATGTCAAGGCACCCTGGTTGAGAATCACAGGGCTAGCATTATAATGCTGATTACGCTCCCGTTTTGATCTTGACTTTGGGAAGAGAATTCGTTTATTGTTTGTCGTGCACTGGCACTCACTTCTGCAGTAATGGCCCTCTCGCGTGATGAGATGTACAGATTTTGCATATTTGGCATATGCTTGCAATATATGGCAAAAACTTTCAATGAAAAAATTGTGATCATGGACAGATGAATAATTCTACTCTTGTAAAAGAAGAGCCCTCAAGTCTGGTAGAATTCACTCTGACTTCCATCTGTCTGCTCTGTTCCGTGGTAGATGGAAGTTAAACCGGGTCAGCTTATCCTCAATAAAACAGGGTTAGGTAGCTCAGTTTAGCTTCACTGACTGCATGAAAGGAGAGATTAGACTAAGCAGGTACTACAGGTGAGCAATATTTCTTTCTGTCCTTAAAAATGTTTATCCCCTTTATAGTTATGATGGCAAAACTGTTAAAAATGATCCATACGGTGTTCTGACATTGGGTTACACAGTTTGCAATCTACAGAACACTTTTATGGGCACCAGCAAGACGGGCTGTAGTTCCCCGTGGGATTTGAGTGATGAACGTAGGTTGCCTTGAACTCACAACTACAGTAACTGCCGAAGGAAACTTAGCAAGGCATTTTTGTTCCTGCTTCATGACGTTTGTTGTCAATGCGTTGCATTCTCAGCGTGTGTTGGTGACCTGTGTGACTGCCTTGTTGTTTTCCTTTTTACATTATTTGATGGAATGACTTTCTCTCTGCAACATTAGTTTCAAAATTATCTTCGTCATAGGTTTAAATTTTCTCTAAAGCTCACATACCTAGAGGTGGATTACGGATAAACAGGTAATAACAGTTTTCAGGATTTAGATTTTGCAGAGGTAGATTTGGCAGCACTCCAAGGTTGGGGTTTTTTTTCAGTTTTTTCTCCTGCTCCCACCACTTTTTAAGCCAAAGATCCATCAGGTTCTGTATGCACACTTAACCATAAGTGCATAAGCAGTCTGGTTGACTTGAAATCTGATTTTGACCGTAATGGGTTTACTTACATCACTGGTTCTCAACTGTTTTAGGTTTAGCTTTTAGTTTTCATTTGTTTTTTAACTACAGAAAAATAGAATAGTTTTTTCTGTTTCAGAGAGCTCCGAAAGACCACAACCGGTCACAGTGGTTTTAACATTATGGGTTCCTATGTGAAATCTCTGGGTTTATCCTGTGAATCATGTTTGCACACAGGGCATGTAGCTCCCTGGGTCACCTTCGAAAGAATCTCAGGGCACCCTGGGATCTCAAGGCTGCCACAGCACCCTGGTTGAGTGTCAGACTTTACACATTTATGTACTTTGCTGGAGTGATGCCTTCGTGCATACGAACAACTTTTTAAAAAACACCCATATACACTCTGAGTAATATGGCATTTCCAATAAAAATGTGAAGAGAAGACCATGTCA
This sequence comes from Caiman crocodilus, assembly GCA_030014935.1. Classification (NCBI taxonomy): domain Eukaryota; kingdom Metazoa; phylum Chordata; order Crocodylia; family Alligatoridae; genus Caiman; species Caiman crocodilus. The sequence continues at coordinate 14,118,627 of JAGPOW010001338.1, forward strand.
CTTACAAAATGGGCATAACATGCAAACTCTATCATTAACTGAAGATGATGAATTGTGGAAACTATTAGGTAAGTTTTCATTGTTAATTGTGAGCAACTTGGACACAATTGGATTAAAGAAATTAATCTTTATTGCCTTTCAGGGAATTTTAATGAGCTGAATTTTGGGTATTGATTAACCTTGCATTCCTGAGTAGATAAAAGGAGAGCCTGTTTGCATTGCTGTTAGAAATGTTCTGAATCTCGTGTTGTGACTTGCAGGGCCTGTGGTGTAAATTCTTTTTAAATCAGGCGTTGTAGTGGTAAGAAGCTAATTTGCAATATAGCCCTGTCTCTTGTGTTTCTTACTGTAGCTAAGATGTGTGCAAAAACAACTCCAGCTGTGCACTACTTTTATGGTACAACAGTTTTGCTGCCTAATCAATTATACAGCGTCTCTCTAAGCTTCTGTCACAGTGTTGTTTTGTGTATTTTTGCAGTGGCTCATATATTAGACTGAAAGAGTCTTCAGGGATTGAGATCTTAAACTGCAAAAAACTGTGGAAAAAGAAGTATTCACAACTGATATAAAATGGTCAGTTTTAAGATGAGTAGATTTAGACTTTCTTTCTCTCCGTATTTGAATTTTGGATTAAATATGTTAAAATCTGAAGTTTATTTTGGATACTTAGGGCCTTTCTTCACACGCAGTTTCCCCCAATGTAACAAGGCATATTTTAAACAGATTTTAGTTACAGGTGCGAAAGCACTCTTTCAATTAAACACGGCTTATTTTAGATTAAACCTCTTCCTCTTTAATTCAAATTAATCTCAACTACAATACGGTACAGTTTTGATGCAGGAGTTTATGCTGGCTCATCTAACTCCAGTTCAGTTGAACTGGTTTCACTATTCAGTCACAGATGTTTAGCTAGACTGAGATAAATCTAGAGGACCTTCAGTCAGATAAATATGGGCTGGGTTTTGCTTTTGGGTTATATCCGATGATCCCATTAGCTCCCTCTCTCCTGAGTCCAGGTCTGGTGCTAAGCATAGTCCTTGTATTCTCCAGTCCCTCTGTCTCCTTTTCCCCAGGAGCAGCCTTGCAGGGAATGGCAAGGAACAGCGGCACTTCAGTAGTGCCATTGTCCCCACACATGGGTGGACAAAGCAAACCCTATCGTAAGGGTGAGAGCAAGTTGCACCCTGGAAAAGGGTGCAGAATGAAAATGATGACTGTCAATGGTTTAGTTTCATCCAGGTTCAATTCATGCCTCTCTGTGGAGTGTACAGGTTGCTCAGGAGTCCAGCTCAAGGCTACAAAGCATCATGGCACATGTGCCTTTGTGGATCAGGGCTTTATTCCTTACCGTCTCTGGGAGTTCAGAGCGGGGTCCTTTCATTCCAAATGAAGGGCCCTATCTTGAAAACACTTACACGTGCAGGTATCCCTGTTGAATTAACTGGAGCTGCTTGGAGGGAGAAGGCTTTGAAGGATCAGGTTCCATAGTGGCTAAGCTGTATTTCAGTAAACGAGTCTTTTTGTATTGGGGATTTAAATCCTTTGAAACATTTTGAGGCACTGACAATATTTGACTGTCACAGGAGATGGAAGTAGTGACATTAGTAGTTAGAGATGCTCGACACGTCCCATCTAGTTGCGGATAACTCTCCCGTACTTGGAGAATCTGAGCCCCAACAATTTGTCTGGCCTGGCCTGGTTGAATTTGTTTGCCAGATTTCAGCCAAAATTGTTCCACGATTTCCTGCAATGAGAAGGTACAAATGTGTTTTGCTCACATTTGAAAATTGGTTGCAGGTTTCTTTTTCTCCTTTTTAAAAACTATGATATAAAATGTCCTGATGCATTAGATGATAACTGTCACAATCATTGCACCTAAAACTTTGGCTGCCCTCTTGATGTTCAGAAATAAACTCCGGCATAGGGATTGAAATATGGTAAAATTTGAAGATGTCTGCTAGGCAATAAAGCCAATAGGAATATTGTTGGTCTTCAGAAACATGACTGAATACATGCAAGTTGGGCAAACATGAATGAGCTGTATTCTTAAGCTTTCCTGTTCCATTTTTATTTGCAGACTGATTATTAAAATACATAAACCCCTTCTCTTGAATATGTGCATTCATAAGCCAAAAGTAGATCTCCCTTTATGATCCACTGGCTTGGATGACTTTCCATGTCAAAAATAGATCAATTGGATTAAATAGAGACCTTTATAGTACACTGTTTAATGTTGATATCACCTATTTTTCAGTGTCATTAGGAAATCTGAATTAAAACACTTGTAGTCTTTACATCTCCATCTATCCATATATGTACAAATATTAACATCTATAGCTATAGGGATATCATTGAATAGATTGTAACCATGTAACTTTATTCTTATCTTTTATAACAGTAGCTAGATGCAACAGTAGATGAGCTTCTTGGATAAATTAGTAGTGGGCTGGGTTGGAGGTGATGTTTTTGAAGTGATGATGAGCCCTATACATTGGTATTCTAAAGTTTTAAATACCCCCAGCATATATATCATTAATTTGCAACACCAGAGGTAACAAGTGGTATAAATTAAACATCAGCATAATGAATCTGGCAAAACATCCAAACTCGATAGACTTGAGGACATTAACATGAACATGGGTTTTTGGTTGTAGGCATGTTGATCTAAGGACATGGGCAGACAAGGTTCTTTGGGTAGATGTGATAGCTTTTAGTAGACCGAGAACTTTTTCCCAACTACTCATTTGATCTAATAAAAGATATCACTTCTGCCTAAAGAACCTTGCCTGCCTTAACATGAAAATGGCATTTTTCTTTATTTTTTTTCCCCATTTTTGTTTTAATTGGGCTGTAGAGTAATTAAAAATATTTTTTTTCTAAGAATTTTTTGATGTTTCTGCTTTGTCCAGTGCATGTTGTTAAATGTCGTGGAAGGGGATATGAACATATCGCCACAAGCGTGAAGTTCACTAATTAGTACTTTCTTTCAGCACTCTGCTTTTCTCTTCTCACCTGCTATCCTAGTGGTAAGATCTTTTTAAGAAAAACTGTCGTCTCAGGTTTAGGCTCCTGAGCTAAGATGTTCAAAAATAGTCTGACTTGGGCAGCTGTATACATGGCAAGGGTTTCAAAAGTACTGAGCACTTTTGTTGAGACAGATTGCTGCATTTAGGAATATAAGTTTGGGCTCCTATCTAGGCTTAGGGAAAAATTATTCCCCCTAAGAGCTAGATTTTCAAAAGTATTTAGGTTTCTAGAGATGCAGGTAGGCACCAAGGGCAGTTGCATCCATTAAAGTACTTAAGCACCCACAAGTTAGATGCTGCAGCACCTGACTTCTAGGTGCCTGGCCCCTGGAGCAGTTTCCAAAGTCGCAGAAGAGCAAAGCAAAAAGCCACATAGAAGTAGCCAAGAAGAAACACTGAGCACAGGGGAGGTGTGAACTTCTCTTCCCTGGAGCGTGGATGTCTAAACTGGGGCTGTGGCAGGCATTTTCCCCCACTAAGGATCCAGAGCTTGGAATCCTGTCCTGCAATTAGGTTTTTGCAGCTTTTCATACAGAGATCTGAGCAGAGCTTACTCCATCCTATTCAGCCTGGCAAGGGAGCCATAACAAACCTCTCCCGACCTTCCAGCACAGTGCCCCAACTACTAGGCTATGGGCTAGAGCAGTAGCAGCAAACTTCCTGGGGCACGTTCCACATCAGCCCCGTGCCCTCCCCAGGTGCCACTCTGATCCGCTTCTCCTGCCTGATGATCAGCTACTGTGCTTTTTGTTTCCTGCCCTGGGGCCCGTGCCTGACTCACTGCCCTGCTGTTTTGCTCCCTGCCCTATCTGCTTCTGTTCTGCCTTCCTCTCCCTCCTGTCCCCTTCTGGCACGCAGGCTGCAGGTTGGCCACCCCTGAGCTAAACTGTGTGTTGTAGGAGAGGGGAGAGACACCCCTTTGCTATTATGTTGAAGTTGGGCCACTGTATAGAAGGGAATATGAGACTGAAAGGACCAGGAAGACAGCCCAAGGAAAAGCACAAATCTGTAGCTATATGGAGGGGTGATCCCAGACAGATTCTGATCACTGCTTTTGGGATCATATCCATTTTATCCAGTGACTATTTAATATTTTCTTCTCATGTTTCCACACCACAATTTACCATTTTATTACCTATGTTTGTGCTTCTTTATTGTACTTCGTGATGTCTAACATTGAATGTGTGCCTTTAAGCCTGCTGCATTGCAGCAGGTGTTGCAGCCTGAGGCTCTGTGCTGCTGTTGCAGGTGGTTGAACCAATACTATTTAATATATGAAGCCAGAAAGCTGCCCAAATAAGTAGTCTGAATTGCAAAGGAGTTAGACACCCAGCAGTTTCCAGTGACTTCAACAGATGATCCTGGGTATAGACAGTTGAAACAACTATCAATATCAAAGCATACTGGTATAAGGTGTCATGAAGTAATGTTACAGCTACATGATACAGTAGTGATCCACACATACCAAAACCCTTTCAACTTTGACTTTGTTTCATTCTGGGTTAAAGCTGTAGTGATTTAGTTGACTTGTTGTGCTCCAGGATCACACTTTGAAAGTGTGGGAAGTAGTGATGGAGAATCAGTGGTTAAGGATTGAGGTGGTTATTGGAGAAGGCCAATACAGATTCATGCTGGAGAAAAGTACCAGGGATCTGGTCTTTGCAATAAGACAGATGATAGAGGAATACAGGGAAGGTTGTAAAGATATCCATTTCGTTTTTATCGATTTGGAGAACGTGTATGATCATGTGCCCAGGGGGCAAGTGGGAGTGTTGAAGAGTAAAAGAGGTGCCAAAGAAAGATCTCAGAACCATCAGGGACGTGCATTAGAAACGTACAATGAAAGTAAGGAGCAGTTCAGGAGAGACTAAGAGCGAAGGTGGGCATACATCATGGGTCAGCTTTGAGGCCGTTCCTCTTTGCAGACATAATGGATGTACTTAGTGAACAAATGTGGAGGAGGCCACCCTGGAATGTGATGTTTGTGGATGCCATGATCATTTGCACTGAGTGTAGAGGAAGTTCAGGCTGGGCTGGGCCAATGGAGAGCTTTGCTAGAAGGAAGAGGAATGAAGTTTAGTTGATCCAAAATGGAATTCATGCACTGTGATTTATCTGAGGTCCCTGATGTTGGAAATGTGATAATCAAAGAGAAACATGTTCAAAAAATTGACAAGTTCAAGTATCTGGTGTCAACTTTTCAGCAGAATGCAGTTAGATGAAGAGCTGAACCATCGAATAACAGCAGGGTGGACACCTGGGGAACTGGTGACAGGAGAGTATCAGTGAAGCTGTAGAGGCAAGTCTAAAAGATATACATCCAGCACTGTTTTGTGGAGTGGAGACGTGGCCCCTGAAGAAAACTCAAGAAAGAAAACTGAATGCAACGGATGTGAGAATGCTTTGATGAATCTGTGGAGTGATGACGATGGATCAAGTGAGTGAAGAATACTTGCATCAGAGGATTGGTGAAGGTAGTGGAGGAAAGTAAAAATGAGATGACTGGCACGGTATGGGCATGTTCAAAGGAGTCAGGAAGAATACATGGGAAGGGAAGTTACCAGAATGGCACTACCAGGGAGAAGGAGAAGAAAAAGACTGAAGATGAGATGGAGAGAGATAGTGGAGAAGGACATGAGAGAGAAGGAGCTGGAAGAAGAAAATATGTTTGAGGGAAGCCGGTGGAGAATCAGGATCCGCAACATGACCCTGTTTAGACAGGACAAGAAAGGGATGCTACAGGATCTTGCAGATCTCACAGGTGGTGTAACAGCTGATGGTGCCCTTGAGTGGCACCTCCTCTTCCCCTTTAAAGCAGTTGTAAGGTACATTTGTCTACGGCCACTGTTACTTTTGAAAAAAACCAACCACCGTAAGAAATGCTACCTGCTGTTTGTGGTTATCCTCCAACACACTTTTTTGTGTTATGATGTTGGAGACCTTTTTAAAAATCAAACTAGGTGCATACTTTATGCTGCATTGCCAAGCGTAACCCTGGTCTTATGCTGAGGAGAACATAGAGGGATATCTGGCTCTGTAGCTAGCGGACAGTGTCGTTTTTCTTGTGTGTGTCATTTTTTTTTTAAACCCCATGAAAGTGGGACGGTCCATGAGTAGGGTGCTCAGCTCCTGGCTCCCCCCAGGCATGGATGGGGTAAACAACACTGGGACTGGTGAGGGGAGATGTGGGAGGGAAGCAGTGCCAGCGGCTTGGCGGGGTAGGGCAAGGGAGATGTGAGGGGGAAACAGGACTGCGGACCTTAGGTGAGGGGTGGGGAGGGAATTGTAAGAGAGGAGCGCCATGCTGCCTCCCCCATGTTTCCCCCTGGGCATTGCCCCAAGCCAGGCTGCAGTCCTGAGCTGCACACGGCTGAGAGCTGTCCCCCACTCCCAGCCAACACCTCCCTTCCCCCAGAGCCCAGTTCTGACTCCAGTGCCCCTTGCCAGTCTGGAGCTGGCACCCAGGGGAGTGTGGAGCTTTCCTTGGCTGCTGCAGGGGGTCAGGAGCAGCCTTGGACTGAACTGCTCTTGTTAGGAGCAAATTTGCTCCTGACAAGGGCACGTGTGTAGACGTACACTTGGGAGCACTTCAATGAGCCTGAATTTTCTTCACAGAAAATTCGGCCACATTAATTGCACATGTAGATGTGCCTTGTATGTGCAATCATAGGCTTTTCTGCTTACCACTGGCCGTTGTGCTGTTGATTATAGCTTTGTGACATTAGAACAATCTACCAGTAATTAGATCACGAATAAATCTCACGCAGAATCTGAACGATTATTGTATTGGTAGTGACTTCAGGATGAATCGTTATTCATTTTCTGACTGATCGTCTCCCTGTTCTTTCCACCGACTAATAACTTTCTGATTATACACTGAAAATATGTCCCACTTCTATGCTATGGGTCACTTGCATGTCTCAATTCTAGAATCTGTTAAGCCTTCCTGTGGTATTTTCCAGCAAGTTGCTCTGGTCTAGTTCTTAAATTTCCACTATGATGGTGTTTCCTTCCAACGTTTCCTTAGGCTCCATAGGCTTCTCTTCATTATGGAAGTTTCCTGAAAAATACATTTCCCTTTAATTTCATCCTTGTACTAAATGCCAGAAATAATTCCTTCCCCTCCTTAGGCTTCATACTGAGGATGCTTCTCAAAACTTGTGCAGGGAGGAAAAGCATGCAGAGATACAACTGTTGACATTCTGAAATGTGAACAATCCCTCGTGCTGCAAAACCAAACATCTCTGTAATGCAAAGCCAAGAGGCCTAGAAGGAATTAAAACCCCCATGCTTCCAAGCATAAGTCAGCTGCTAAGAAATGGCTTAGGAAACCAGTTTGCTTGCCTTGCAGCCAGCCTCTTACACCTTTCAGTAAAGCATTTGAGTTATGCGGGCCAATGACCTTGATCCAGTTTGGTAGTTGATCAGAACTAAGAAGAGAGTAAGAGGGCATGTCTACACGTACCATTGTCACGTGAATAAATCATGGAGCTTGTTGCTCTGCAGTTTATTGCTCCCAGGAAGCTCCTGGGCCTGTTGGCGACATGTATGCCAGACTGCAGCACATTGAACTAGGTTGGAGCAGTCCTGGCGGGCAGGGAGTCCAAGGGGTCAGTCTTCCAGCCTGGGCCTGCTCCAGCTGGGCTCAGTGTGCTGCAGAGCGGCTGCTGGGGCATGAGGATGCCTAGAGTGGGGCTAGCCAGCAGTCACCATCCCCATCCCCATCCCACTTTGGGCACCAGCCAGCTGGCTCAGTGCCTACAGATACGCTGCTGCACACTTATAAACTCTGCCTCAGGGTACTTTAAACTACCCCGCTGCAGAGCTTTTTT
>JAGPOW010001338.1:14126584-14140838 GCA_030014935.1 Caiman crocodilus
TTTTGTGCTTCCTAATAAGGACCCACATGTAGACACTGAGACATTTACTGTGCAGTTAATTAGTCATTTGTGCAGTAAATGTTTCATGTAGATGCACCCAGAATAATGTAAATTACTGCTGCAGGCAAGAGTGATGAACAGATATATGAATTACTTGTCAGGGTGTCCAGTCCAAATACTTACTATCCTGGACCATTCCTGGTTCATAAAATAGTGGCTAATGGCAGCATGGCCAGAGGGCAGTAGGGTGTAGGTGTGCGCACACACTTTTTGGGTTGATTCTACATGGAACAAGCTAAAATGAGAGCCACTGCATAACTCCTCCAGTGGAGTTTTGGGGAAGATTCGGGATATATCCTCTTTACCAAGATTTAAGTAATTTAAAATATAAACTGACTAAGGGAAATTTTGTGCATTGCAAACAGTTGTGGAACACCTGCCATTTGCAGGTACTAACCCAGGGATAGGCAATTATTTTGTGTGGAGGGGCCGCTTAATGAGTTTGAGTGAGCTGTCAAAGGCTGCACAGGTACCCCTGCCCCTTGACTGTTGCCTCACCCACTTGTCACCATCTTGGGACATGAAGTCCCTAACCCCTGACCTGTGCCACTAGAAGTCCCTCTCCTTGCCCCCTCCAGAAATATGTCTTTTGGGGTGGGGGGATTGCCATCTTAAAACCAGAAAAAACCAAATTCTACATTAAAAGTCAAACACCAACTAGAACATACTTTAATTTGATGACAAAAATATTTTTGTTGTGATTTGTGTTTGCACACTGTATATGCAGGCGATTGCATAATAACTCGAAGTTTTAGTCTTGTATATTGTATGTGCATGTACATGGTGGGGTGTGGGTGTGCGTGGTGGGGTTTGTGAAGGGGTGTGGCTGTATGTGGCGGGGCATAGGGTATGTTGGGGTGAGTTGTGGGGGCAGGATGTGGGTTTGTGGGAGGGGTGGATACCCCATGGCACAGCAGCAGGCGGGGTGCTCAGGATGCTAGGGCCCAACAGAGTATGGCTCTAGCCAGTGCTGCACACAGCACCGAGGGGCATAGCCTCCATTGGGCAATCTGTATCGCCAGCACTCCCTGCCACCATTCACACACAGCCCCTGTGCTCACCAGGCACGGGAGAGAAGCCCCACATGCTGGAGCCGGCTGCCTTCCCCACCCCACAGAGGAAGCACCTGAGGCTTCCCTCCCCTGCTGCACAGCCGCTGGGGGAAGGCAGCTGGCTCCAGCGCCTGGGGCTTGCCTCCCAGGCATGGCGGGTGCAGGGGCTGCACGTGAGTGGCAGGGAGCACCAGTGATACAGACTGCATGGTGGAGGCTGCACCCCTCGTTGCACTGGCCGGAGCCAGGCTATGCTGGGCGCCAGCACCCTGAGTGCCCCTGCCTGCTGCTGCCACAGCCTCCAGGGCTGCGCTCCCATAGGGGCTGCGTAGAGGGGTCCCCACACCCAGCCCACCCTCCTCACACCCACATCCTGTGCACCCAAGCTCTGCACTGCCACTGCCCCCCTGGGTGCAGGCTCGGTACTCCAGCTCCATACTCCCACCCAGCTGCAGCCCTGCCCCTGCCACTTTCCTACCTGCTGCCAGGAGCCGGCAGGAGACTGGGGACGTGGTGCCGGTCTCGGGGCTGCAGCAGTGGCAGCAGAAGCTGTGCTGGTCGGGCTGGGCCCTTGCACCTATCAGGGTGGGAGTGAGGCGCAATAGGGTATGTTTGGGGCTGCATGTACACTTGGGTGCCTCGCTCCCACCCTCCTGGGCAGAAGGGCTGGGTGGGGTGCAGAAGGGCTGGGGAGTGCCGCAGGCCAGATGAAAATGCTGTGCAGGGCCGAATCCAGCCTGCAGGCCATATTTTGCTTTCCTCTGTACTAATCCATCAAAACACTAACAGGGCTTAAAGTTGCATGGTTAAAGAGCAAACCGTTCAGAAAATACATAGGGATGTAAATGGTTAAACAATTTATATATTGATAACCAGTAATACTGGTTATTGTTTAGCTTGGGAAGGGAAGCAGCACAGTGCCCCTGAAGGCAGCAGGGTAGGCAGGAGGGAAGAGGGGACTAGTATCTAATACAGTGGGGAAGCTGTGAGGGGCCCAGTCCTTGTGGCAGTGCAGTCCCAGCCCCTTCTCCACTGCGTGCCCCGCGGCACGGATGCACCCACAGCTGGCAACAAGCTGGGCCCGGGCTCTGCAGATCCTGGTGCAGCCGCATGCAGCCCTTTCCCCTGGGCAGCTAGCACCGATGGCAGCAGCAGGTGAGGGCCTTTCCCAGTTAATCGTTATCAGTTAACTGTTTTCAGCTAACCATTTAATAACCAATAACATTAGTGGGGTACTTGATTATAGGCATATTTTTAGCAATGTAAATAATGATGATAGTTGGTCTGCGTTCATGTGCAGTTTAGTGGCCCTCCCCAAATGCTCCGTGAATGTAACTGTAATATTACAGTTTGTTATCATAGTAATAATAATAATTTGTTTGGTTAGAGCAAAACCAAGGAAGGCTGTTATGTTAAGTAAAGGGTGATTAATGAGAGTTCAGTATAAGGAATACAGTATTAAATGATGTATTGTTAAAACGCTTTTTCAGTGTTCTGTTTGCAGTGGCAATCCCGTGTTCTTGGTGGCGAGGGAAAAGATGCGTCTGGTTTTGTTTCCCAAAATGCAGATGCTCAGAGAATCGCGCACAAGTGTGTCTTTCCGTCTTCTGGCTTTCGTTTAGGAGTAAGGCGCAGAGAAGTTCTAAGCTGCTTTTCTTATCAGAGCTCTGAACAACATCAAAGCATCTGAGCAATTTCTTACAAAGTGAATGGGTGTTTTCATGGGTAACTTGAAGAGACAAAGAGGATTCTTATGAAATGTTCTGAAAAATATTCATTTCAGAGTTGAGATTGAAGTATGAGAAATTTTAGCTTCCAGACCTCAATTGAGCAAAGCATGTATCGGCTTGCTTAACTTAATCACATGCTTAAATCCAGTTGTTTCTGGGGAGCTAAGCACCTGCTTAAGTGCCTCTTTGAATAGGCATGGGATTACTTCTGACCTTTAAAATAGGCTTCCCCTTAAGAGCATTGCTGAGTCAAGGCCAAAATCTGCGGACATTTTCCATTTTTTTGGGGCAGTCTGTGACAAATGGAAGACTTGACAAGAAATCTCATCTCTGTGTGAACTGTTCACAGCATTTTTACTGTGTGCTGAAATAACCGTATCTTGATGGCTCTGCTGGGTATTCTTATTGGTCGCCCTGAGATGAGTTTATTATCTCTTTAGGGAAAACACAGGCACTGGTGCACCAGAAGAGATGATTGTTCCAGCTTGTCCTGTATCTTGTCCTCTGACTGTGACGGGTCGGTGGTGTTCATTCTGCCATGATGAAGCATCAGGAGGCATCACAGCATCGAAGCATGTTTCAGGGCAAGGTGAAGCTCTGCGATTGCCCCTGACCAAAAAGGCAGTGCTGCAGGTGGGTCTGGGAAAGTCCTCCAGACCCCAAGCACTATACTATTTTTGCTCAGATTGATGAAGATTAGTTTTTCTGTGAGCTAGAGTAACTGCCGATGCTAATCTCATTCAAGAGTGTAATCCTCTTTCAGCTCTTGCTAAACTACCAGCCGTGGCTGTCCTGGGAATAGAAATTTCACAGATTGATTATACTTTGATTTAAAAAAATGTTTCTTTGCACCACCTCTGACATACTGCCTCTTCCATTCTGGGGTGCATCCTCTTGTGTTGGGTGCCACGCTGAGGTGTGATGCATTGGTTGTTCCCTGTACCGCCTCAGTTGTTTCCTGTACCTCTTTCAAATCCTCACGTAGCTTGATTGTTCTTTAACCTGAGGTTGCGACTAATGGAAACCTGGCAATATGCAGTTCATTTGTGGATGCTGGTCCATAAACACCAGAAGAAAGTTGTAAATACGTTGAATTAGATTTATATAGTGACCTCTTGACCAGAACAGCCTGGTCCAGTAATTTGAACATGTGGCAAAGCAGTTGTTCTCATTTTTATGTATGGAGATTAACATGTGTAATTTTCATTTAGAGTTAATGCACAATACAGCCTGGCCTGTGCCCAGCCTGACAGATGTTCATGTGCTTATGGAAGCAGAATTTCTTTTGAAACCAGAATTAAATAGGCTTTTTTTTGCCTCTGCTCAGAGGGATGCACCAAGAATGAATTTGGCTTCGTGTTCAAAAAAAAAACAACTACAGAAGCAATGATTCATGCCCATGCCTGGTTCTTCTGTACTACATCAGTCTTACTCTGTTGGCTCCGTGAGACTTACACCAGAGTAATGTGGAGGTGACTCAGGCCTGCACTTTTCAGAGAGCTGGTTCAGTGGCTTCTTGATATTCCCTGGTGCCAGTGCAGAGATGGAGACAGAAATGCTTGATCATGAAAGAAGGTTTTTTGCTTGTGTGAGTTACAGAATGCATTAATGACATAACAATGCATGTGATGCGTTCATGACAGAACGCAGTGATGCTTCGTTGTTTGATTGATACGGTAATGCTCCTGTTCTTAAGCTGTTGAGAAAACATCCTGGGCTAAATTCAGCTTCATGCTAAGTAGACGCATCATCTCTAAGGTAGTCACATATCAGGGCTGAATTTGGCAAAGCATTAGGTTTGAGTGTAACAATCCCCCCCAGAGACTAGATGTTTACAGTGAATCCAGGGAAGTAGGAGGACTGTCGTTAAGAGGGGTTAGATTACAGCTAAGAGCTGAGATATCAGCATGGTTGGGAGGTGATAACCAAGGAAGGATGTTACAGGTAACAAATTTGCCTTTATAGTAGTCTCTCATTCAGATCTTGGTTATTCTCCCAGTGATACCAGTCACACTATTTCCAGCAGTGTAACTGGGCGTTTTTAGCAGGCCCTAATAGCCTGGTCATCAGAAGTGCTGACCAACCCCACGTCCCAGTAAAACCAACAAGTGCAGGCGTTCATCACCTTCAGGAGTGAGGTTTTGAGAGGCTTGGGTTTGCAGCTGGATGCGAGGCAATAGATATGGCAGTGCTCCTGTGTTACTTGTTTTGTTTCTATTTATCATCACTAAGTGAACACCACGTGCTGTAATTAAGGCTTGCACAGCCTGCCCCCTTTTTCTGAGGCCTGGCAGCTGTGGTCTCCCGGGATTTTTGTTTTCCTTGCTTCTGTCATGATTTAAGTTATTATTGGGAGTTGTTTCAGCGTGCTTAGCCATCTTCTGCAGTAGCTTATTCATCAGTGAAGCACGGTTAATGTACTTGGCTGCGTGCATCCTTGTCAGCTCGTTCGTTCCACAGTGGTGCAGGTATGTTGGTGACTTACGAATGGAGGATCTGTGACATAAAGGGTCCTCAAGTATTTGCACCAGAATGGAGGTAGGGGGCTTGTGGAGCAGTCACACTGGGGGACGGTGCAGCAGCCAAAGGAGACATCGACTGTCATGACCACGAACCCCAGCCCTTCAGCCACTGCCAGATTCAAAGCTTTGTGCCCTCATTTGCCACACACAAGTGGCAGCTGCAAAGCAACGGAAGTGGTAACCTGGTTCTTGGTGACGACATCTCTGTTGCAGCAGTATCCTGTCCCCCTCCACTCTGCACTCAGAGCCTTGTGTCCCCAAGCCTTCACCCTGTCACTTCAGGATGCAATCAGGTATGCCTCTAGGAGATGGGGATCAGAGCGACACTTGGGGAGGAACATCTGGCTCAACACGGTGTTTTCCACCCTTCCACCAGCATCAGTGTAGTCTTTCCCACATTCAGCTCAAGCCATCCACTCTTTACTAGGCAAGGAGCCTTGTGGTGCCGTCTTTATGACACTGCTGATTTGCTGTAGAGCTGGTAGCTGTGTTTCGCTTCCTCCAAGTGAGTTGTATACCTCTTGAAGTGGAGGTAGGGCAGGACTGATCTTTGCAATCATTGCAAAGGCAAAGGCCCTTGGGAGGAGAAGTAGCTGAGTAAAAGCTGTCAGACAGAGCCTAGCGTGAGAGGAATGATACGACCCATTGTAGGAACATCAGACAGATGGCACTGAAATAAAAGTCCCTTCCTAAGTGCATTTCAGCAGACGCACCTTCATGTTAGATGGTACTGCAGATACAGGCATGACTCTGCGATGTGAAAAGTTCAAGCTATAGGGCATAGCTAACTTTAATCATCAGCCAAATTAAAGATTGTGTTCCGTAGGGAATGCATGTATAGAGAGAGAGGAGTTGTTGCAGTCCTGAGCTACAGGGCCAGAAATAGAAAAAAAATATTCATGTCTCTGTTTGATAACTCCTGCATATGGACTGACTTTTATTTTATAATTTTTACTGAGTCCTTGCCTTGAGACTCTTCTTTTTTCTGTGTCCTTTGAGTAGTACTTCCTTCAAGACGGTATCGGAGATCTAATTCCTCCTCGCTCATGTAGCTGTCTCCAATGGATTATTAGTACAACAGGGACCTAAAGGTGGGAAACATTTTATCATGTCATCTATTACTAGAAAGGCAGCATTCTCTCATTTGGCATTTTTGCCAGAAAGTAAGCAAGCTAGAGTGCAGTGCGTATGGTTTGCATTTGTTTTGTAGATTTAACAGAATAAAAATAAAGCAAATTCTTTCTCCCCCCCACTGGTGGGTCATTAGACATAATGTCTAACAAAATCCCTGACATGTACAAGAAAGAGAGAGAAGGAAACTAAAAACCAGTTCAGTTAAATAGTGAGATAAAGGCTATTCTGGTCAGTGTCCTTCTCTGTGTAACTATGGAAATCTCCATTAATAATGGTTATTGTTCATCTAGCATTTGTTGCTACAGTAGGTAAAAGCCTGATTCAAAGCAGGTTGAAGTTAGTGGGAAGCTTCCTCTTTAACTTATTGGCGGGGGAGTAAAAATTATAAATTCATATCAACATGTTATATGTGAACTTCAGTTTCATGGTGTGTCTCCTGGCTGTGCCCCCTTCTCTTATTCACTTAAATTCAAGTATCTTGTTGCACGTTTTTGTTTTCAGAGCTGATAAGGTGCGAATGATATAACTGACATCCAGTTAAATGAGGCCAATAACAAAATACGTCGGGGGCCTTCCCTTGCCTTCCTGAAAGTCCCTTAGCAGAGAGAGGTAATTATCCAGGTAGTCTGAAGTCAGTCAGGGCAGGCTGGCATCTTAGGGCATTTATCCACTTAACCTTTCTGTCCCGCGACGCACTGGAGAGCCTCTGCTTCGGAGCAGGTTTGTTTAATTGAGTCTGCCCTGCCCGCGAGCTGATGCAAACTGCGCTGTGCCGCACGCAGTTGTGTAAGTGGTGAAATGCACATCGGCATGAAGAAAATGGCGGTGTTGTGCTTTTAAACTAAAGCACGTCTGATGTGTTTTCGTCCAAATGCGCGCTGCCGCCATTTTTTAAACTCTGACATGTATAAGTGGCAAAATACATCTGCATGCACCACGGTGCCAGGCGCTTTTCAGAGCGCCCACTGCTGCAGTGCGTGCCGTGTGTACAAACGCCTTTAGAGACTAAATGTTTCAGACAGGAATGAGCTGTCTTGGGCGACATCCTACTTTGATGGATGCTGTAAATGGACTTCTAGAAAGCAGGATCCCTAGATGGAAGGGAATTTTAATATGAAAGACGACGAGTATGCTAATTAACACGCTCCAGTAGACTTGATTAATCAAGTCTGCTCCGATGCACTGTAATTACAGCATGTTGGAGAAGCCCCCCGTGCATGTACAGGCACCCTAAGGTGCCACCTTCTGCCTCGAGTCGGTCACGAAAGCCGTTGTGGTCTGTGCAAACAGAGTTAGAGTTCTAGTGTTAACTCGAATGTTCGTCGGCCTGATGTTCATCCTGATGTGCCTGTTACGATTTTTTCAATATGCGCAATATGTCATTTATTTATAAGTGACTTGAATTAGATTGAGGCATAAATAATGCTTTAGAATAAGCATTTCAGATTTACATGTGGACCTTTTCTTCAAGCTGTTATAAACCACAGTGTGTTCACTCTGGGTGCAGCTATACATGTGCTTTAATGTACAGTAGCCTGTTTTACTGCACATCAAAGCATCACGTAAACAATTGTGCTATTACACGAATGCACGGTAAAATGGGCTCAATTAAGTGCCGCTTAAACCAGGCACATATGTTACTGTGTGTTAAGGCAGCCTAATGCTCATTTGTTTAGTACCTCACATTGGAGGTACTAAAGTTAATGCACGTCGGGAAAAGTACCTTAATGCATGTATAGACAGGCCTCTGTGAGTCTCATTCATGCCAGCAGGCTTGCCTGACTAGTAAGGTGGGAATAAGCAGTATTTTTCAGGTGGGGGCTGAACTGACCAAGCTTGGGTCAGCTGCACATGAAATGTGCCACAAGTGCCATACTGGGTCAGACTAATGGTCCATCCAGCCCAGTGTCCTGTCTCTGACAGTGGCAGGGGTGGATGCTGTACAGGGAGAGCACTGAACTGCATATCTCTGGGGTGATCTATCTCCTATTCAATACCCTCCCTGGCATCACATATTTATTAGGTTATAGATGCTAGAAGGAACATCTTAACCGTTCTGTTCAATAGGCATTAATAGATCTATCATCCATGAATCCATCCCATCCTTTTTTGAACCTGGCTATGCTGTCTGCCTCCACTTCCTCTTGTGGCAGTGAATCCACAAGTTAACCCTGCATTGTGTACAAAAGTACTTTCTCTTAGAGAGTTTTAAACCTGTCACCTAGTTTCAGTGGTTGCCTCGTAGTTGTAACATGTTATGTGTAAGCCATCTTTTAAACCAGCGATTCTCAATTAGGGTGCCACATCGTCCTGGGGTTCCTTGAGATCCTCTCAAGGGTGCCGCAGGCTGCCTCGCTGTTAGGTGTGCCAACGTGAGTCGCAAGAAAAACCCTCCAAGAGCATCTCGCGTATCAGCATCCCCGTGCTGAAAAATGACAGCGGGGCCACTTTAAAGCTAATCATACGAGCTTTAGTTAAAGCATCCGCACTGCCAGTTTTCACCATGGGGACACTGATACTTGAGACTTTGGAGTTTGCTGGAGCGCAGTAATTACTACGGCTGTGCAAAGCTTCGGGTGCTGATTCGATTCGGAGGAGATTTGTCCCGATTCAGCGGCCGAATCTGAATTGACTTGGGAGACGAATAAAAAGGTCCAAATTGGTTCAAAGCTCTCCAGATCGATTTGGAGATTCAGGCCGTTCATGTTCACCGCTGCAGGGAGCTGGACCCGGACTCTGCCGGTGAGGGAACTATGGAGGGACCCCCCCCCGGCCCCACGTGGCTGCCCCTCCCGGCCCCGGCTCCCAGCTCTTTTTTAAGTTCTGCACTCAGCAGCTGCTGCAGCGGCCGTCGGGGCTTCTGGGGGCTCATGGTGCAGCCCCGCCATGCAGTGCGGGGCAGCGGGGGGCAGCAAGGATCATGCACCGCCTGGCAGCAGCCAGTGAATCCGGAACTTTTTTTAGAGCCAGGAGCTGCAGCTGGGAGAGCGGGCTGGGGATGGGAGCCGGTGGCAGAGCCGACATTTTGTAAAGGGTGCCTTGGGTCTACAGAGGGGTGCCGTGAGTCTAAAAAAGTTGATGACCACTGTTCTGAATGAGGATCTAGTTATGTGGGCTGCTTACAGACATTAACAACTCCCCCTGCCCAATGGCACTTTAAACTCGGTGCACTTCTGTGCCAAGCCCAGCAGATGCCCAGAAGAGGTATCGCATTAGTTAGGCTCAGCCTGCCCGACATCTGTATAGATTAGATGCTTTAAGGGGCTTTTTTGGCACTTTTATCTAATAGCTAATTGAATCCGCTTTAGATAAAAGCACCAAAAAGCGCCGCTGAAGCACCTGATCTATACAGATGCTGCAGAGCTGGGTTGAACTAATGCGCTGTCTCTTCTGGTAAAGCACATTTTTGTTTTGTTGGGGTTTTGGGGGGTTTTTTTTAGCATCTGTAAGCAGCCTTCATGACTAACGCTTACTGGTTTTTAACAGTAAAAGCACACGTTACAGTAGAAGTGGCACAAATCTGAAAATTGTATTTTTCACTTGAACAATGCATAGCTAAATTTCATACTCTCTAGAAACCAATGAATTTTCCTTATTAAATTTGTACAGGATGGTGGAAACCAGGCATTAACAATGTGCGTTTAGATAGCTCACTTAAGGAAAAAAAATGCAACAGTCTATTTTGTAAACTAATAACCAAAAGAGCTGATTTTAGCAGTTGTTTTCTGGAACCGGTATAGGGAAGAAAGATTCTTGATGTAAGGTAAACACATGCAGGATAGATGGATTTGGATTTTTTTTTAATGCCTTGCGCTCAGCCTCAGTTCTGAAGTATTAGCTTTCATGAAGTCTGACTTTGCATTTTTATTGGTTTCCATGAGATTTTTTTGGAGTGAATACAGAGTCCAGTCCCTAATCTTTCAGATTGTAGGCTCGTAGCTACTTAGAAGTAAATCAGCTTTTTAGCTTATTTGATTCATTTTGTTGTCAAAATATTCATAAAATGTTTTTGCTCCCTGTTTTGTCTACTTTTCTAGGGAAATCCTCGTATCTTCTGCTTGTGCAGCTCCACTGCTAAGGTCACACATTTAGCACCGAGGCCAGCAGATGGCCAGATGCTACGTTCTGGTGTTCCTGACTATCAGATCCCTTAACACTGGCTGCATTTAAGCTGTTCGCTCATTACTTTATGGTAACAGTTCTTTCGGAAGAGGCAAACGCACATGATGTCCTGGCAGACAGAACGAGTGCCTTCAATGATTTCATGGCAGATGGACCTGCAGCTCTTTTTATGCGCCAACCAACACGACTGCTTATGCTATATAGCCGGGATCAGCAACCTATGGCTTGCAGGCTGGATCCAACCCATGAAGTCTTTTAATCTGGCCTGCAAATGTGGGGCTTAGGTGACACTGGGCAGTGGAGGGGGTTTAGCAGCAGTTGCTTTCTGCGTGCCAGTGCAGGGAAGAGTGGTGGTGGAGACATTTTTCCCATGCTGGCGCAGGCAGAGGCAGCAGCGACAGGCACTTTCCATGTGCAGGACAGGGAGGAATAGCAAGGGTTGGTGTTTTCCTTATGCTGGCAGTACAGAAATGTGGTAGTGGTGGCTGTGTCCTAACACCCGCCCGCCTCTGACCTGGGCCAGTCCAGCCTGCAGCCTTTAAAGGTTGCCCCCGCTGCAGTGTCGCATATGTTCTATCTGTTTAGAAGATGCTCAGGGTGGCACCAGTCTGATGCGCCATCTAATGCTTTGTGGCCAATGACAAGGCCAAAATTTAAGATCTTTAGTTCCTAATTTCACATCGTCTGTGATTCATCAGAAGGGTTATGCTCACCCTGCCTGCTGCATCTTCTCTCTTGCTAGCTGCCTCATTAAAAGATCTGCTGAATTGATCCTGAACTTTGAGCTTCATTTTTAGTCCGTGGGAGATGTGGACAGACAACACCATGCAGGGCTGAGCCCAGATTGGAAAGTTAAGTAGCGAGGTACCAAAATGAGTTACCCCAGTTTGTTAATCCATGGAACGAGAAGAGGTTCTGTCCATACACTGGACAGTTTCCTCTCCCAATTTACCTTTCACTTGCACCTGATTCACATAATATAGTAACTTGTTTGTAAAGTTATTGCAGTGTGAAATCAGTGTAATTGAGAGGAGAAACAGACCTCTATTTTCATTTCTTTAGGGTACCTATTAGTGTGTCGTGCCTTCTTCTTTAAACACCCAGTTCTGCCTTCTGATACTTGGGCCTAACTCATGTGCTGTGGATGGAAGACATTTGTGCATCAGATGATATTTAGTGCATATAATTTCAGGCAGGATATGCTTTTCTGGCAAACATTGACTTTAACTGTATTTATAATTTCCAGATTGCCTCACTTTTAGCATGTTTTAAAGCTTTTATTTATTTATTTTACATCTCTGGACCCCAGATATATCCAACATAACTTTAAGCATGTCCCTTTATACTGACCATGATGAAAATGGTGAGTGATTCTTAAATTTAAAACAATTAGTCTGGGAGAGTTTGAGAAGAGGAAGAGCGGAGGTGGTGTTAACTGCCTATTCTCTTACTGCTGCAATAAATCAAACCCACCCTCACTATTCCCAGTTTCTTACCCTGCCACCCTAACAGCTGATCCTCTCTACCCTCTGCCTGCCAGCGTGGTTTCCTGAGATGCAGAAGGATGACGATGAGGTGTTATAATGCACTAGCCATAAAGTTGACGATGATTAGATTGTGCGTATGACTGAGCAAGTGATGTTGCCTCCTGGTCACGTCCCACAGAGAAGATGCGATGTTAGTGAAAGCTAACAGGGTTTTTCTTAGCTCTTTGTGCTCTGGGAGCTAAAGGATAGTTGTTTCAGCCCCAACTGCCTGTCTGTGTGATTTATGCAGAAAATCTGCTAGATTGCACCAAAATTCTACTTGTTAGCTTAACTTTGCCTCTCAGACTCCCTTGAAGCCATGTGTGTTGAAGTCAGGATTGTGGGGGAGGCTCAGAGGGTAGTGAGGTGTTGAATGTCTTTTACTAGATAAGATAAATCTCAGAGCAGTTCTGAGCGCTCCAAGTTTGGGTGTTAAAACCCTCCGTGCTCTTGCTTGACAGAGAAGAGAAACATGCATCTAGTCCTCTTTACCATTTCATTTAGTCATAAATGGTTTTTAGTAATTTAATTCTGTTAAGACAAAAAAAAAAAAAAAAGACAAACAGCAACACAAAGATAAAGAATACAAAAAGAGAGAGGGAACAAGGATGACTAACTGATCTTCAGCACTGACTGGAGGCTGGTCCTTTCATTCTGCCTCCATTTCTCTTGTGGTATCCATTCAGACAGTAGCTCGCATTAGCATGCCTCTCAGATATCCCTGGAATCAAAGGGTGTCACTCATTTCTGTTCCAAAATTATCCGTCTTGCATACAGATGTGACATCCTTCACTCTTTCTTCTGCGAATTATCTGTGTCGGGCAGAAGGAACGATGTAACGGAGGTGAGGAGGTTATTAACATCAAGGGAGGTACTCCACTGCATTTTTAATTTCATGCATAAATCATTTTTGTGTGTCCGAGTAGGGGACTTAGTCATCAGGTACTTCTCCATGGATGGATCTGGTCTCGAAGAGAGGGGTACCCGCCGACATTGGGAGTGCTGTGTCCAGTTGCTTTGATTTAGTGTAGAGTCACAGCAGGGAATCAGTGCCGGCCTGGTGAAGTCCAGGAGAAGAACAGAAACCGAGAACGGCCCAAGAAAAAGGAGAGACTGAAATGTCAGAAAGGGAAAGAGGGGAATAATTACTGTGCGTCTGGACCAGAGCACCCAGCACATGTCAGGCAGAAGGCAGACATCCTTCCTCTATGCCTGAGACTTGTGAAATCACCGACGTTCATTTTGCAGCAGATGCGCTTTGCCCAGAAGTCTCTTCCTTGCTTGACATAAATTTAACATGGCTGGTGTGCCCTTTTCATCACGGTGAAACGAGGGGGTGGCCATGCCTCGAGTAGCAAGTTGCACTGTTCTCTCGTGAAACCCATACAGAAGGTAAAAGGACAAAGCAATTTAAAGGGCATCATAAATGGACATGGCAGAGTACTGCACACTGGCCCCTTGCTTGCTGCTGTGATCCTCATCTCATTATCACCTTAGAGCTATATATAAAACCTTTAGCAAAGAGGTGTGGCACAGACTGAGTTTGCTGCATACTTATCTGAAATAACAGTAATGCAGTCCATGACCATGGAGAATCCAGCCTTTTGTGTCTGTTATTGACAGTCGCTTGGAAAAGGAAGGAAGTATGAATGCCCTGGCAGTTTTGTATGGTGACCTGCAAATGTCAATGAAAGTACCCAATACTGTTGTGCAGCAGCACTCTTTCTTTCCCCCAGTTTGCTGATGGGGCTGGTGAAAGGCCGGTTGATGTCTCCAGACACACTGAGGATGGTGATGGGTAGAGGTACAGAATTAGAATTCAGCACTTCTCCGTTTGAGGGCTTGCTGAAGGGATTATAAATAGGCAATCCCAAATGCTGCAGCATATTGTAGTGCTGTGCCATGAAGTATTGCTACTGCATCATCATGGTAAACGAGAATGCCCCAGGGACTTTTCTTTCAGCCTAGGGAGAGATTTGGGAACGTGCTTCTCTTCGTAAGTAGGACCCTTTTGTGACGGGCTTTCATGTGGCTGGGCAAGAGGGGCTTGTCGGCAGTACATGTCTTGCACAGGGACTTGCCAGACTTGCAGGCCCTTCCCTGGGGCA
>JAGPOW010001338.1:14145297-14177612 GCA_030014935.1 Caiman crocodilus
ACAAAGCCTTGGCTGAGATGATCTAGTTGGGGCTGGTCCTGCTTTAAGCAGCGGGTCGGACTAGATGACCTCCTGTGTGCCTTTCCAAACTTCATTTTCTATGATTCTGTGAATCCATTTGCATCTGAGCCTCATGACAGCACATCCACATCCTGCCTGGAAGTTTTCACACTGGAAATGGAAACTGGGTATTTGTGTGTTTGAGTGTGCATGGGAAGAAATGTCGGTCCATGCTATCAAGGCTGCAGGTTTGTAAGAGCAGGAATTTTGGTAATGAAGACAAAAGAAGAGGTTGATCTAGTATCTTTTTGACAAGGGCGTAAATGTTACAAGATGTACAGGTTTCAGTTTTACAGTGCTCAGAAAATGAGAAAACCTACTTCCACTTTCCCGGTAGGGCAAGAGTAAAGCTGGATGCTGTGAGGGAGATGGGGGATGTTGCGAGCAACGATGCAGTTATATAGCACAGAGGTGCCTGTTTGATGTGTTGAAAGGAGGATATTAAGTGATTGACATGAAGCGGGGACGGGGGGTTCAACATAACATGCTTACACGTTTGGTACGAGAGGTGTAGTTTCCCCAGAGGAAGGGGAGATTGGAATTTGAGATATTTTAAAATAAACAGGAACAAATCTAATGAAGCAGTATAGATTCGGGGAGGGCTCCAAAAAGACTGTAGGGATTGCAGTGACGTCTTGCAGAGGGGGTGAAGTGACAAGGACCTCTATGCACTTTGCTGGGCTGTTGGTCGCAGGCACTGTATCTAATGTAGAATTGAGGTCCAAGGAAGGTAAAGCAGGAGACCCAAGCTTGGTGAGGAGAAAAGACCCTGGGAGAGTAGGCAGTGACATGAAAGCCAGAGCAGGAAGGGCCTTGCACCAAAATGTTGTTCAGACTCAAGGGTGTAGCAGAGAGGAGGGACGTTCAAGAGAGGCGTGAAGTACTGAGGGCAGCTGACAACCCATAGGGCACAAGGCCAGTTAACCTGCAGGAGGATGGGATGGCTCCCAAAAGGACAGATTCTTCTATTGAAGAGGGCTAGGAAAGGGGGATCGTGTAGGGGGACGTTTCTTGCAGTAGCTTGACCAGGACCAAGAACTGAGAGAGGAGTCCAGGCCAGGGAGAGCCAAAGGAGGGCTGTGAATACCTCTGGTGACAAGTGGTGGAAAGGAGCTAAGTCTGCAGAGATAGAAAGGCTGAAGGCAGACATTGGAAAAGAGCTGCGTGGGGAGGTTGTGAAATGGGATGGGGTGTGGAGGCTTGTAGCTGTCAGGATACGTATTTATTTTCAAGTCGTAAAAGCCAATTTGAAAAGAGAATTAAACACAAACGCCTGGCATTAATAGTACCCCAGTAATTCTGCTGCTTGCCTCTGCCAAGATCGGTTCGTGTTATTTCAGTCTAGACAGAAAAGCGCGTGAGAACTGGAAAGGTCTCAGACCTGTGATTCAACCCTGTCATCTTGGGAGAAGAGGGGAAAGGAGATTGTCCCACCCTGCGGAGGTTTTCTTCCCCTACATGCCCTAGCTGTCCTCTTTCAGGAAGTGCAGAACAGCTTATGGAGGACTGCGGTGCCTCTGAATGGCAGTGCTTCTAGGAAAGCTAATCAGCGGGGGGAAGGGCCGCCTGCCGGGCAGGATTAGCGCCCGTTCTGTGACCCTGCACGGGCCGGCCCGGGGGTATGCGACCTACAGGCCACGAGCAACCTTCGAGAGCCGTCCCTGCAGCCAGCCATCATTCTTTATTAAGCCACTTCATTGAATGAAAAATGATCTGCAGTGCTGCATCCTCACTCTGCGACTGTTTGTTAATCCGTGCGTGGCAGTCCAGTTTCCCCTTGCAAACGCACTGAGCGCCTGCATTCGGTAAGAACAGGTCCCAGCGGTGGCTCCCTTCTGCTGGCAGGTGAAGCTTGCCGGTGGCCTTCAATAAAGTTCAAGGTCTACGCTCTGCCTTAACCCCAGCATCAAAAGCTGGGCTGCAGAGGTGTTTGCTGGAAGTTGCTGGTTCACTCTCCAAGCCAGTGTCTGCTGAGGGGTAGGTGGTATCAGATTGGCAGCTCACCCGGGTATCCTCCAGATTCTCTTCCCCCAGCAATAATGCTCATGCCATGCTGTATCATTCCCAAGACGTAGGATCCTTCAGTCCTACCACCTGCATAAGCCAACAGTTATTTTAGTCCTCTGTGGCATACAAGACATGCCCACTAGCAGTGAGCAGGTCGGTGCTGGGAAGGTGGAAGGGTGCAAGTCAGTCGTGTTGGCTGTGCGGGGATGTGTGAAAGCAGAATGCAGCTTGCATTGTTTAACCAGATGTCTCCTCTTTGGTGTGCTGCCTGGCGCTGATTATAGGTGTTTAGTGTACAAGGCAAGCTGGGAAGCTTGCCAGATCTCATGTTTTATTTGAACTTGAGATCATTATAATTAAGATTTAAAGTTTTAAGTTTTTAACTAATAGTAAGGAGTGGGTGGAGGCAGTCATACCTCCTTCCTCGAGGGGGCCTGGCCCAGCTGCACAAACAAAGGTTTGAGAGCACAGAACCAAACGTATCCTAATTTGGGCTGCGCAGCATAGACGCCTTCAATGGGGCTGGATGCGTCAGAAACGTGTATTGACAGCTTGCAAACTGCACTAGACGTAAAACCTGAAATCCTGCTTGTAACACACAAAACGGACCTCAAACGCTGGAAATTTCCTAATTTTTAAGTCTTCAAAGTCCTAGGCTTTATGCCGTTGGCCCAGGTGAGAGAAGCAATATTTTAAACTTGGATTTAAACCCCCCTTTTTTTTTGTCCTTGAAAACTTGGACAGAGTTTCCTGAAAAAGAAACCCCAGGAACAGGCATCCTGAATGGTGACACCTGATGAGACGGTATGAAAGGCACAGATACGGACACTCAGCCCAGCCTCTCGATGTGCAGCACTGCTGGAGACATGGCTGCGTGTGGGTTGCGGGCAGGACAGGTTCGGGGCTGGCAGGGAGGCACCAGCCTGAGGACCTGGGGGAGCAGAGGGCATCTCTTTACTCTCCCATGAATCATTCCCCACTTGCCTCTTCTCCAGACCTAACCTAAAGTATGGCCTCGATGTGTGGGGACATAAATCAGGCAAGCCCTGGTCTTGTCTGTGAACTGTCCAAACGTGATCAACCTTACTTAAACCACGGGGTTTGCTTGTGGGTATGATTGTTTTGCAGTATTGGGCTCTTAATAAGCTACTGGGATGGGAGAGAGATCCTAGAGGAAGTCCCTATCAGCGGTTCTCCTTCCTTTAAAAGTTTCCCCAAGCCCTGTCTTATCAATTTAGAGAACCAAATGAGCGGTCTCATTAGGAGTATTTTAATGAGCCACACTCCTCACACAGACAAGTGCATTGATGAGCGGCTGATGGATGCTTGTCAAAATAACCACAAGGCTTGTTGTTTAAAAATAATACCACAGCCCAAAGAGCAGGGAGTCCTGGCAGCAAACATCATTTGTATTCAGCAGGAAAGCGGCTGCCATTTCTTCATCTTTGTAAGTCTTGCTTGGTGTCTCGTTGGAATAAATTGCATTGTACGATACAGGAAACCGCGCTGGAACGTGCAGCCTCGTCAGGATGGCAGGATGAGAGGAATTGGAATTGCTTGCAGTATATGGGTCAAGATGGACCCTGGTGCTCGAAAGTGAGTTGTTGACCTAGATAGCAACAGTGTAATGGGTGTTCGTAATAGGATCGGAAATTAATGTCACTGCAGCTAACGTATTCATCTGAACACGCTGACAAGTGCTGGGCTGAACCCAGACTGGTTTCTGAAATTGTTTGTGTCTGATTTTATCCAGAGAAGCTCAGTTCAGTGTCTGGGTTTTTTTCTGGGTAGTCTTGAGTTCAGCTGTCTTTTTTGGATGGGTTAATCGAGTCCCAGGAAGATATGTTGACCTTTCTGCTGATGTTAGACCCTGTCGGTAGCAGGCAGGAAAGATCATCCTAGCTACTACCCATGCTTTGCTCTTCTAGAGCAGGAGTAGGCAATGTTTTTTGGCTGAAGTGCCGAAAACCCCACAATGTCCACCTTGGAAGGTGCTGGCATGCCAGAAAAAGAAAATGTGGCAGGGGGCTCCCCGCTGCCCTGCCACACTTGCCTTGTGTGCACGGGAGCAGCATAGGCAGCAGTGCAGGGTTGTGCCCCGTGCTGCTGCCCTCACCTGCAGGGGAAGTGTGGCAGGGCAGCGGGGAGCTCAGAGCAGACAGCTTTCTGTGCCCCCCGCTGGGCCCTGCCCTGCCGGGTTCCCACGCTGCCAGGGGAGCATTGCTGGTATGTGCTGCCTGCCCGGAGCTGGGGGCAGAGAGGCAGCAGATGTTTGCAGCTGGCCCAGGTTCTGGGTAGCTGCTGATAGCCACAGAGCCCAGGCTGCTTGCAGCAGGGCTTCCAGGGGAGCAGCCCAGGCTCCATGGCTATCAGCAGCTACCTGGAGCTGGGGCTGGCTGCAGCCGGGAGGCTACAAATAGCTGCTGCCTCCCAGCCCTGGGCTCCAGGAAGGCAGCAGGTGCCGGCACTGTGCCTGTTGGGGTCAGGGGCGGGGAGGCAGCAGCTGTTTGTAGCCTCCCAGCTACAGCCGGCTCCGGCTCTGGGTAGCTGCTGACAGCCACGGAGCCCGGGCTGCTCCCAGCAGGGCTTGCAGCATCCCAGCTTCCTGCTGGGAGCAGCCTGGGCTCCTGGCTGGCAGCAGCTACCCAGGGCTGGGGCTGGCTCCAGCCGGGAGGCTACAAACAGCTGCTGCCTCCCCAGCTCCAGTGTGTGCTGAGGAAAATGGCCTCGCGTGCCATGCTCGGCATGCGTGCCGGAGGTTACCAACCCCTGTCCTAGAGGAATCCTTTGCTAGGTTTGATTTTTCTTTTTGGCCTGCACATATTGCAAGCGGTTTCTGCAAATGCCTCTTTGTTTCTGAAACTCTTGCTGAACAAGAGGACATCTGAGCATGTACATCTCCCATGTGCTACTTCTGAATATTTATTTCCAGGTCCACTGGAGTCAGTGTCAAAATGGAGCTAAGCCTACAGAGGAATTGAGAAAGCTGCCATCTGTCTGCAAGTAGCAACATTGCCAAACGTCTCTCCCGTGGTCTGTGTATGTAGACGTATTCTTAATGCAGAGTTAGACACCTTCTCAGAAGAATTTTTTGGCTGAAGTGAGCCGTGCAGTATCTGTTATGAGAGCACGTTCTTGTTCATTGGTTATTACTGCTATTGATAAAATTATTTCCTGGCTCTACTCTGTAGAGTACAGGGGGCTCTTCACTAAGGTTTAAGTTTTTGCCATTATTGAAACATAATTGGGAAAAGATCTTTTCTTCTTTTTTTTTTTTTTCCAGTTAAAACTTGCATACTTTTTCCCTCTTATTTATACAAAATATTAAAATATCAGTATTTTTCTCTTGTGGCCAGATTCTGCTGTTTTTTAAATCAGCATAAATTCAGAGTAATTCTGCCTTTAGTATTCATTGGGTGGAGGAATAATGTGGGGACTCTTCCATAAGTGCCTGTTAATAAGCCTTTATTTGTTCCTTGGCTCCAGGGCTTTATTTGTGCTCATACTGCCCGTGGGCACATGAGTGGCAGTAGTGCTCGAGCGCAGCTGGCCCCATCAGCATTTGGAAAGGGGTCTCGAGCCCTTTGGGGTTCCTTTTGGGTCGGAGCTCACCGCATCCATGCTGGGGCCGCCCCAGGGAAAGCCTGTCGCAATGCCCTCTAACTGGAGCGATGCTTTCAAGCCATCCAGAAATTGCAGGCAGTGCCCCCAAGAACAGTCTTTCTTGGACTTGGAGCACATCTCTGCTCTTGGATCCACACTAGCTCCTGACTGGCTTCTGCAGGGAAGCTGGAAAAGTTGGCGTTGATTGATTGAAGTGGTATGTGCTTTTGGTCCTGGCTGCCCAGGGTCTGTGCTGCTCTTCCTGGGCATGCTCCTCCAGCTGAGGTCACACGAGGTGACTGAGCCCAACAGAAGCAGGGCCTGGAGCACTTGGGGGAAGGCTGGGCCACCTCTTTCACCAGGGCTAGAACGGGGCGAGGAAGACCCACCACCCCCCCTTCCCCCCCACACACACACACCTGGGTGAGATACTGCCTCCCCTTTCCCCCAGCATGAAGCCTTGCAGGCATCATGGTTGGAGGAGCCCAGTGGAGGCTCCAGGCTCTTCTGACTCAGTCCAGATCTAGGCTCTTCTGACTCAGCCAGAGCCGGGATCTTGGGCAACCAGAGAACTGTAACTTTGACTGGACCTTCTCTGCGTGGGGGCCCATTCTGCATGTATTTAGACCAGGGGTCAGCAGTGTGGGCTAAATCTGGCCTGCAGAGCCTTCAGATCCAGCCCCCTGCCACGGGCAGGAATGAATACTGGGGTCAAACAACCCTGGCGAGGTGATTATGTAGCCTCCTTTTGAAGACCCCCAGGGTAGAAGCGGGTTCAGGTCCCATAGCCTCTCCTTGTAGGGCCTGCCCTGCTGACCCCTGATCATGCTGGTGGTCCTCCTTTGGACCTTCTCGATGCTGGCCTCATCTCTCCTGAAGTGTGGCACCCAGAACTGGATGCAGTACTCCAGCTGTGGCCTGACCAGTGTCATATAGAGGGGGAGGATCACCTCCTTGGCCCTACTTGAGACGCATCTGTGAATGCATGACAGGGTGCCGTTGGCCTTCCTGACTGCGTACCCACATTGGCGGCCCATGTTCATCTTGGAATCAATGATGACTCCAAGATCCTTTTCTGCCTCTGCGCTGATGAGAAGGGAGTTCCCCAGCCGGTAGGTGTGCTGCTGGTTCTTCCTCCCTAGGTGCAGTACCTTGCACTTGTCAGTATTGAATCCCATCCTGTTTTCATTCACCCACCCCTGTAACTTGTCCAGATCTAGTTGTAGCCTGTCCTTCCCTTCTAGCGTGCCCACCTCTCCCCACATCTTGGTGTTGTCCACGAATTTGAACAAGGTGCTTTTCATCCCCTTGTCCAAGTCACTGATGAAGATGCTGAACAGTGCAGGCCCGAGGACCAAGCCCTGGGGGCCCCACTGCCCACATCCCTCCAGGTTGAAAATGACCCATCCACCACCACTCTCTGGGTGCAGCCCTCCAGCCAATTTGCAACCCATCTGACTGTGTAGGCATCAAAGCCACAGTTGCCAAATTTTTAATGAGAATGGGGTGAGACAGTGTTGAAGGCCTTCCTAATGTCCAGAAAGACTACGGCCACTGCGACACCTGCATCTAAGGATTTTGTGACCTGGTTGTAGAAGGCCTCCGGGTTGGTCTGATAGGACCTGCCCCTAATGAAACCATGTCGCTTGCCCTTGAGCATAATCTCCCCTGCTTGCCCCTTGCAGATCGGTGAAACTGAGCTGTTAATTCTGCTTGGATTTGAGAGGAGTTTTTCACTGCTAAGAGAAATGGCTGCCTGTCTGTTGTATAGGCACTCGTTTGGCTCTCATCGGTGTAGTATCCAAGCCCCCTCATTAAGGTGTCTCGTCTTTCTATTAACAAGTATATCTCTGTAAGCGTTAGAGTGGACCTGCAGTCTAAGAGGGGAGCAGTAATACAAAAGACGTGCAAAGGAGGGAGCCAAAATGAGTCAGCTGGAGGCAGTGCCTTCTGCTGTCCTTTCTTAAGGAAGCTTCTTGAGAATTGGAGGGATACTTACGGGAGTCTGAGACCTTGCCGTGCTGATGTCTTCTGTGGCTTGGTTACAGTAGTGCTTACATGAACAGTTAGTTTTCCAGAGCTGTAATTGCAGCACTCGGCTCACCTCTTTGCATTTCTGACAGCCTGTTAATGTACTGCAGTGGGTTGTGCTCTTACTGCAGTACAGGAGCTAAGTTAGCTGCAGAAATGCTTTGCTTGCTGAATTTCTTCGGAAAGCTTTTACTAGGTGAAGAAGGATATTCTTTAATTGCTTCTTAGAGAACCCGTGCTTTTTGATGATGATTTGCCCTTATGCAGCTTATTTCTTCCAAATGGATTCCAGAGGCTTTTACAGACTATTAGGGCACTTCTACATGTGCTCCGGGGGGCGGGAGTGGCACTTTTTAACGCCACTTATTAAAGTGCCACAGTGTCTCATGTATCAGTGTCCCTGTGCCTCAAAATGGCAGCAGGGGTGCTTGAACTAAAGCTCATCGAATGAGCTCCTGACACACAAGACAGAGGCTGGCTGGACCGTGGTACTTACCATGCTGCACCAGACTCAATTAATCAACTCTGCTCTGACACATTGTAATTACAGCGCACTGGAGCAGCCTCTGCGCTTGTGTATGGGCACCCTGAGGTGCAACGTCTCAGGATTTTCTCACCGTTGGGTGTATGTACACGTTCATTAATGCACTTGTGTTGCTGCACATTAAATTTAGTCTCCCTAATGCTAGGTAATAACTAAATGCACATTAGGCTGCCCTAATGCACAGTAGTGAAAGCACATGCTTTTTTAGTGATGTGTAATGCACAGTCGCTTAATAACACTGCGCATTAGCGGATAAGAACAGTTTTTGCTGTGATGCTCTAACGCACGGTAAAATAGGCTGCTGTGCGTTTAAATCGCGCGTGTAGACATGCCCACTGATACAGGACTGTCTCTGGGGCAGAACATGGTCAGCCGTGCCCAAGTTAGACCCGGAGCAGGAAATAACAGTCCAGATCCCCCAGTGCAGACTCGACGAGTCTAGCAGGATCTTTAATGGCCGCTTGAAGTCAACACCCCGTGCTGTGGGATTAAGAGGATGGGCAAGATTTACAGAAGAATTTGGGCATTCAGATTTTCACCAGAAAAACCTACCACCACCTCGGTTGATCCGAGCCACTCCACATGTCTTCTGGCTAGGGTAATTTGGGATTCAGCAACTAAGTCCCCAGAGGGCCTGAGCCCAGTAGGCATTGTCAGAGTGTGTCTCGGATCAGTTGAGACATTGCATGGACAATTCGGCACTCATTGCCTCTTTCGTTCAAAACTTTGTTGAAGTAGTGGCAACCTTTTATAGTAACCTAATGGTTGGAGCCCTTTCCCAGCATGTGGGAACCCTGATTCCTAGGCCCTCCTTGACCTGAGGTGGTTCAAACCCACATTTTTTCCCCTCTCTGTCCTATCCTATGTGATTTTGGTGAGCAACCTGATAATTAGGAAAAAAAATTCTCCTGGTAATCATTCATGATAGGTTAGAGTTAAATTACTCCAGTCACCCGATACTGATGCACTGTGGCTAATAGTCTCTGTAATTTTGGTCTTGGGAGATCTTGCATTTCACATTGGGACAACTTTGCACAATTTCTCTGGGAACGCTTTCTGTAGCAACCTTCAGAAGCATGTGGGGCAGATTTACAAAGGTATTAAGGCACTTAATGATACTGTCTAATGGGATTCCTCAAAGAGCTTAAGAAACTTAAGATCTAATTTCCACTGATATCGATACCTTTTGTAAATGGGCCTTGTATTGGCATAAGCGGAGGTTTATGCGAAGGTGTGACTGCATTCTCCAGCCTCACCAGGTCCTTTGTCTCCTGCAGGCTCCTGCTTCTGGGTGGCCGTGCTGGATGGAAACGTGGTTGGAATTGTGGCTGCGAGAGGCAACGAGGAAGACAACACGCTGGAGCTGCGCCGCATGTCTGTAGACTCCAAATACCGCGGCAAAGGGATTGCCAAAGCCCTGGGCCGCAAAGTGCTGGAGTTTGCCATGCTCAACAACTATTCTTCTGTCGTACTGGGAACCACGGCTGTGAAGGTGGCAGCCCACAAGCTGTATGAGTCCTTGGGGTTCAAACACGTGGGCATTGTTGAACACTACACCCTTCCCGGGATGACACATTCCTTACTAGAGAGAATGTTTTTCCAGCTTCGCTACCACCGCTACCGCCTGCAGCTGCGTGAAGAATAAAAACAAAACCGCAAAAATATTTTCCTCCTCCCCCCTCCAAAACAAAACCGACCTTGTGGTTTTATTTATTTTTTTTTTGTCATTTTTTTTTTTTGCCAGTTTTGTTCATTTTGTTCCCTCATTTCATTTTTAATTTGCTTTGTACAGCTTGATTGTACAAAATAAGGATCCCTCCTCGCATGCTGTAGGGTGGTGGTGCTGATGCTGGAAGTACTGCTCTCCTAATGCATACCCTGTTCATGACCTGGCAGGTCAGAGTGAACCTACAGCCTATTGTTCCAGTCCTACCCAGGTACCTACATAAAGCACAGAAACTTAAACACATAACCGTACCCCTGGTCTGGTGTACAGTTTTTGTTTTTTGTGGGTTTTTTTTTTTGCTTTTCCAATATAAGATAACGTAGTGATGGCATTCATGCTAGTGCAGAAATCTTACTTGAATGCATTTCTGAGTATTTCACGCACCAGTATGTAGAATAGGTATTCATCTTCCCGTAAATTATCGGTTAATAGTTTTCAAAGAAAATGTGAAAAACAAAACAACCCGCTTGCTACAATGCATGAAGAGGAAGTGTGTGCACGCACTCAAACACACGGCACTGCCAACAAGGCACTGGTGTTGCACTTTTTTGGATGTGCCTCATGCTGCCAAATGTCTGAAAGAACCTTGGTGCATCCAATAACCATGACTTTTTCTCCATTCTCATTCTCCTTCCTAAGCCAGCAAACAGACTTGACCCATCTGAACTCTGAGCCCCATTGTAACATATTATGAAGTAAGATCAAACCTAAATATCTCCTGCGCTGTTCTATATCCGTGCAT
Source organism: Caiman crocodilus (assembly GCA_030014935.1). Lineage (NCBI taxonomy): Eukaryota > Metazoa > Chordata > Crocodylia > Alligatoridae > Caiman > Caiman crocodilus. The sequence goes on from JAGPOW010001338.1 coordinate 14,156,011, forward strand.
CACCTGCAGTCCTGGGCCAGACTTCCGCATGTGCATTGGAGTTTCTCTTTGCTGCCTTCTGGTTTATTTTGGTTTTTATTTTTTTTTTAAATTAATGTTTTGTTTTATTTTATTTTTTTAGTTTTGGCTTTTGCTGAATGGTGTCATTGAAGCATAATGGAGGCTGCAGTTCCTATGGCAACACATTTGCACATTAATGTGCCCACCAATTCTGAACACTTCAGAAAAGCAATGTGCGACAGATAATTGCATTTTGGGAACATGGGGTGGGGGGGACACACACATATTATCTTAACCAGCTGCTTGTTCGATAAACATAGATGGCCTCACTGCAGCCTTCCATAAAAAATAATTAGCTGCTTTAATGATGTCACATTTGTGAATTGTACAATGCAAAAAGCAATGCAAAGCAGATTTGGCATGTGTCTGTACCTAGTATGTATGTACAGTGCCTGCCAACAAATGAATAACCAAGACTACAGCTTCTTCTAGCCTGAAATATCAATTTTTATAACTTATTTAAACAAATAGCAACTTTGCATGAATTGTCTCGGCGGGGCAGGGGGGAGGGAGGGATGCAGTAGGTTATTTCTGAAATGTGTTATCAGAAATATACAAACCATTTCTGGCTGCACTTAACTCGGGGGTGGGTGGAAGGTTTCAGCTATCTTATTCAATTTAAAGGGAAACCCCCTTTCACTTAGTTCCTGGAAAAAATGTTACCGTTCTATGAAGTATAATGCGCGTGGAAAAAATGTATCGCGATGAAATCAACAAGGGAGAGACCTATGTTAATCACACTTGTACTCAGAAATACAATAGAAGCATCTCGGTGGAAAGGAGCATTTCAGGGAGGAGGGGAGCGTTAATGCAGGAGCAAATGTTATTTTCCAAACAGATTTTGGAATCAAACGGCTGAGGAATCATAGAAAATGAAAGTAGGAGCACTTAAACAGCTTGACAGGAGGAAGATGAGACGCATGTAGGTAATACTGTAGTGTTGAAACCAAAAATCCCCCCTCTCCCTTCGTTTCCAGCTGAGAGTGTTTCCAGCACTGAGATCTACCAGCGTGAAGGCCTGGAGGACAGGCGCTTGTGACCGGCTGGCACAGCTCAGTGCCATACCCTCACAAGTCTGCCTGTACAGGGGCGCCCGGGAAAGTTGAGACAAATCAACCAGAAGTGTGCAAGTGTTTTCCTTGACTCCTGAATGCCAGCATCCACTCACTCTGCGGCACGGTGGAGGCTGGGTCGGGTGGGAATTAGCAGTGCACCGGCCACACCATGCTCGCTCCCTGTCTGGGCGCTGTTCAGTGGCAGCAAGTGGAAGGCAGCTGACTTGACTTTAAAAGTAGAGCAAGCTGCCATACTCAGTGCAATGAATGGGCCTGCAGGCGGCATAGCTAGCACCTTGCAAATTGTCACTTAGCCTTATGTGGCAGTAATTTCATTACGTAGATAAGCCCCTATGCATGCTGACTGCACGCTGTTGGCTTGTTTGCCTTCACTTGTCCACGCGTCACCATGTAAACAGGCCCTCCTCCTACCAGAGTGAGTGTCGTTGAGAGCTCTGATTTACCAGCAGCATCTCTGCAGGTCCCCTTTCAGCAGGGGAAAAGGCCTGTACTTGCTTAGCAAACGTTAATGAGAGGAGGAGGGCAGTCTTCCCGGGAGAGCAATTACGGAGGTGCTGAAAGGATGTGGGCTCCAATCTCCAGAGCCCAGCCCTTTCACCCCTGAGCTGGAAGGGAGGAAAAAAGAAATCGCAGCCTCCTTCTCCCATGCAATCCCAGAACAAGAAGTGAGGTCAAGGCAATAAATGCAGGCACAGCCTTATCAGAGCAATCTGAAAAAATATTCTGTTGATCAGTTCACCCTCTCAGTGCTGGATTGCTGCCTGTCTCAGTCTATACCATGCACAAAGCAGCAGTGTCCTGTGATATATTGGCCCAGCAATAAAGGGAGAAAATTGAGAATGGAGGGCACTCTTTCAAGAAACCATGAGTAATGAACAATATTTCTTTGTGGGCACTATATTTTTTAAAGTCTTTCTATGCTGAACATTTCTCCAGAAGCCAAAATATATACTGTTGGTAGGGGTTTTTGTATAGTGTACAGAAATTGGCATAATATTTTCTTGCTGCTTCAAGTGATTTATTAGCCGGAGTAAAATAGACACATACAAAGTGTTAGCAAAAGTGAAAGAAAAGAACAAAACAGTTTGTGCCTTTTTAGTTTATTTTTTCTGTTGCTGTATAGTCGCTGCACTAAACCTTTTCCAGAAAATAAAAATAACTAATCTCTTAACAAAGGGGGAAATACATGAAGCTGAAACCAAGCGCTTAATTTTTTTATTGGGGTATTTAATTAAAAGAATGTTGCTGGTTTTATTTGATACTTGTGCCTTTGTAGTATGCCTCATTCATACCGATGAGATAAGCCAAAACAGGTACAAAAACCATTATATCCCAGAGTCAGACGCACTGGTATGTCACCACCACTTCCAAAGCTGGTTAAAATGTAACTGATGGGTTATGACTGCATCTCTGATCATGACACCTTGGGAGCTGCATAAAAGAGGGGTGGTGTTATAACATGCAGCTTGCAAAGTGCTATGGTATCTCTATACTTGTAAGTGCACGGGGGGGCATAGCAATCAAGATGCTGCCACTCAGACATTTGTTGCTGTGTGAATTTGTCTTTACTGCCTTCGTGATTTCTCTCCCGCTCTGTGACAAGTGTGCTTGGAAAATTCAGTTTGGTCATCATACCAGGAACCCCAGCTGCCTATCTTTTTCCTCAAGTGTAATCTCCTAAAGAAAGGACATCCTTTTAAATCTTTCTATGTCTTTGTTTTTTCTCAGTGGTGACAGCAGATGAGTTAGTAGAGCTCTACTAACCTGAGCTTCGTCCTAGGCTATCGTGGTTGGACATCTCCCACTTGTACTAGCTACTGATGTAGACCAGGCTCAGGCATTTTTACTGCTGTTGGCTGGATTTGCTGTGAGTTGGATTAGACACTTGCATGGCTAAAAAATACCTGAGCCTCCTGCTGCTGCTTAGTTGTTGGATTTGCTCTGGTGGGAAAGTTTGCAAAGCCTGTTTTTGTTGGTACAGGCTTGAAGGTGGATCATCCTTGGTTGTTCTGGAGAACATGCTTGTCCTTCCTGTGAGGGAGCCCAGGCTCAAGCTGCACTGTCTTCTAGTCTGGCTATGCTGCAGGCTGCAAGATCGTGTAAAGAAACTCAGCTGGGTTTAAATGAGCGGACTAGGAGCACTCTAGCCTGGCCGGTGCAGAGTTCAGCCCAGCACTCTTGGTGGGACAGTTTAGCCCCTGTCGAGCCGGGTGTTGCCATGGCCAGATTGGTTCGTTCATAACTAGCTTGGGCATCTCCGCGACGCATTGCAGTCTGCAGTGTAGGCAAATCCTGAGTCTGTGTAGGCAGGGCAAGCTGAAGGGTTTTTCCATTTTGTCCATCCATCGCCTCTATTTTACCTATGTACATAGTTCTGCAAAAGGCTTCCACATGTCCCCTCTCTGCACAAGTCCTGGAACTCCTCCGATGTGCAACTTCCCAGCAGGGACAGGACCCAGCTTTGCTGTCTATCTGTCCTTTGCTGCTTCTGGACCTCCTGCTGCTTCTGGACAGAGACTGCTGAAGGGACCACGCACGTCCCGGCAGCTGGTACTTCAGCACTGGCACAGAAGTGCATGGAGGGCAGTACGAAGAGCTCAGGGACACTCCATTTGAAGGCGACGAGCAGAAGAGCTGCTAGAGGATCTTCCCAGTGGTCCTCTGCAGCTCTGGTAGGAAGGCCAAATATGTCTGAAATAAGGAACGATGTTAAAGATGAACTGAGCCATTCTCTATGTCTGTTGCCATTCCCTGTGCTGAGTTTGGGGCTTTGGGTGGCACTGAGGGACTGGCAGTTGCATGGTGGCCCTGTACACAAGGTCCAGACTGCCAGCTCCATGTGGGAATGAATGCTGGGATTCTTGTGACAAGAGTTGGGATTTTCATTGTAATTTGGTGAATTGGATGGCTGGTGGAACTACATCCAGCTGAGCTGGAGCTGTGTGGTTTGACTGGCAGGAGACCTTTCAGCTACGGGACTGGCATCTGCAAACAAATGGGTCCTCCCTGGTCCCTACCCACATCTGCCCTGGCAGCTTCCTAGCTAATACGTTCTATGTCCATGCTTCTTTTTCACTGATTTGTTGGTCTTTAAAATAGAGTTTCCCTGCCTGAGCCCTTATCTTGCAGCGAGCTCCACTTAGGTGGATACCTGGATGGAGCTGACTGGGATCAGTGCTGCGGCACCCCCTGCCCTGCTCCCCAACACAGCCAGGGCCTCTGATCTTTTCTTACAGGTTTTTAAGAGGAAACCGGAAACATGTCAGTTATGAGTCAAGGCTTGACCTTGTTCATGGCCCAGGTCTCCCTGTCCTGTCCTCTGTGAAGCTCTAGTAAGAGTTGTGTGCACATCTGTGAGAACCAGGTCCTTGGGGCCTGCTGATGCCACCATGCACCTTTTGATCAGGTATCCCAGGTTTTAGGTTGGCTCTGTAGTGCTCTTGGCCTTGCTTAGTAATGCTCAATGGCTAAAGCAGTTAGGAACAGGGTTTCAGTCTTTAGTGAGGCCTCTTGAACTAGTGGTTGCCACAAATTCACGCCTTGGTTTCTCTGATGAAGTGGTATGCACCTGCAGGCAGCTTAGAAATGGCAGCTGTAATTCACCTCCACTTCGACGTGTGCTCCGCAGTGCTGTGCCACTGGCATGTCCCAAACACTGCATGGAGAGAAATGGCATTGGGCTTTGCTTGTGTCCTGTTGCTACAGGGTGAGGACAATATGTTTCAGTACCTCCTTAGCACTTCCCAGGTCTCTACCTGCATGCAAGACTGTGATCCCTTCTGGGTGCAGTCCTACATATGGTGTCAGTAGAGGAAGCTCCACTTGACTTAAAGAATGCCAACATTGTGACTGTCTTCAGGAAAGGGGACAAGTCAGTGTGTGGGAACTACCGAGCATTGCCTTCCTCTCTGTTGCCGGGAAGAATCTTACCATTTGTACTGGTGTCAAGCAGGGCTGTCGTCACCTCAACCTTTTTCTCCATCTATCTTGCTGCAATTTTGAATCTCATCCATGACTGCCTTCCTCCCAGAATTGGGGTAGAGTATCAAATGGACAGTCAGCTTTTCAACCTGCAGTGCCTCCGCAGCAAAATGAAAGCTACCAAGACTGGCCTCGCCGACCTTCAGTACGCTGACGACTGTGTTATCCTCGCACACTCTGCGGCCAATCTGCACTCCACCCTTGACCTTTTTTAGATGCCTGCCATAGCCTGGGACTCTCCCTTACTATTAGGAAGACCAAGGTGCTCCTTCAGCCTGCCCCAGCACAAGCTTCTCCCCTCTCTCCACAAATTACCGTTGGGGGAGAACCCCTGGAAAGCGCCAGGCATTTCCCATACCTTGGCAGCCACCTCGCCCAGTCCGTCTTGATGTAGAAATCAAGTCTAGGATTTGCTGTGCCAGCATATCCTTTGGAAAGCTGCTTTGCCATGTCTTTGCTCACTGAGATCTACAGACGGAAGCTAAGAACCTGGTCTGCAATGCAGTGATAATCCCTACGCTCCCATGGGTGTGAGATGTGGGTGACATATCGGAGCCACTTTAAGCACCTGCGATGGATCCATCAGCGCTGCCTCAGGAAGAGCCTTCGATTTGATGGGAAGACCTCTGCACAAATGTCAGCATCCTCTTTGCACCTAATATAACCAGCATTGAGGCAAAGATCAAGAAACAACAATTCTGCTGAGCTGGCCACGGTGCGGATGGCCAACACTTGTCTCCCAAAGCAAGTCCTCTTCTTTCAACTCAGCCATGGTAAGAGGACCCGCAGAGGACAGAGGAAGAATTACAAGGACACCCTGAAAGCATAACTTAAGAAGGGTGGCATCAGCCTTAAAACTGGGACGTGCTGGCTGGTAACAGGTCTCAATGGCACTGCACCATACGTTGAAGCTGAGAAGTGGTAGAGGAAGAAGCAAAGCGCACAATATCTTGGCCAACAGCTGTGCCCCCCAGCCACCCCCAAAGCACCACCTGTCATGTCCATGGAAGAACTTGCAGAGCACAGATTGGACTCTTCAGCCATCTTAAAATGCACCAATAATTTTGCCCCACTCCCGCAGCAGACATCATCCTCGCATCGAGGGACAGCCGAAGAATGTGTTTCAATACCTCTTTAGCACTTCCCAGGTTTCTACCTGCACACAAGCCTGTGAGCCCTTCCGGGTGCAGTCCTATGTACGGTGTCAGTAGATTTGACGCTGTCTCCTTTCTGTACATCTATGACATGAAACTTGTTTCAACTGGGAATAAATTTTCCTTCCAAGAATCAAGTTTGTGAATAATCTGCAGAGCCGCCTCAATTGACTTTTTTTTTAAATTGCTAATTGGAAAATACATGTCAGTTGATTAACTTGAAGATGCATGGTTTTAAAGTAAGTATGTGTGTAACAACCTGGAATTCAGTGTAGAATAATAGACAATGAGGGCTAGAAGGGAGCTCAGCTAGCTCAAAGCCGCACCATACCCAACTAGTTCATTCCAGCCACAGCTTCAAGCTAGACTTCAAAAATCTCCAACGATGGACATTTCACCACCTCTCTGGGTTACCCCGTTCCAGTGCTTCACCACCCTCTTGGTTGGGATGTTTTTCCTAATTTCTAAACTTCCCTTGCTGCAACTTGAGGCCATTGCTCCTTGTTCTGTTGTCTGCCATCGCTGAGAACAGTGTAGCTGAACCTTGTCCAGAGCCGAATGGTTTTCGATTGGTAGTTTGTACAGGTACAGGGTGAAGCTGTTTTTAAGAAGCACTTGTTTGAAAAAAAACATGAATGTACCAAAATGTGAAATGTAAAATATTGTAATGATGATTGATGCACCTGGGATCTGAAAGGGTAACAGCATTGACTTTATTTGCGCTAAACTCCACATAAAAGCAGTGTGCAAACTGTACTGCATCAGTGTCAATGTGCTGCAAAAATACTGTATACTTGAATCCAAAGTACAACGCATAGCTAATTCATGTGAAACTAGTCCAATGTTCCTTGAAAGGAGCAACAGACAAACTGCCCTGCATGTCTGTGCTGCTTTACTAGCTGTAAAGTGGGGAAAGTCAGGTTTCCTTTGGTAAAGTTCTTTGAGATCTAGAGTGATCCAACATGTATGAGAGGGGCAGGGATCTTATAGGGTGCTCATGAGGTCCAAGCCTGTCCTGGGAAGAAAATTTTCCTGTTGACTTCAGTGGGAGTGGAAGATGCTCAGAAGGCAAGATCAGGCCTTTACAACCTCTTCATACTGCCGCTGCGGCAGTATGAAGAGTTGCCATCGATGTCAGTGCGAGAAGCATCACGCCCCATCTGATCCAGAACAATATTGCCCATGAAAGTCGGTTGCTGAGAGGTCTCAGCAAAAGTAAGACTTAACAAAAAACCCTCCCTGCAAGGGTTTTAGAATTGCTAAATGCACAAGGGCAAGGGCCAGCTCCAGTTACCTCTGAATTAACAATCTACTTTTAAATTTGCTGTGAGCCTGATTTCCACTAGAGCCTGGGATAATGTTGCTGGCATGCACTGTTTAAAGTCTCATAAAGGCATTCCAGTTCCAAGCTAACGGGAGCTCTGTGGTCGCATACGCTTTGCCACCTAAAGAAAAATGAATGGATGTGACTATTAAGGAAGCTGGCAAGTGCAAAAGGCTGAAATCCCCCCCTTTTTTGCCCTCGAGCTGTATCCGCTTGGAACCTTGTGCAGAGAAATCGATGCCCTTGTGCTTGTAACCAAAGGGTTTTTACCTCACCTCAGTAAGAGGATGTGCACGTAGAGATTATTTTCCTAGCTTGTGCCACGGAAAGACTGTTGCCTGAATGAGCTTTCTAAGCATCTTTCACCGAAACAAAAGTAAGTGCGAGTGCAATGTACACAATGCAGAGTTGACTTAAAACAGTAAGCTAGAAGTCAGTATTTGGCGTGTGTGAATTTACTGTTCAGTGTTTGCTTTGTTTTACCTGATGGTTGCTTTTTGGGGGAGGAAAGAAGTTATTGTGAATTGTAAAAGATGGGAAGTCACTGAAAGCAACAGTGTGACAAACACATGATGCTGCTGTACATTACTTTATAAGCAATGCGTTTGAATGTGTAAGCAGCTACTGCTGTGTGAGCTTATCCAATTTACAGCTAACATTGTTTCCAATTTCCTTTAGTCCGAAGCCAAGTTTAATCATTTGACTTGTGCTGTGTATATTTCTTTTATTTTACAGTTGGGGTCTAACAAGAGCATCCCCTGCTTTATGTGTTGTACTTATGATTGTGCTGGGCAATTAGCTTTAAGCAGTTTGATGTGCGCTTGCATTATTTTATTAAGGCAAAAGCCTTCTTGAGCCTAACGCTGTTAAGATGAAATCACTTCTTTGTAGTGTTGACCAGGTCGTGTGGTACGCGTTTGCAAAGACTGAAATGAGTGGGGCTATAGCTCTTAGCAGACCTGCTAGTGTCTGAGCCAGTGCTCTGTGTACGAGTTATGGGCTACAAGACTTAACCTGTACCTAAGTGGAAATTCAGATTCATTGTGCATCGTCACAGTTGTACAAGACTGGCGGGAAATGAGTCTTGCGCTTTCTGTGCTCAGCTTGGTAGGTACTGTGGGGCTGGACTAGGTGACTCGTATGTACTGTACTTTGTAATGGGAAGCAGCTGCAGGTCCTCAAAGAAATAGTCTCCTATGAACATACCTTAAAACAGCAATAATGACCACTGCAGAGAAAATGAGTGCGTCTGGTAGGCAGGCGGAGCGTGGGGAAAGAACGCATGGAAATATGGTTATGAACATGCTGGCAATCATCATGTGCTGCTATTGTTAACTGGGGAACAGAATTAGTACTATAATGGGTCATTGGGTCTATGTGACTTGGGTTCAGATTTGAAGTGAGCTTGTTGAAGCACCCACTTGAAGCCTCTTTAAATCTCCAAAGTTCATATACAGGGCATTATCTTTGTAGTAAAATGCTATAGAACAAGTTACAGCAAGTCAGGACGGCAGATAGACGAGCAGATAGACGAGCGCACTCTCCAAGTAGCATGGAAGTAACCGTCTGGTTCTGCAACCAGCGTAAACTCTGGCTGACTCGGCAATAGCAGAAAATAGGATGCATGACTGTACTTTTCCTCTGGCAGCAAACAATTGGCACTCTTGGAAACATTTGAAAACTGTCCACACGTATTGATACAGACCAGTTACCACAGCACGTCAGGACATGCTATATATGCAAGTTACTCCTCCGTACATTTAGGCATTTGAGTTCCAACCTCTAAACTGCTAGTCTCAGTGTAGTGACCACTACTCAACTTCCGTTAGCAGAATACTGAAACACGACGTCCAGTCAGCTCTTAAATAAATGCAGTGTGTCTGCAGGAAGAGTCCAGGGAGGTACTGTAAATGAATGACTTGTAGGTACTTAAGTTCTGTTCCTGATGGCCGCTGTAACTGTGAAAATTAACCAGACCTGCTGTGATAAATTTGGTTATATAAGGTTTATTTGGTTAATTTTTTATAAGTGAAAACTGAAAAGATGAAAGAGAATTGTAATATGAAAGCAACTGCTGTAAATAATGTATGAATGAATAAAATCTCAAACTTATGTCAGATTTTTCCTAAACTGCATTGCAGTCACATTACTGCCTCTCTCCCTGGAGCGTGTGCGGAGGGCGGGGGGGCTCAGAAACTCCTTGGCGGTTGTTAGCCCTGGGTGCACTGCTGCCAGAGCTGTCATTGCTCTTCCTCTTGGCAGATGGGAAGGATTTTAACACATGTCCTGCATGCCTCAGTTCATCCTCCCCATGCAGTTATGGCTTGCTGATTAATGCACTCACATGCAGAAGGGCAAGTATTCCTGGAGATGTGTACTAAATACAGAGCTGCAGCCAGGCCTTGCGCTCGCACAAGATTACAGCCTGCCAGCACAGGCGGTGTGTGTGACAGGACTAGCTCTGAATTGCATATAATAAGCAGGAAGTGCTGCTTCCTCCGCTCTTGCATACACCTGTGGAAACTGTCAAAGAGTTGACCCATCCCCATGAGAAGCCAGTTTATTGTGCCACACACCAGAGTCACTAGGAGAGAACATCCCTCCGGCCAGCCACAGTGTTTGAGTCTCTGGCCCCTGGCTCTGTAAATGTATTTGCCTTTGCACTCCTGCTGCCTTGGTAAAATGGGCTGATTACAACAGCTATCAGTGAGGAATTGCTCTGCGCAGCTCTGAAATGAAATCCCTGCTTAACGGCTACAGCCTGAATCACTGAATTACAGGAAGCTTGTCACTGAGCCTATATGGATGAGCAGATTGTTGGAGACGTGCAGTGATGACTGTTGTGATTGAAGATAGCATCTGGCCCTTGGTTTTCCTTGCATTATTCTGCCACTTGGGTGGAGACTGTCACTTGAAGGACGAGCATGTATTTATAGCACCACAGCAGTCACAGTCTCGGTAGGACCAGTTTAGATTTCCTGCAGTTTGAATGAATCCTGGTGTGTAAATCCATTGCAGAGCGCTGGCTTTGCCTATAGAGCAGGGGTTTATTTTTTGTTTCTGATACCAGCTCTTAAACCAAACTCCCCAAGACCTTGGTACTCTTAAGGTAGCAGAAGATATTTTATCCGTTTGGGCAGCTGCTCCGAGGCTCTGTGCTACTTGCCTGGAAAAATCAGCTGGTAACTGGGCTGGCGGGCCAGGGGGAGCCCCGGGGAGCCTGATCCTTGTGACAGTGCAGCGCAGCTCCTGCCCCTTCCCCACCATCCACCCCGAGATGTGCATGCACCTGCCACCAGCAACAAGCCAGCCCAGAGCTCTGTGGACCCCAATACGGCTGCTTGCAGTCTCCTGGCTGCCTGCCATGGAGCTTGTGCTGCTCACAGCAGGCAGTGGCGGGGCCGCAAGCAGCTGCACCAGAGGCCGCGGAGCCCCAGCCCAGCTCACTGCTGGCAGCAGATGCACGTGCACTTTGAGGCAGATGGTAGGGAAAGGGCTGGGGCTGCACCACCAGGATTGAGCCCCTCACAGCTCCACCACCCACCCGAAAGCATGCATACCAAGCAAAATGCCAGGGATTGCCTAGCCTGATTTAGACGCTAAATAAGCCTAATCAACCCTGCTACAGCACAGACCTGACACTCTAACCTGCCACAGATAAAGCCAACATCCCACTTCTGTGACTTGTCAATATATGCTCAAGAGGTCCTCTCACTACGGAGGAAGCATCCATCTGACCGTAGGGTAAAAATCCTTTTTGACCCCACATCTGACAATCAGTCTGACCCTGAGCAGAAGGGAAAGATGCTCTAGCCAAGAAGCTCTTGCTTTGGCCCCAGCAGGAGCATTAGCACACCCCAGTCAGTCTCCAGCCTTGGCTGTAGTCAACACCCAATGCCTCTGAGAAGGCTTAAAAACACCATGACACATATAGCAAAAAGTGGGGAGGGGAAAGAGGGCAGAGGGCAACCAGCAAAGCCCAGAAGGCATGGTAAAACATAGGCATACCTATGCCTCGCTCATCTCTGACCCATGGCTGTCCAATCTTTTGTTGCATACCTCCAGTGAAGGAGAACCCACAATGTCCCCAGGCAGCCCATCCCAGTGCCTCTCTGTTCTATCTGTGAAGAAGGTTTTTTCCATATTTCCAAACTAAATTTACTATGCTGCAACTTCAAGCTATTGGTTCACATCCTCTTTCCTGTAGCAAGAGATTAAAGATGATTTCCCTCTGCTTTATAGCGGCCCTTCAGCTAACTGAAGACTGCAATCATGTCCTCCCTTAAGTACCTTTTCTGCAAGCTGCACATTCCTGGCGTCTTCAGCCTTCCCTATGACTTGCTTTTCAAGCTCTTGATCAGCTTTGCCTGCCTGCCTCTGGACCCTTTCTAACTTAGCCATGTCATTTTTAAAATGCAAGGCCCAGAACCGCACACAGTTGATGAGGCCTAGCCAGGGCCGAGTAGTGAGGCACTAGCGCCTCTTGTGTCTTGCACCGAATGTTTCTATTGATGCTGCCCAAAGTGCATTTGTCTTTTGTGCTGCTGCGTCACACTGCAGTCTCATAGTGAGTCAGTGGCCTACTAAGACTCTCAAGTACTTTTCCATAGAGCTGCCATCCAAACAGGTGGCACTCATTTGTGTCCTTGATTATTCCTTCTGCGGTGTAGCACCTTGCCTTTGTCCACACCAAACAGCACTCTGTTAGCTCCAGCCCAGGTTTCCAATAGGCTGAGCAGCTCCTGAATTGCACTTGTACCCTCCAGTGTTTTCACCATCCGTCCCAGCTTCATGTCAGCTGCAAACGTGCTCATGAATCTTTCTATAGCAGCATCCAAATTATTAATAAACTCGCTTAACAGACACCTGTGGGACTCCAGTTGCAACCTCCTGCCACTGTGACATGGACCTGTTAATAATTACCCTTTGCTTATGGTTATTGAGCCAGTTATCTATCTACCCTGTAGTAGTTTTAGCTAGTCCACTGATACCTTTTCACACCAGGCCCCATTAGCATAATTACCAGCTTGCCACGACCCACACAGGGCCTCTCTCTTCCTCTGCTGTAGCCTGCCCTCCCGCCCTCGGGGCTGCTCTCACAACGCCGTGTGCTCACCAGCATTGCAGCCTGCACAGGAAAACCACGCAATTCCCTGGGACCTCCCAGCGGCCCTTTACAATGTTCTTGTGACCCACGTCTGGGTTGCGACCCACAGGTTGCGAAACACTGATCTAGGCGACATTTCTCCAATCTGTTTATGAGGCGGTCATGTGAGACCTAGACAAAAGCCTTGCTGAAGTCCAAATACGCGATAGCCACAGCATGCTCTTCATCCGCCCAAGTAGATGCTTTGTCAAAGCAGGTTTGTTGGCCATGATTTGTTTGTCATAAATCCATGCCGGCAGCTTGTGAGCAACCTTGCCGCGTCGGGTGCTTGTAAATAGCCTCCCTTAAGTATGCTCCAGTAACTTCCCAGGTATTGAAGTGAGGCTAACTGATCTGTAGTCCCCTCCTTTTTTTGTCTTTTTTTAAATGGGGGACACTACATTGGCCCTTTTCCAGTTCTCTGGTACCTGATCCACTTCCCATTAATTCATGAAGCTCATTGCCAATGGCTCCAAGATCTCTGCCCAGTTCCTTCAGGATCTTGGGATGAAGCTCATCTGTCACTGCTAATATGCATTCATTCAGCCCCAACAAAGCACTCTGATGGTCTCTTTTGTTGACCCCTTCCTTATCCAGCTAATCCCTATTAGGTGTCCGGCTGCAGCTTAATTTTTTTTCTGCGGACTGAGGCAAAGTAGCTGTTGAGTAGCTCCACCTTTGCATCTTCAATAGGAGTTCCCTTGGCTTGTTAACAGAGGACCCCCGGCTTCCTTGGGCTTTCTTCTCTGGCCAACATGCCCGTGGGATCGCTTCTTGTTGTCCTGCACCGTTGCCAGGTGCAGCTCGTTCTTTAGCTTTGCCTTTCAATGACAAAGTGGTTTAATATGATGGCTTGAGGGCTAGATCCACAGTCACACCTTGTGTTGCAGTGGCTAAGCCCTGCGTTAGGCAACCAGAGCCCCCTGCAAGGCAGGGGGAGAGCTACCTGTGTAGGAGCTCAGCTGGCAGAAGTGGCCTATCCTCTGTGACCAGTCTCAGAGGGCTTTGCACCACTGGTGCAGTTCGGTGCATAAGCCCATTCCACCACCCACCCAACAACCTTGTGGTCTGAGTGCTGCCCTTGGATGCTGGAAAGGTGAAGCTTGAGTCACAGACAGGACTTGAAGTGTGTCATGGAGAAGCACCTACCTTTCCCACTTCTGAAACCAGGCACCTAACCCGGCAGCAGCTGTTGGTAGCCCCCTTCTGTATAATACCAAGCGTTTTACACGTTTGCCCAGAGCGTGGAAGACCGAGGTTCTAGGTGCTCCCTCCCACCAGGCTGGGGGGTTGCAACTCCACATCTCCATCTCCCCGGGAGAGCACCCCCAGGTTGCAGGCTAGCCGTCCTGTTCACGCTGCCCACTGAGCAGCATGGAAGGCAAGTCATGGGGCTTGAACTTTGGTCACCAACCAGTGGATCTCAATCCACACCAGTAGAGCTTGGAGTCGATCTGAGGCTGGGGTGGGGGGCTGAGTGCCTGCGTGCATGCACACACATGCCCCAGCCCAGGAGGTCAGTCTGTGGGGAAAAGAAGGGGCAGGAGCTAAATTGAGGCCCCCGTGGTGAGGGACAGTGCCGCAGAGGCAGGAGCAGGTGTAAGGTGAGTGGGGCCCCAGGCGGGTGGGACTTACCTGCCGGGGAGGCATGCCCCCAAATAATTTTTTCTCCCTCTGCCTCAATCTGCCTCTCCCTTCCTCACCTGCGGGGTCTGGGGTGGAAATGTGGCAGCGGCACACGGTAGATCTTGGGTTGCTTTTGGAGACCACTGGGTTATAAGGATAGCAGCAAGAGCAAGCCTGGCTCTGGCCCCAGGATGAAGCCACTTCCTTGGGGTGGGTGGACCTTGGAATTAGCCTAGAGAGCAACTCTCCCGGCTAGTCAGACATTTAAGCTCAGATGGGCATTTGATAAAAACAAATAAGAGCATAGCCTGGAGTCTCAGTCCCCTGCTCCCAGAGAGCGCCCTGTCCGCTGGCCTGCAGAGTCCGACTCCCTTGTGCTTGCTGTCCTGCCCCAGGAAGCTTATATTTGTGGTTGCCCAGTAGCTCGGCTGCTTCAGCAGGAGGGGTGGGGAGCATCGTCTAACTAGACTGTGCTACAGCCTGGCGCTAGGGCGTTGGTGGAGCACCTAAAACCCAGCTCTCCTACTGCGGGGGAAACTTCTAGGCTGGTATGCACAAGGCGGGCACCACAGCTGCTGGCCATGTTTTTGGGGACGGTGACCACAGCTGCTGCACTGCTGAGCGAGCTCAGTGTTGCCAACGTGAATCCGACACCCTAACAGAGCAGGCCTCTGGCAACCAGGGGTGCTGCCCAGCCTCCTAGTTCAACCACGGCAGAGCACGGATTGGAGTTCAGCTCCTCTGCTGTCCAAAGGGGCAGGTCTAATGACGTTTGCTTCCTAATGAGGTTTGTGGCTACTGGCGCAGGATTATTTTTGGCTCTCTCCCCAGAAGAGAGGCACTCAGAGAGCATTTGAGTCCCATTTAACTGACCAATCTGGAACTGACCCATAAACCCTTCACGCCTTGCTAGCAGCCTGCTCTGCTTCTGCACAAAACCCCCTAAGAGTCCCCCTGCAATGCAGGGGGCTCATAGGCCATTAACATGGGGCTAGAAAGTCCATTGTAAAGCAGGTGGTGTAGCAGTTAGGCACAGCGATAATTGGCACATCACTGCCTCAGGACCTGGGCCTCAGGGCTGCGGGACAGAGTTTTAAGCCTGGCTTTTCTGAATGCCAAGTGCACAGTCAAACCTCTGACCTAGGCTTCCTCAGCGCGAGAAAATAGCAGGGGGTACTGAAATAACTCCTAAACAAATTCACGGCATGCACAGTGATAACGGGTGGCAGGACTGTGGTTCCTGCCAAAGGAGATTAATGATCCTCAGCACCTGTCATCACCTCCAAACTCTTGCAAAGTGATGCTCCAGGGCACCAGTGTTGTTGGTACCGCATGCCATGAGCCCACACTTGTACAAAGACCAGCGCACAGACCCCAGCTCAACACAACTGCTTCATGATGACATCCTGCCCTCCAGACCCTGCTGGCAGCTCACTTGCATGGGGGTGGTGTATGACCAGAAAAACTATTAAAAGCTATAAACCAACACTGAGAGCTGGATGTCAAGCTTTCCTGGAGTTACTCAACACTGCGGATGCCTTGGAGCAGAGTGTGCTGATTCATGCCGGGAGCATTGCACAGCCCGCATGAGGGAATGAGGACTACAATTGGTTTAGACACACATTTTCCACATCCGGGTATAGAATGGATTTTGCACAGACAAGGCCACTGTTTGTTATACTGGTGTGTGTGAGTGACCAGTCAGGCAGACTAGGTAATTGTAGAGGGGGGGCTCCAAGCACTCACAGGTCAGAGGTTGCCTCATAAATGAGTGGTGTGCACTGGTCATGGCCATGATGCCCCCGGTCTCCTTATAAGTCAGTGACACCTGCTTCTGAACGAGCCCCCTTGTCTTGTACACTACATGGCCCACATATGGGTATCCATCCTCTATACAGTGAAAGGTGTTGTAAGCTATAAACCCTCACAATAGCTACTGCCTGTTATGCTGGATCTGTGTCCCTTTCCACCTGCTGCTATTCTCAAATGGGGGGAATGGGTTCAGATATGGGACCTGGAGACACTGGAACCAGCTCCCTGAGCAGAGGCTGCCACTGGGGCTGGTGGGTAGGATGGGTGAGAGGCTGCCTGCTACTCTGTGGTTTTCCCCAGGATCTCATGATTACTGCAGCAGTGTCCATTTCCTTCAATGCAGGAAGATCATCCTTCGGCTCCCAGCAGGCCTAAAGGAACTAACCTGGGTCCAGAACTGCTGGCAGTAAAAAGGAGGAGCGAGAGGAGTACGGCCTCCCACGCTCTTGCCCAGTAGCCTCTTGGTTAGAGCACTGAACCAGCAAACATGGGGCGCATATACACGTGCACCAAGGCTGCTCCAATGCACCATAATTAAAGCACATCAGAGCAGACTTGATTAATCGAGTCTGCTGGAGTGTGGTAACTACTGCGCTCCAGCATCACGTGTATCATTGTCCCCACACTGAAAACTGGAGGCATAGGTGTTTTAACTATTTGATAAGCTTTAGCTAAAGTCCCCCTGCCACCATTTTCCAGTGCGGGGATGTTGATACACAAGATGCTTCAGGTGCTTTAATTAGAGCGGCGCTCAGAGATGCTCTAATTAAAGTGCACCCCGCCCCACCCCACCTCCTGAAGCATGTGTATAAATGCCCCTTGTTTCTAAGCTCCCCTAATTCAGAGGGGGTTTGAACATGCTTCCCACCCAGGCCCCTCTCCAGCCCCCACTCTGGAACCGAAGGGCATTTATACACATACATTTGTCTGCTCCAACACACCAGAGACCCAGCGCACTGGAGCAGACTTGGTTAACCAAGACTTTATTAATCAAGTCTGCTCCGCGCGAGAGCTGATGCATCTGATGCTCTGTTGCATGCATTTGTATAAACAGTGAAAAGGGCTGAGAAAATGGCGATGGTACACTTTTGAACTAAAACACCTTCAATGTGTTTTAGTTCAAAAGTGTGCCATGGCCATTTTCTCAGTGCTGATGTGCATTTCACCGGTTATACAAATGTATGTGTGCAGCTACGGCACAAACATGTACAGATGTCCTGAGCTACTGCATCTTGCATTTAATAGTCGCTGAATAACATCAGCAAGCTACACTGGAAGCAAGGACGCAAGCTAACCACTGGGCTAAAGCACAGCACTACTCCCTTCCTCCTGTACCCACTGTTCATTTGGGTCTTGCCTAAGTAACATTCAAAACTAACCCAGTCTTATGTGTGCATTTGGGCAATCAAACATTGCTGCACGTGTGCCCAGCCAGAGGACAGTTTTACTGAGCGTGCTTAGTGGGCACGCACACACTTGCATGCCCAGAGCTGAATCACCAACTGAGAAAGTGACCCAAACTGTAGTCTTGTGTGTATTTACATATACTGCTTGTGTGCCAGTTTGGCATATAAAGCAATGGGCTCCTGCCCTAAGGGGTCACCTGGGAACATTCAATCAAAGCAGGACCAGCCCCAACTAGATCATCCCAGCCAAAGCTTTGTCAAGCTCGGCCTACAAACCCTCCAAGGATGGAGCTTCCACCATTTCCCTGGGTAACCTTTAAATCATTACTTCCAAAGAAACAGGCAATGTCTTGCCTTGCTCACAAACAATCTGATGGTGCTGATGAGTCAGTGGTTACATCCTGCAGTAGGAAAGATTCAGTGTCCTGCAGATCACACGTTTGGATAACAGTCTTGTCCAACCCAACACAGCCTTGACTGTCAGCACATGGGTTCTACCAGGGAGAAGAGGAGAGTACATAAATCCCAGTCCAGGTCCTTCTTTCCTGAGATACTGTCTTAAACAGTAAAGAGGAGAAACAAGCACTACTTCATGTACCCGTCCCAACAGGAGGAATACAGGAAGGAAGAAAAGTAAAATCAGATATTCTGGATTCTTCACCTTCATGTGTCTTCACCTAAGTCTCACTTTATCTGGCAAAAACCTTGAGTAACAGCTGTAGAAATGCAAATAAAGAATGTATTTTCACTAAAACCTGGACAATTGTTGCAAATGCTAAATTTGCTGTTCACTTATACTGGGAGACCTGAACTTCCTAGACAGAGACAGAGACATAATGTGTGTGCTTGTACACACACACACACACACACACACACACACACACACACACACACACACACACACACACACACACACACACACCCTTCCCACTGTACTCATTGAGAAAATGACCTCAAATGCAGATGCTCCTTTTGCTTTTCTTAGCTGGGAGTGTAGTATACAGCTGCAAAGAGAAATCTATGTGTTATGCCAAACCAAGTCCTTGCAGTCCTTTACTTCAACCAAAATCTGTGAAAATTACACGCGTAAAGGAAGTTGGTGAGTCAGATCCTCCCGGGAAAGCAATGACATGGGTGTTCCCCAGCACGTGTCTGGCGCAATGAGAAATGCATGTACACAAAAATGAAACACCATATGTTGAAAGTTTTTTCATGGTGTCCACTATTTGATCTTCCCCCTTGAGCTCCACAGGAGCTCTATCTCATGGCTGTCGCCTGCGTCCTATTTCACTTGATCCAAAATCATTTCTGCAATTGCTGCAGTGTTAATTTATCACAAGTTTGAAGTTTTCTCACTGTTGCTATATTTGAATATTTTATCCCCGCAGTGTAAGTCTTAGATCTGTCAGATGATATCTACTGTTTTCTTGAGCAAACACTTCTTCTGGGCACTGGAAGGAACATCTTAACCTCAACTTCTGCTTCAGTTCCTCTTATGCATTGTTCCAAAATAAAAATTTGGGAGACTCTGGATCACCTATAAGGCTCTGTTGCTGTGCAACCAGATATTGCTGCACAATAATTTGTGTAAAGATGCCTCTCTCTTAGACATGGCCACTGCTATTGGTTTTCCAATGTTAATACAAAAGAATACTTACATACACCCTGTTTCAAATGCATCCTGATTGCAAGTGCACCCGGTTTTAGACCTCATAGACCGCAGGAATAAGCAATGTTGCAGCTTCTCTGGTACTTGTCTATTGGACCAAGCCACCTAGGTATGCTGCATGCCTACACTTACTCCTGCTTTGTAGATGTAGCCACTCAGGGGTAGGTTCAGGGGGCAGTTGCATGAATGCAGTTGCACCCCCTTCTTTGATTCCTGCTTCACCCAAAAATCTAAAACCAACTGCCTGCCAATGGCAGCAGCATTTCTGTTCAGGCAACAGTGAGACCATCAACTTTCTTCATGGCTCATCAGGTGTTAACAGCCCCCTCTCCTTTTTAATGACCTTGATGGTCCACTAATCAAGCTAGCCTTTCTTCTGCAATTCTGCTCCTGATAATACAGCTCCTATTTTGCAGCCCTTCAGACTGCTTTTAACTCATTCCAATCAAGTTATATTTATTTTTGCTTCGATCTTCAACTAAATAATATAGCTTTAGGCCACTAGCATACTAGTAAAGTTTCTAGTTTCTTTTTACCAGGAAAAATATTTTGTACTGTGTTACTACACTACCTGCACCACCCTTTTCAAAATCCTAGATCCACCCATGTGTCCCTTTCTTCTTCAAAGCTTCAGTGATGGCACAGGTTAAAAAATAAATTTTCTCTTCTCTTTAGGGATTTTTGATTTCTTAGGACTTTGCCCAAGTCAGCAAAACACAGCTCTGATGCAATATTGCCCAATGTTTTTGAAAATCTTAATAATAATTACCAAAAAGCCAAGGAATATCTGGCTCCATAGAAGAATTGACTAATAAAAACCCCACATGTTCTTATGAGCCATGCAAAATGAGTGCAGTATATGATAAATACAATTCTTCATCTATTGTACACTTAAGTAAAATTAATCAAGGCACTTCAGCATGCTAATAAACTGAAAAAATATTCATTGAGAAGACTTGTTCCTTCATCAGGGCCTTGTGTTAAGGAATTAATTATGTCACCAAAGCCTCTACACAGATTTCCTGCATATGTAGAGAACTCTTAAAGGAGAACTAGACATAAACTTAATCTGAAGAAATTCTACATTTCAAATGTGGACCATCTTTAGGAAATGTGGACAGTCTTTAGGAAAGGAACTATGTCCTGTGACTTTAAGATGCCCATAGGGAAATATATACAGAATCTGTCAGCTTGTAAGGTGAAATCTATATTTTGCCTTCCCTATAAAGTGCTGAAAGAAATCCAGATACTCCAGCAGCTGGATACTCTTTCGAAAGACCCTGCAAGACAATGTCTCAGCCTTGGAGTAGTTCATTTTAGAGTTGCTGGGTCTTTTCATTACTTCATGTACCCACTGCTCATCTCAGGATGGCACATAATAGCCTCTAAAGCCTCTAGGTACACAGCGTTTGGCCATTTCAATTAGACAGTTTGTAAATGTATTGTAGCATTGATCAACACTGGTTTCTGATGGATCCTGTAGGTGGTTTGCTCTCTGATTGATCAGCTTTTGTTATTTCTGCCAATCCACCTTCCAAAACTTCCATCTTGGAGCTGGTCTGGCTACTGCACCGAACAGTATCAAAAAGGAGAGCTGGCTTACTACTACAGAAGGGATGGATATAACCCACTTGGGCAGACAAGCATAGCACATCATTAACTGCCTTACAGGCAAAGGCACCAAAACCGGCATTGCCCTGTGTTGGCAAACTCCATCATGACAACACTGCGCAACAACAGCAAGTACCGTAGCCCAAGCAAGCAACACGCAGCAATGATCAGACACCTGACTCATGGACAAAACCACCCACCATCTCTGACAGTGAGTTCAACACAGCTATTAAAGCTGTGGACCAGATAAGATATTTCCAATATTCATTACCAAGCTCAGAACCACAATGAAAAGATAGCTTTAGCAATTCATGTATAAATGTCTAGAAAGTAACAAATTTCCAAAAATCTGGAGAAAAGCTAACAACATTGCTATCCTGAACCCCAACAAAACACCAGAAGATCCTACCAACTACTGACCCATCTCACTCTTGTGTGTTACATACAAACTCAAGGAGCGCATAATACTGAATAGAAAAGAGACCATCATTGATCCCCAACTCCCAAAAGAACAAGCTGGGTTTCAAAACAGTGCTGTGCCACTTAACAAGTTACATTACTTACATCTGACATGGAAAATGGATTTGAAATGAAGCAGAATATTGTGCTCCTGTATGGTCCAGACGTTGTCACACTAAAAAGCTCAACAGTGCACTGAGACTCACAACAGGATGCACAATTTACATACAAACACAACGTACTCCCTGTACTCTCGGGCGTTAGACCAAGTGATATAA
>JAGPOW010001338.1:14208049-14220618 GCA_030014935.1 Caiman crocodilus
CAGCACTTTGCATTTCTCCTTGTTGAATTGCATTCTGTTGTTTTCTGCCCACTTATCCAACCTGTCCAGGTCTGCTTGCAGCTGTTCCCTGCCCTCCAGTGTGTCCACTTCTCCCCACAGTTTTGTGTCATCTTATATTATCCCCCCTTCTACTGTTAGGGACAGATACCTGAGGTTACTAAGGTAGGAAGCACAGCTGGAAATAAACAACTGAAGTGTTCCAACTCCCCTTCCTGCCTGCTGGACAACATGGTGTGTATGGGATTAATAAAACAGCACAGAGTCCTGGCCCGGCAGCCAGCTGAAACTATTAATCATATAAGAGTTTCACCCAGTTCCAGACTTCTTTGTATTCATTTCCCAAAGTGCTACCTTGGCTCCCGGACTTCTCCTGACAAGCCACAGGACCATACAGTTGAAATTGGTCGTTGGATTATGATGATGCTGGCTCTGTAGACTGAAGCCTGTTAGCTAGCATAACGCAAAATATACAACTTTCAAGCACTGAGACACCTTTGCAGACTCAAGACTGCACTGTACATGGATCTTCATTGAATAAAACACCAATAAAATAAGAGAAGAAAGGAAAACATGAGGTCTTTGAGTCATAACATGACGGCTACCAGTAGATTTTCAAAATCTATTAGTGACTTAGGAGGACAAGTCCTACTGATCTTCATTGATGTTTATCTATTATTTTGATTTGTAGTTCCTGAAAATAAATGGAAAACATAAGATGGACAGCTTCACACTCATGCTAATGAGTCTGTTGTCTATTTACTCATTATTTAACTCAGAAGATAAATTGCTTAGGAACTGACAGTATCTCCATACCATTTCCCTGGAAAGATAGAGAACTCTGCTGAAAAACACTGTCCTGCTTGCTCACTTCCTCTCTGTATGATCAAGACTGGAGACAAATACTGGGGTCTAAGCCAACAACAGTACCTGCATCATCCCTTGGTTTCCAGGGATGGAGATGCTACAACTTCTCTATGCAGCTTGTTCCAATGCTTATCTACCCCTTGTAGTGAAAAAGTTCTTCACAGGCTACAAACTAAATTTTCTCTGCTGCAGTTTGAGGCCATTGCTCCTAGTCCTGTTCCCTACAGCAACAGAGAAAAGGCTTTTTCCAACCTCATTATAATTGCCCCTCTGGTATGTAGAATATTTGAAGATTGTTATCAAATCCATCTTTAGCCTTCTCTTCTGCAGACTAAATAATCCTAGTTTTTGCAGCCTTTCCTCGCAAACCATGCTTCCCAGAATTCTAACACGTTCTGTTCTTCTCCACTGGATTCTTTCCAATCTTTCTACATCCTTCCTGAAGTGTGGCATCCAAAATTGGTCACAGTACTCCAGGTAAGGCCTCACTAGTGCTGAAGAGAGGAAGAATTACTTCCCTTGCTTTGCAAATGATATTCCTGTTAATACAACCCAATAAGCTGTTGTCTTCTTTTGCATGCTACACTGTTGGTTCATATTCAGCTCAAGGTCCACTGTAACTACCAGGTCCTTCTCTGTAGTACTGCAGTCTAGCCAATGATTACCTAGACTGTATTTGTGCACCCAGTTATTCTGTTCCAAGTGCAGGAGTTTGTACTTGTCCTTATTTGATTGCATTTGGTGGATTGCAGACCATTTTTCTAGTCTATCTTAGCCCTACCCTCCAAAATTCTCAGCAAATTCACCGAACTTGGTGTCATCCACGAATTTGCTAAATATACACTCAGACCCATCATTCATAATACTAATGAAAATGTTAAACAATACTAGACTCAGAACAGACCGCTGAGGAACCCCACTTCACATCTAGCCATTAAGCACTACTCACTGGGCATGCCTACATGAGATGCTGACTGTTCAGTAGCTGCAAAATACTGTGCAGTAATGCATCACAGCACGGACAGTGCTAATATACTACTGGACAGTATTATTAGGCTACCATGTCACCTAAAAGACATTCACCAGCACTACTGGTTACTGCGCATTTATTTAGTATTAGCTAATACAATTACTAAATAAACGCACAGTAATGACTGCACAGTAGCATCTCATGTTTATACACCCACTGAGTACTGTTTTATTATTATTCCTTACTTTATTAATGAGAATGTTGTGGGAGGCTGTGTTGAAGGCCTAGCTAAAGTCAAGGTATATCACATCCACAAGGTAAACTGTGTCATTTATAGAGTTTGTCACTCTATCAGAGAAGGAAATCAGGTCGGTCAGGCATTACTTGCTCTTTGTCAATCCATGATGATTATTCCTGATATTCTTGTTTTCCTTTAGATGATTCACAACAGACACGGGCAACTGGTGGCCACCTTAGTTGGCAGGGGCATGCATGTGCCCCGCTCCAGCAACCAGTCAGCAACCAGGGGTGGTCCCCATGGCTGATTGCGAGATGGCTAATTACTGTGGGTGATCACTGCAGCCTCTTCCAGAAGTGCAACGGAGTGCAACAGCACTCCATTCCCTGGCCAGCACTTGCAGAGGGGGCACCAGCGTTCCTGCCTGCCACCTCTGCCCATTGCCTAAGCAGCAAGTGCAGCTGGTCAGGGGGTGCACCAGCGCTCTCAGGGGGTGCGCATGTACCCCTATGTACACTGTACACATCACCACTGACAACAGATTCCTTGAGGACTTGCTCCATGTTCTTTCCAGATATGGAGGTCATATTGACTTATCTGTAGTTTCCTAGATCCTCCTTCCTCCCTTTCTTAAAGATGAGCACTATATTTGCCCTTTCCCAATCATCTAGGACCTCACCTGACCTCCATGAGTTCTCAAAAAAGATAGCCAATGGCCCTAAATTACCTCAGGCAATTCTTTCAATGCCTTAGAGTGTATCACATCTAACCCTGCTTAGTTGAAAAATATCTAGCTTCTCTAAGTAATCCCTACCCTGTTCTTCCACTACTTTAGGCTGTTTCTCTTCTTCCTTATCTTTGCTACCAACTGCACTCATCATACGGTAGCTGACTTTATTTATGATGACTGAAATGAAAAAGGAATTAAATACTTCAGCCTTCTTTGCATCATTCTTCTGCAAACTAGTGTTTTGACAAGAAAAAAATATTTCCCCAGGTTTTCTGGGAGAGCTTAGCATGACAGATGTTTTAGTCACTTAGTAAAAGGACTCTTCATTTCCACTGCAATAGTAAGTATTATGACATTAGAGAACTTAAGGAAGAAGGTAAATTAGTCTGGCAGAATTTCATATTCCCTTGGTTATGCTGTTTCCAATACCCAAAATAGTTTGGGTATCCCTGTACCACAATGCAGTGCAGAGTGCAGATACACCAAGTGTTTAAGCAGTATGATTCCAGGAGACAAAAAACCTCAAGAGAATAGGTAAGATGAGTGGGGAATTTACACTTTAGCTGAGTTTTTTGTGAAGAAGAGTTGCCTGCATATAAAGTGTGACCTCTGTACATTTAATAAACCAAGACATTTCCCTAAAAATACAGTGGGTTTGTGCCGCTAATGCATCTTTGAGTGAGAAGCTGACTCCAAAATCTACTACCTCACAGCAAAAATGGGTGACAGTATTTCAGATGTAGAAAACTTTTTTTTGATTCAGTGACAAAAAGTAAGTATTAGTCTTTTACCTGTTGGAACATCAACAAGGTTACAGCTAGAAATGAGACCGATGGCTTTATAAAAGGCCCTGTATGTTTACTGACATATTAAATATTACAAAATTTCACACAATTATCATATTTGGAATAACAGATTCAGGAGGGTGACAAAATATGTATAGCTAGCTTGGAGAGATGCACAATGGGAGAAGTTTGAACAACCTTAGTAGCAACTCTGTGAGACAATATACAATGTAGTTGTACATATTTAGTGCCATGAAATGCTCACTTTTATGATAAATACTAGACAATTGCCCGCCATGAATGACAAGGTATTTCAGGGAGAGCTTACATGCCCTGCACCACTCATCCATTGGGGCCAGCTGTGTAAGCCAGAGGCCGGCAATTATTTTGGGCAGAGGGCCACTTATTAAGTTTCGCCCTGGGCTCTGTGGGGGGGTGTGGATGTGGGGGTATGCGTGTATGGCATTGCGAGTGGAGTATTGGGGCATATGTATGATGGGGTGTGGGGGACTCATGCTACAAACACACATGCACCCCCACTCACTCTACCCCTGCCTGCACACCTACACTCACCCAAGCACTCTGTCCCAGCTGCACAAACACACCCACCCATGCACTCTGCCTCTGGGTCCACATATACACCCACCCACCCAGCCCCTGCCTGCACAACCACACCCACCCACCCAACTCTGCCCCTGGCTGCACACAAACACCCACCCACCCACTCCGCCCCTGGCTACACCCACTCACTGGATAGAGCAAATTCTTCTCCGTTAAACTGGTATAATTTGACTGATTTTACTGGAGTTACTATAGATTTAACCAGTGTAAAAAACAGATTTTAGTCCAATAAATACAGACTCTACGCTATTATACATACACACACTTCTTTACCTTGTGGCAAGTATGTTATTAGTTTTATTGCTACTAAGAAGAGACCTAAATAGTGTGGTAACAGTTCATGAATTTTGGCCCACAGATCTCAGACAATGCACTTCTATATCCAGTTCTGGAACTCTGGAGAGGCCCCATTGGCAATCTGTGCTGAATTGTACGGTGGCTTTATAATTAAAGCCAGATTTGAACTCCAGTATTGAGTGGCCAAGTGTTAATGTATTAACTCAATTCACTACCATTGCCCCCAGTACAATGTGCTTAAATATTTCTCAGGTTCTTTGTTTAGACTGCATGGAGAGTTAAATGTTCCAACTCCAAAATACTATGTATAAGGGGAATAAATTATTAAATGAGACTAATAAGGTAAATAACATTGTTTAAATTAACACAAAGAAAGGTATTTTTATTTGGAAAGCTTAGGTTACAGTGGAAAATATTTCATATGCCACTTAGCGGAAGCTATGTGCAACTTTATCCTCTTTGGCTAAAAAATCTGCATATTGTTGAGCTTTATACTTGACTGAAGTTTGTGAATAAATGATTAGTGCCTCTCAAAAATAATTTCACTAGAGGAGGGACTGGCAGCCTAAGAAGTGCCCCTTACTGCCTAGCTAAATTTGTACCAGATGCAGAGAATCTCTGGTTTAAGGAAGAATGCTTGGAACAACCCAAATTAGGAAGTAAACTTTAGGCTAGAGCCTAATATAAAGAGTTCCATCATGAAAGACCAATACAAAAGGCAGGAAAAAGACCATGAAATCAATGAGAATGAACTACATTCATGATTTCATTATTTCTTTATGCATTTCTTAAATTGATCAAACTGTCCTTCCCTTTCAAATAACGGATTTAAAAATTATTTTCTCCCTCTTTCAGGTCCTTCAAGTCCCCACAGAAACCTTTACTACTTTACCATTTTTGAGACCCAAATATTGTGTTTATTTCCTTATCAGGATTTGTTCACTCATTTATGCAGTATTTTGATTAACCAGATAAGATGCAGTATTTTAGATATTGTGCATCACCCAGCCACTGTTAGAGAAGCGTCAGAAGTCTGAATTATATGCATTTTAAAATCATGAAGAGCAATATGGTTCTTATTTTCTTGTCAAATTTTTATCCTTTAAGAAATCAAAATTGAAAATATTGTAAAAAGAAAAATGTTTTCATTTTTGCTAACCTGAAAACTCCTGAATTTGAGAATCTTCCACTTCAAACAACAACTCATCATGAATTTGGGCAATTAACCTGAAAAGAAATGCAACGTTACAGAGCTTTGAGATGTCTTTGGCATTATGCTCCTAACTGTGATAGCACAAAAGACTTCAATTCAGATCACTGTGAAGCTTTGCCATGATAAAAATGCATATATGAAAATGAATTAAATCACCCCTGGAAAATAAAGACATACTTTATTTCAAAAGGATGGTGTCTTTTGCATTTTTTAACATGTGGACCAAGTCTTCCATAAAAACTTTTACTGACATAGCTATATCAGTTAGGGATGTAATAGCAATATTTATGACCAACTTAGTTGTGCTGGCACAAGCCCTAGTACACACACACTGCAGCGTTGTATCTTATTTAATTCAAGTTGGAGGAATAGGGGAGGAATAGGGTATTGTAGTAGAAGCACTGTTACACTGATATAAAGTGTGCAGCATTAGGACCACCATCACAGAGTATACGAATGGAAGGGACCTTGAAAAGTCATGTATCCAGACTATTCTCCTGCTCCAAAACAGAATCAGTTCTGGTTAGGCAATTTCTAACCAGTTTGTCTAACCTCCTCTTAGAAACTTCCAGCAATGGAAATTCCTGACACCGGGGTGGCCGAACTGCAGCACACATTCCACAAGTGGCATAGGCAGCAGTTAAGTGGCACAAGACAGATTGGGGAAGGGATAAAGCAGGGCAACGGCAGATAGGGCAGGAAGCAAAAATGAGAGAAGCAGGCTGGGTAGTAAGCACAGAGCAGGAAACAGAATGAGCAGCAAACCAGGCAGGGAACAGAAAGGGCAAAGAATAGAAAGCAGAGCAGCAGATCGGATACAGGGAGGGGATTGGAGTGCATGCTGGGAGGATGTAGGACTAATTTTTGGCATGCCTACCAAAAATATTGGCACTCATTGCCTTCAATAACCTATTCCAGTGCTCAACTATCCTTATATTTAGCAAATATTTCTGATAACTAACCTAAGTCTTCCATTTCAGGATTTAAGCCTATTACCTTTTGTCTGGTCCCCAATGGACAAGGAGAACAATTTATAAAACGTTACTCTTCATAACAGTCTTTACAGATTTGAAGATATCTTTTCTCTAAACTAAACAGCTTTTCTTCATAATTTTTATTTCCTAGACACTAGATTGTTTTGGGAGAGACCTGTGGATCCTTTTCAATTAGTCCACATACATCTTGAAGCATTGTGTCCGAAAGTGAACAAAACCCCAGCTGAACACTTACCAATGTAAGGATTACTTCAAATATCTTACATGTGATACTTGTTTACATCTCTCATACCATTTTTTTCCCCACAACTATAGAGCACTGTTGACTCATGTTCAATTCGTAATCTGTGGTCATCCCTAACACATTCTCTGCAAAACTACTTTCTAGCCAGATTTTCTCCAATTTGTATTTATACAGTTGATTTTTCCTACAGAAAGTCTTGTACTTTGCATTTGTCTCTGTTGAATTGCTTCTTACTTATTTGAGGCAACTTCTCAAGGTCATTTGGAATTCTAATCTTGTCCTTCCAAGAGCCTGCAAACCCTCCCCACTTGTCATTGCCTGCAAACCTAATGTATACTCCATCACATCGTCCAAGTCATTGAATATTGACTAGTACCAGACCCAGGACAGATCTCCCTAGAACCCCACTTAATGCTGCCTTTAAGGTTAGAATCAGTCACTGACATGTCTTTGCACATGGTTATCCACCCAGTTGCATACCCATCTCACTAGTTTCATCTGGACATATTTACCTAATTTGCATATGAAAACAGCATGCTGGACAGTGTCAGAAGACTTAAAGTTCATATATTTTACATCTATTTTAAAATATATCCAAAAGGCCTGTTAACCTGGCATAGAAGGAAACTAAGTTGGTTTGACATGATTTGTTCTCAGCAAATCCATGTTTGCTGTTACTTATGACCTTGTGATGTTTTAGGTGCTTACAAACTGGTTGTTTCTATAATTAACATATAATTAACATCTTTCTGGGACTGGTTGTTAGGCTGGCTAGCCTATAATTCCTGAGGTCTCACTTTTTAAAGATAGACTATACACCCACATACCCCAAAGATCTCTTTCCTAATAAAGTCAATAGGTATAAGGTCTACAGAAGACTATTCAACACAGGGGTGAAAGAAGTTACATTTTATATATTACAGGCATCATAACAATCATTATCACTTGGCAGAGAGAAGCAATCAGCCATATTAGGCTGAAGTCAGGCAGAAAGCAGGACAGGGTGGCACTTAAGAACAGTGATCCTTAAATGTTGTTAGATTCAAAGCACTACTCAAAAAGTGCCAGAAAAAATAAAGCAATTCTTCTGTTACAAAAAAACTCAGGAAAACAACATGTTCTATGAATCCTAAGGATTCATATTTGAAAATCTCTGAATATCTTGTGCTAGAACAGCCCTCCCTTCCCTTCTATGATGCTGATCGGAGGGCAGTGTGGCCAGGCTTCAGCAGGATGCACTGATTAGGAAGCGGTTTTCCTCTCCTCCTGACCGGCCCAGCAGGCTATTGATAACAGTGTTTATCACCCCTAACTCAGTGTTTATCAGCCGGTTAAGAAATTACCGAGGGATATGACCAGCTACCTGTTGATTCTGTCTTTGTCCCATATGCCACAGCACAGACCATAGCCAGCATGTAGTCTGCTGACTAATGCTGACAGGTGTCTATGTAAGACACTCAGGGGTCTGGGACAGACATTACATAAACCAGTTTGACCCAAATCAGTTAATCTGGTTGAATGTAGTATCAGACTTTACCTCAAACCAGTTTCAGCCATTTTCAAACTGGTTTATATGCACTGAACATCTGTTCTGTTACAGGTGTAAACTAGTTTCTGATCACTTAAAGCAGTTTGTGTGCAACATCTGTCCCTAGCCTTAGAGATTACCTGGCTCCAAGAAACATAAGCTTACTTTATCAGATGCTATGAAGTAGCTGACACATGCTGTGCTATGAAGCATCTGATAAAGTAGGCTGTCACCTACGAAAGCTTCTACTTCTTAAGTGCCATATTGCCCTGCCTTCTGCCAGCTGGTAGCAACTGACTGCTAAAAGCAGTCTACCATGTTATTCATTGCTATGACTACAACATAATGGTGACATATCTGAGCGGGATGTAAACTAGACAGTTCAAACTACAGGTAAGGTTGGCTACAGAAGCAGAGAGCTCAGTGCAGGCTGCAAAAACTACTTAAAAGATTGGCTAAATACTCAAGACTACTTGAGAAACTGGGTAAATATTCAGCTAAGCTCTGTGCTGCTGCATCTACGCTGCTTCTGGGATCCAAGCTGACTAGCTTAAGCTAGTTTGGGGAGATCTACAATACAATCAAACCCTGACACTCCTGCAATTACTTAGGAAACATACCTGCCTCAATAGTTGCCTTGTTCTGACCTCCATTCCTCCCATTTGTCTATTTAATTGTTCTGTAGAGCTTAAATCTTAGACTGTGACTCTTCAGCATAGGGATTGGGTTTTGTTATTCATTTATTCAGAGTTTGGCAGAGAGAACCTAATCCTCATTTAGGGTGCATTCACACAACCACAGCAGCAATAATTAATACAACAAATTCTACTGAAGCATTTCCAAAGCAGAAAGGATTGAATCTGGCATATGTATTCTTTGAGTCAAACTCCCACGCACATGCCAAAAGTAGCAGCTAAGCTAATGTTCAATTAGATCATATTGCAATCCTATCAAATTTACTCTAGCTCTTGGAGTTATTATATTTCTTTAAAAAAAGCCAAATGTCACCTTTATTCTCCATTTCTGAGCAAATCACATATTACATGTAAAATTCTATACCCACTTAGTTTTATTAAGAACTAATATGTTTTCAAGTAAGTTATTTCTTCAGAAATGACTGAAACATCAAAATGGCTACTACTTTTAACAGCTTTAGGGAAAATATCCTAAAATAGTTTCACACTGCTTTAAAATTACAATGTGACATTTACTAACAGTGTGGTGAGATCTAATAATAGATCTTACATTATTAGTCACATCACAATCAGAAGTAGAGTGAAACAGATTAACATATTTCTTACAGAAAACTGGGACACAGGATACAGAAAAAAATGGAGGAAAAAAGAGTGATCATCTGTATCAAGAGAACACAGCTAGATGAAAAGTTATAATTTACAATATAAATAAATTAATCATAGTATTAGCTGCCTCTCCACGATTCAGATGAAATATTAAAAGACACAAATCTTTACTTATAAAACTTCTGGTTCCATTGTAATTCAATACAGTAAATGAAAGTTATTAACCATGATAAATATGTTGAAAACAACACAATAAACTGGTTATTATTTGTATTTAGGTAGGTAGCATCAAGATGTCCCCAGGCATCCTGCTGCCCCTGAGCTTGAATATACATAGTGGGATTCAGTCCCTTCACACAGAAGCTAAATAGAAAAACAGAACAAAATGGTATTAGTCCCTTTTTACCAATGGGGACCAGGTGTGCACAAAGAGGTGGCTGGGATTTCCAAAGATGTTCAGCATTAGCCCAACTTCTCCTACTGAAATGAATGACAAAACTGAATTCAGTCAAATCAGACCACGTTCGACATGGGCACATTTTGGCAGGCAAAGGGTGAGTGCCCCAGAGGCAAGTTCTTGTGAGTTATGGTAGGGTGTGAATGTAAAATGTGTCAGCTGCTCTGGAGTAACCTCCCTGCACACGCACACTTACCTCACAATTAATGTCAGGTAGTTTGCCTCTCAAAGAAAACTAGGTAAATTCCCTCACATTTATTGTGAGAGAAAAGCTTTATTTATTGTGATGACCAATTACTGTGTGTTTATTTATTTGCGTGATGAGTAAGAGCTTGCACACTGCCTGCTCTGTGGTAAATACCAATATGCATAAATTCACACCTTACCTTACCTTGCAGTAACTTGTTCTTGTGTTTTCCATCCTAGAAACATTCAGTCCAGGAGATTTATCCAAGGTTAGATGGGGTTGCGGGTGAGAAGTCAGCCCAGTTGGCCTGACTTCCCATCCCCAGTGCTATGGTCAAAACATTTCAATTTTCAAAAGGTTTCAACTAGCCTCGTTTTGTTTCGAGGCTGTTTTGAAGCCCTTTGTTTCATTTTGATGTTGCTGTTTCAACCTCGAAATGAGTCGAAACAATGTCACAATGAAATGGCCGGTGAAATTTCGCACGGCCCTAATACTTACCCTATAGCTGTGTTGTGATATTTAAGAAGTTAATGCCTGAAAAAATCTTTGACTTTCAGATGAAAGACACCATTCAGATGTGAACTACAACAAATACAGTTCCCTAGTTTGGATACTTTGTAGAAGTGGTACATTGTGAATCATATTCTCTACCATGATGAACCAGATTCTCTATTAACCTTTTACCTAACCACTTAATTTAATACTTCTGCTCTTTTTCTCCTGCTTCTCTGTCAAGTTGGCATCACGCAGGTATAGTAAAGCAGTATAGTAAGGCAATATAACATCTTTGTGGTGTTGTCAATGACTGATAATAAAACATTCTTGTATAATATACTGTGTGTTAGAGGATGGGATATTAAATTATACGAGCACAGACAAAAGACAAATTATAGCAGTTTATCATTTAATGTGTCTGTTACCTCAGTTTAGTCAGTACACATATGCCTTTTATAGGCTTGAAAGTTGTGAGCAAGATATTTTAAGAGAAAAATTCAGCCTTAAACTGTCCAACTGGCAGGATAATTAATACATTTGCTCCTATACAAAAGAGCCTAGAAATTTGTAGTAATCACGACTGCGATCGCTTTTATTGCTAGAATCAATGATGGGCCAATTGCTCTGTTTCAAACCAGGCACAGATTAGCTGTGTCTTTTGTTCAGCAGGTGATAACAAATATTTCTTAAGGCTTTCATTTACATTTTCTTAATTCGTTCTTTAGCTATACTGCCAAATACAGCACACTCTACACAGTTAGCCCAGCAATTCATAAGTAAGCACCTATCTTTCTTATGGAGTACTTTTAATATTAACATGAAAGGCAACCAGATTCAGGAAAGAATATAATCACCACTCTCATTCATTATATCAGCAGTGTTCAACCTTCTGGCCCCATGGGCTGGATTAGTGGTGTAGGGCCAGTCCACAGGCCAGACTCCATGGCAGGGTTGGTCTGTGGGCCAGATCCATTGTGGGGTTGGCACATGGAGTTGGTCTGTGGGAGTGATCTGGTGTGCTGGCCCTGCTTCATGTGCCATATCCATCTGTATCTGACCCCATGCACTGGCCTGGCTCAAGTCTTTGAAAAAATAATCAAGGCTTACATTTGCGAGAGCCTGGCAGTCCTAGTGGACTCCAAGATGAACATGAGTCATCAGTCTGACGAAGTCATCAGGAAAGCTAACAGCACTTTATCGTGCAGATGCATGATGAACAGAACCAAGGAGGTGATAATTCCCCTCTATTGGGCACTGGTCAGACCGCAGTTGGAGTACTGCATGCAATTTTGGGTGCCACATTTCAAGAGGGATGTGGATAACCTGGAGAGGGTCCAGAGAAGGGCCACTCGTATGGTTAAGGGCTTGCAGACCAAGCCCTACGAGGAGAGACTAGACCACCTGGACCTCTTCAGCCTCCGCAAGAGAAGGTTGAGAGGCAACCTTGTGGCTGCCTATAAGTTCATCACGGGGGCACAAAAGGGAATTGGTGAGGTTTTACTCACCAAGGCGCCCCCAGGGGTCACAAGAAATAATGGCCACAAGCTAGCAGAGAGCAGATTTAGACTGGACATTAGGAAGAACTTCTTCACAGTTAGGGTGGCCAAGGTCTGGAACGGGCTC
>JAGPOW010001338.1:14220718-14236966 GCA_030014935.1 Caiman crocodilus
AGAAATAATGGCCACAAGCTAGCAGAGAGCAGATTTAGACTGGACATTAGGAAGAACTTCTTCACAGTTAGGGTGGCCAAGGTCTGGAACGGGCTCCCAAGGAAGGTGGTGCTCTCCCTTACCCTGGGGGTCTTCAAGAGGAGGTTAGATAGGCATCTAGCTGGGGTCATCTAGACCCAGCACTCTTTCCTGCCTATCCAGGGGGTCGGACTCGATGATCTATTGAGGTCCCTTCTGACCCCAACATCTATGAGCTGCAACCTGCCATGGCCCACACACTGGATCTGGCCATAACCCCATCCAATGCACCAGCCCAACCCCACATGCTGAATCCAAACAGGAAGTGACCCCATACATTGACATGATCCTGCAGGATCAGGCTGTGTCATCCAGCCTGCAGGACCTGGGTTTGGAAATATAGTGTGATGCCATGGCAATTATGCTTCCACTGCTCCCCCACTGCCAAATTTCTGGACCCGAGTGGAGCCCTGAAAGCCAGAGGTTGAGCACCACTGCACAAATCTATGTTAGGGTTTTGAAAGCACCTCTCCCTTAATGTCTTCAAAGCCCAGCCAGTAGAAAACTGTGCTCTTATCAGCAAACTGTGACTCCAAGAACTGCAGAGCTAACTGGGATACTTTCAGCTGCAAAAAAACAGATGTTCAGCAGCAAAGAACTGGCTTTGGGTTCCCTCAGCTATTCATGAACTAACCTCGAATCTCCCCCCTGAAATCCCGCCAGTAGCCCTCACGGTAACGATCTATAATCCTTCAGGAGGGATTAGGCTATGTGAATAAAGCCTCTAAAACTGACAATCCCTCTGGAAAGTATACAGTTCTGACAGAAAAATATTCCCAATCCCTATCCTGGTGCTTTATCATCATTTCTTCCTTTCTGTGAAGTTACCTAGAGATTCAGACTGGCATTGGGAAGAACAGGAGATCCTATGGGTACAAATCTGAATTTAGTTGAAAACATGATATGCTTTAGAGAAAAAAGCAGAGCCATTCCCCAGTACCACAGATTCAATTAATGGCTATCACCACCACAGTGAGACTGTACAGATTCCATACATGTTGAAACAGATGAAAATTTCTGTTACAAGATCGCTAGCAATGCATTCAAGGGGAAGTTTTGTATCCAAACGCTGAAAGAGGGATGGCATTAGATGCCATGCAATACAAATTTTTTTTTTTTTGTGAAATTTATAACAGGAAACTTTGATTCCATATAAAGAAAATAACTTTTTGAAACTGTACTTCAGGTTTTCCATGGGGATATATAAAGAGATGCCAAACAGAAGAGCCATATTTGTTGTGTACAGGTGATTATATCCCATTTAAAAAAAAAAGAATTTAGGAAGAACTGCATCTTTGGCAAACCACAGCTCCTCATCAGCAGCCTCAAAGCATTTTACAAAGAAAGGCAATGCTACCGAGGCAAAGTAACCTGTTCAAGGTCACCCAGTCTGCCAGTGACAAAGCAGGAATCAAAGTCAAGTCACTTGATCCATTAGACTGCAGTTTCCTAGCCCAAGATTTTTTTTTCAGAGAGGGGAGAGGAGGGGGGCAAGTAGCCTGAGAATAAGTTCAGATTTTCATAGATATTGGACACATCTACATGAGACACTACTGTGCAGTGTACTGCACATTTATTTAGTACTTGCATAGGCACATCCTAAATAAATGAGCAGTAACTGGAGTTATTGCACAGTAGTGCAGGTGAACATCTTTTAAATTACACTACCGTGCAGTACCCTAATAATACTGTGCAGTAGCATATTAGCACTGTCTGTGACGTTACACACTACTGTGCAGTATTATGCAGCTACTGAACAATTAGCATCTCGTGTAGACGCCCACTGTAAAGCAAAGTACTGAAGATCTAGGTGCTAATATTCCTAGGCAATTCTTTTCCCCTCATTTCCAATCCCCCTGTGATCTTTCTTTATCATTTGAAATTTTGTTGCCTAGAGGGAATTAACACCATTCTACTTACTGAACCTCTGTACAATAGCTAGTATACTCTTGGTTAATGAGCAGATTTTTAAAATTAAATTAAGAAGCCAACATTTTATCTAACATGTAAAATGAAAGTTATTCAACATGATGGGCTGTAATTGCTATCTTATAGCTATAAGTAATCCTCATAGAAGGAGGCCAACATGGAGAAAATGAAAAGAAAGTTTTAGAAGAAGTAGAGCGGATTTAGATTTAAAATACCAATTGTTTTGCAACTACTATTCCTATCAGATCACTCTCAAATAAAGTACTTGCAAAAACTGGATTTGTTTCCCCAACAATCTTTTTAGCTTTTGTTTTCTTTTATATGAAGAAGATACTTAAAAAAAGATTAAAAGAAAAGGTTTTCTTCCTGCTTCCTTTTTAACCTAAAAAGATATAAGGCTTGTCAAGTCTGATATTCTTTGGTTTAGCTAGCTGAATTCTAGCTGGCCTTCAGAAACCTTATTGTGAGATGTCAGCTTAATTAAGGGGACAAAATTGAATTGCTAACAGTGATGTCTTTTATCCACTATGGGATTTAATCATTTGAAGCTATCACAATCAAAGTACTGTAAATCCCCCAAATGCATAT
The DNA here is from genome assembly GCA_030014935.1 of Caiman crocodilus. NCBI lineage: Eukaryota > Metazoa > Chordata > Crocodylia > Alligatoridae > Caiman > Caiman crocodilus. Next base: position 14,223,314 of record JAGPOW010001338.1, read on the forward strand.
GTTTCTCTACAGAGCAAAAGCCACCAAAATTAGTCTCTAGCTACTGTCAGAAGTCAGGGCAGCAGACATAGCTGCCAATTTTTATTTTTGCTGCGGGCAGGAGGGGGGATGGGGGAAGGCTTATGGCAGCAGGCAGACTAGTTCCCAGCTGGACCTGGCCCCAAATGCACCTGACTTCCAGTGGCCTAATTACTTCCAGCTATCCCCAGTTACCCACATGGGCATAGCTGCGTGCATATTAGCAGCAGCCCTTTCAGTACTTAGGAACTACTCAACAGCGCATAACCCTGTCCGGGTGGCTTTGCTGTACCTAGCAGTCGACTAGGCCAGATCCTTGGAAACTACCTGACAGCTTGAGACTCCAGTCTGGCTCCTAGCTGCTTCTTCTTGCACCCCCCAGCTCATAATTCTAGCTTAGGCTCTTGCTTACTAAACTTGCTTGCTCCTGACTCACTAGTGTCAAGTCCCAACTGCCTATGGCCTGACAGCTAGTCATGTTCTATGTCCATTGCTGGTGATTTTAGTGTTGAGAAAACTAGGCACATTTAGCCTGGAGAAAAGATGACTCAAAGCACACATGAAAGTAGTCTTCAAATATCTGAAAGGTTGACAGAAAGAAGAGGAGTTGTTCTCTCTCTCTGCAAAATATACGATGCAAAGCAATGGCTTCAAATTACCACAAAGTAGATGTAGACTGTGTACACTTGTTCACATCTGGGAGACTTCTCCTGGGTTTGTTCTCTTGGTAGAAAAAAACCCAACCAAACGTACTTGGACACACCTGAACAGACATTAGAACACTAGGCCCTTGAAGAGTGGAGAGCCTGCCCCTAGCACCGCTTTCCCCACCGAAGTGGTAGGAATAAATTTAAGATGATCCTCCAAAAATTAGATTCTGTACATGAAAAATTATAACAAACTTATACATTTTCCATGTATAGAATCTAGTTATTAGGAGGTCTTCTTAAATTCAGGGTTGTCTTGGATTCAGGTAAATACAATTATTTTTGCCACTATTTAGCAGAGAACATCCATTTGCTTTGTGGTGGGAGAGTGAAGTGAGCCAGGAGCTGCCTGCACATTCCTGATGCCTTTGGAAAGGGCCTGATCCTGCATATTCCAAGAGTTCCTGCACAGGATCTGCCCCCCCAGGCCCTGGGAGTGCCCGCCCAGCATCCCTGCTTACAGATACATCCCAAGGAATCTTGGGACATGTCTTTGTAAGCAGGGAAAGTCAGAGTTTCCCACTTAGACATGCACCCTCAAGATTTCTAGGGCGCATCTCCATAAGTAAGAAAAGATGAGGTTTCCCATTTGGTAATGTCTATTTCTAGCCTAAATGATCTCCTGAGATCCCTTCTAGGCCTCTTTTCTTATGTTCTGTTGTGTACCACTGAAGCCTGTTGTGACCATATCGTCACTCAATGTGTAGCAGCAGTCCCTGATAGAGGGACTTTCATTCTAATATGGCAAAATCCTGCCAAAATCAAACCAATGCTGTTGAAGCCCGTTACGGGATTTGGCTACAAATGTCCTTATTACTCAACTTGTCCTGCCACTTAAGGCACAGTAGCTGATAAAACATCAGTCCATCATTCTTCATTCTTTCTTGATACCCAAGTTTCACTGCCATACGATCAAGTGGATAGAATGAAGTTTCTGAAGATCTGCAATTTTATGGAAAGCTTGATGTCATATCATTTGAATAGGAATCATTAAAGTTCCTGAAAATACGGTGTAGCCACTACTAGCCAACCATCCACATCCCCCAGAACTTCTTTGCTGCTTCCTTACTGTTCAGCAGATGTCCACTGCTCAATATCACAGCCAGACAGATTAGCACTGCCAGCTGCAGGAGCAACACAGCTGCAACTCCCCAGGACCCCAGGTAAGGCTGTTGGGGCCAGCACAGTTATGAGCCCCAGTCTCCCCTACCTCACCCAGGGTAACCAGGCGTGCCAGAGGGTGCATGGAATGGGTGTTTCCCGGGGACAGGAAACAGTGACACAAGGTGGCTGCTGCTTCTTGTCCCTGGGGAAACAAATGTCCAGGCTTGTGTGGATGTTGCGAAAGGTAGCAGCAATTAGCACCAAAGACTTAAAACCTCATTTCTAAGATGACATAGGAAGTCAGCAGTCAATCTGTAATGTTTCTGCAGCCCTAAGCAAGTTGAAAAAGAAAGCCATCTGACAGTTCAGTTGAGTCCATTAACTGGCAACAATGTACGTGGCGACGCATTTTCATCAGAAGAAACCAATGGTCAGTGTCCAGTTCAGCGCCTCTGTGAACTCTTACATCAGTGACCACTGGCTGCCAAGGAGAATGTGGCTGGTAAAAGACCTAGAGAAACCATCTGACCTGTCACCAGGTCTGCTTTGATTCTTCCAGTGATGGAAGCAAGAATCAGCAATCACCATGCCATTGGCAACTGCAACCTCCAGTAACTGCTGTCCACTCCTATTCTTCAGCCCAATAACAAACTTGCTAAGTGTACTTACCCAAGGATTGCTATCCTTTCCTACATTGGTACTGGAATCATCCAGGATCATGATTACTACTTTTCCCAGGGTTTCATAAAGAACTACCTACCGCCACATTGCTAGGTTTGCTGCACATAAAAATATACATGCTGATGATGGCAAGATGCCCTCCTGACAATTCTGGAGTGTTTGCTGGGCTTTGGTCCAAAGGACAGCCCTTACTGAAATAGCATGTGGAACAGCTTGTATAACAGAATGTATAATCCTTTTCATTATCCTGGCTAATGTACTTTAGAAAAGTCAGATTTCAATACTCAGAACTTCTAGCTGTTTAATAGGGAGCTACCTTAGACAAGGTAAATATGTTCCATGCACCAGCTTTACATTTGCTGATGTGCAGGGTATTGGGAGGTATTTATTTAAATAGTTTGCTCAGGAGGTCAAGATTTCACTTGGCAGTGAAAGAGGATAGTATATGTTTAGTTATTGTAATTCTCCCACTCCCACTACTACTTTCTATCAGAAAGTACTTTGACTAAAAATAAGCTACATTTGCACATCAGTGAACTGACCCTAACATCAATGTCCCAAGTCTTTCATTTAAATTAGATTTTAACAGCATACTATGACAGCCTCATTTAATAATTAAGAAATCAAAAATGTCTTAGAATCTATTGTAAGGACAAATCTTTGTATTCAACACCAAAATTAGCCAGAACTGGAAATCTTTCTATTCAATCTTGAAACTGGCATCAGCATTCATACAGCTTCCATTGGGGCTACCCTATTATCTTTACTGGTTGAGCTAAAAATAGGGACATGTTTACATTAGAAAACTGCACCATGTGAGCACATGTCAAATATTGCAATACTGAACACTTGTAGAGAAAAAATAACTTCTTGACAATGCCAGCTGGTGAACTACCTGATAAAAAGTTAAGCATGACTGATTGTCTATACTTACTGCACAGTTGCGTTTGATATTGTGTTAATTACCTTGTGGTCTAATGTCACATAATGCTTTTGTGTGGGCAAGACTAGAAGAGGAAAGATTAAGTGTAGGAAAGGAAAAATTAAGAAAATACATTTTGGTCATTTTAACAGGGAATCAGGCAGCATAGTCTAAGGAATAACACTGCACTGAAATACAAGAAGGACTACTGATTTACCTAAATTATTATTTTGTGCTAGCACTCAAATTGTAGTGGTGGGCATCAATTAAACATCCTCAGCTGGACAGAAGAGTATTACTGAAGGTCAGCTAATCTATCATCTTTGATAACCTGTTATTTGGGATAATCACATTAGCTGGATGTTTATGCTAAGCCAGATCCAGCACCTGGTACCATGTAAACCAGCCCACAGGGGCTCCCCACAGGTCCCCTGGTGAGCCCCAGGGATTGTGGTGCTTTCAAGTTAGATGCAGTACATAGGGTGGCATGGCAAGACCCAATGCACAAGAGCTTAGCAGAGGTGGCCCAGGCCCCCAGTCCTGATCCCAACTTGCAGGGCTGGCATAGGGATCCAGGCCACAGATCTACCCTGTACCAGTCAGCTGGCTCACCGGGCCAAAAAGTTGAATGCTTACATGCAAGCCAATGGGCAGTGAAATAGTCCTGCTGATATTTCAAGGAATTATTATTTGTCTTAGAAACATTTTCATTACAATATTACAGAGGCAACCAGTATAATGGGGGGACTGCTTTTTGTTCCATATTGAACCACTATGAAAGCTGTATAAAGAAAAGTAGAGATATATATTAAACCCAGAATTGTTAGAAATCAGTAGAGATGGATTCAGAATACACACAGGAAGACAAGGACAAGGAAGAAAGCAGCATAAGTGAACAAGCCAGAAAAAATAAATTAATAAATGAAAGTCAGAAGTATAAAATGACACACAAGGAAAAATGGAAAAGGACAGGAGAATGGACAGAGAGAATAGCACGATCTGTGGAACATTCATTAGTCAAGTGGGCATTTTTATACGCATACACGCGTTTCCAGCGTGGTGCCAGGTGTTCTTAATTAGCAATTCGCACTAATTAAAAGCACCTGTGCAGCACCTATATCATTGGCATAGTGCATCCCTGCACTGAGAAAATGGCAGTGAGGGCACTTTGAACTAAAGCACATCAAATGAGTTTGATTTCAAAGCGCCCCACTGCCATTTTCTCAGCGCAGGGAAATGCTGTGCTGCTGATACGCGTGACACGTGAAGCTGCCAGAGTGGGTCAGTTTATGTGCTCCAGCAGACAAGATCAATCTGGATTTCCTGCATGTCAGAGCAGGCACCCCACATGTGTGCCCAGAAGAGAAAGATCATCACTGGAACTGCGCTGGTTAAAGTAAGCAAGCATGTGGTGCTGTTTCAGTTCTCTGAATAGATGAGAAGCAGATTCCAGTGCAAATATTACATCTATCAGTTCAGAATTCACAGCCTGCTAATATTTTCTAATACAATTACTGCTTCTACAATCCTTCTTCCAGCAAACTCAATTGCTGCACTATTCAAAAAATATAAACACTTACAGAACAAGGCCAATCCAAATTAATCTTGCAGGTGCCTTCTCTTAGGAAACGCAACACCTCGAGACTAGTTGTTTTGGCCCAGAAGAGTAATCACAAGGAACAGAGTTAAGTACCTAGGATTTCATAGTAAAGGCCTCTCAAATGCAATCTAGAGCACCCAGGTGCTGTGCATACAGTTAACCAGCAGGAAATATTAGGATCAGACATGCATCTGTTCTCGAGAAGCAAGGTGTATGACTCACAGTTGAACATGAAGGGCAAATACATTTTTGAGCTGCAATACACCAGAGATCCGGTGCAGAGCGGACTCAATTAATTGAGTCTGCTCCACACGTGAGCTGACACGCACTGCGCTGCATCACATGCAGTTGTATAAGTGGCAAAATGCATATCGGTACATAGAAACTGGTGGCGGTGTGCTTTTGAACTAAAACACCTTCATTACACTGCTTATATAATTGCACGCGAAGCAGCTCCAGGTGCTTTTAAAATCACCTGGTGCTGCAATGCAAGCATGTTTAGAAATGCTCTAAGAGCCTCCATCAATTCAGGATCAAGCACAGAAACACCTGGCTGAACCAGGGTTTTACTGAATTCAGTGTAAACACTGTACACTCCAGTAATTGTGAACCTGTTAGGGCAACACTAGTGTTGCTTCTTTCACCCAAGAGTCTTATGTTACAGCACTCTTCCAAGTAGTGGGGAAGCATGGTTTTAGGCCCTCAGAATCAAGGGACTCAAACACATGCCTCTCACTTCTCACAAGAACCTGACTATGAACTAAATGGGGTGGGAGCAACCTCTATTCTTTCTGTTTAAGCTAAACCACTGTGCAGCCAAGAGTGCAAGATTAATGGGGCCAGAAAGAGAGCAAGCAGGAAGGAGCTTAAAAAAAAAAAAAGAAGATAATAAACAAGACAGTATAAAGTAGAGGTGCACCAATAGACCGGTCACGTATTGGATTAGCACCGATAACAGGAAAATTATTACTGGCAATTGGCTTTTTTTGGCCAATAACATCACCAATAAATGCTGCATGCATATGTGCAGCTGCAGCAAGCACGTGGCCAGGAATGAAGCCCAGCCCAGCCCAGCTCAGCAGCTTGGAGAGCAGCTTCCTGATGATAAGTCATGGGGGGGAAGACAGGGGCAGCCTGGGGGAGGAAAGAGGTGTGAGGGGTGCAGATAGAGACCCCCATGGTGAGGGAAGGAGTGGAGCAGTGGCAGGACAGAGGCAGGAGCAGGCCATGTCTAGTCAGGGTGGTGAATGCAACCCCAGGGCCAGGAGCGGGACAGAGCCATGGGCAGCTTGTCTAGGAGGTGCGGGGGGCATCAGTGGTGGGCAGTGGTGGTGCTGGAAATGGAGGTTATGGGGAATTCTGAGGTGGTTATAGCCCCCAAAGCCCTCACTAGCACCACCCCTGCCCCCCGGATTTCTGTGCAGGACAAGGGCAAGCTGCCTGCTGTGGGCTTAGGGCCAGATGCAGTGCCAGCCTCTTCCCAGTTGCGGGGCTGGGCAAGGGCTGTGCTCAAGTAGGGGTGGTCTCAGCTGTACAGGGTGGGTGGCAGCAGCAGCACTGGGAAGAGGGTTATGGGCAGGCTATGGGGAATTTTGGGGTGGCCATAGCCCCCCAAATCCCTCCCAATTCTGTCCCTTCTCAGGGTACTCTGCTTTGCTGCCTTTTCCCTTGGGAGCCCTGGGGCTTTGAGCAGGGGTGGTGCTAGTGAGTGCTTTGGGGGCTATAGCCACCTCAAAATTCTCCATAACCCCCATTTCCAGCACCACCACTGTCCACCCCGATGCCTCCCCCAGGAGTGCGCGCAGCAGTGGGGAGCTGCCACCCCACTCCACAACACACTTCCCCCCTGCCCCCATGACCCCTAGATGAGCCTCCCATGGCTCCATCCCTGCTGCCAGGCTGCATCCCTGTAAATTGGCTATCAGATCAGTATTGGCTGATATGGCTGGTTAATAATTGGGTACTGGCTAAGAAAATCTTTATCAGTGCACCTCTAGTATAAAGTCAAATGAATAAACAATGCTGGGAGCAGGGACCAGAACCTCTTCCTCCATTAAAGCTATTCAGAGTACATCAGCAGGATCAGACTCTTCATCTATAAATCCCAAAAGACCTTAGGTGGGATGTAGGTGCTATCACTCATATTCAAAACAGTATCTGTAACAACCATGCACAATAGCTACATTTCTTACACTTTACTCCATTCTGGTTTAAGCACTACATTGCCTAAAACAATCGTAGGCTCCTAAATGTTTCACCAGGACTATGATGAATCATGCAATTGAAGTAGACCACAAATTATAATTAAAAAGCAAATCTACCCTACCAAGTCTTTTTTTTTTATCTAAGACCAAGTACTTACATTCTGCCAAAGTCCTGATTAGGTGCCTGTGACAATGGTTTGGATCTGAATTCAAGTCCTTGTGAGTATATAGGTGACCAAAATTTACATCCTTAAATCCCCCAACTCAACACGTGTCATAAAAACCTCACTCAAGTTCCCTAGGCACCTCTGATGGTCTGCTGCTGAGAATGCCCAGTGCATGTACCAATACTCAACAGTGACAGCATTCCTTTGAATATATAGCACACTTTTAAAAAATGAAATATTTCTTCAAAAAAGAAAAAAAAAGAAAAAAAAATGGTCTGTCTCTTCAATTCAAGTTTAGGAAAAGAAATACAACACTAGTATATGCACCAGGGATACATATCTTTATTTGATTTTTTTTTCTTAAATTGAGAGTTAGAAAACATGGACGTATCTTAAATTCAATTTTCAATTCAAAGGACTATGGTAGATGCCCAAGTAGTGTTGGGATCCACAAACTAAGTACTCTCCCTCTTATCTCACTTGTGGAGTCTGACCTGGCAGGTATTCTTCAAACACATCTCTTGTGTGCCTTGAATGAAACACCAAAAAGAGGTGGTGAATATTTAAGTATTCACTAGAGCAAAAATGGAACTCAGGTCTTCCTCTTTCCAGGTAAGTATGAAGTCCAATAAGTGATAGTCTCATGCTCACTTTTCCACTCATTTCTGATTACTAGTTAATTATTGCTTGCAAAATGGAACAGCTTCAACAGGAAGGAAACAATCTTACACTAGAATGTCTCACCTCCGGGCTAGCAGGGGATTTGCCTGTGAAATGCAGGTTCAGATTTCCTCAGGCAAAACCGTAAACTCTGGGCCACTGGGCTGTGGGATTAGAAAGAGGCATTACCACCCTGACTTTCATTACCCATTGCAGACAGAGACTCTAGGTGATGAATCACAAAGAGATACATGGCTTTGTCCTTGAGAATGGCAGGACTTAAGATACTCCCCCATTTCAAAATCTCCTCCTAGCTAACAGCATTTGCATTTTCTGGATTACTATTCCTAGGAGATTACCACCTCCCACGCACTGTACAGGGAGCCTAGACATTCCAAGGGAAAGCATCTAAACATTAAATGCAGCTATGCCTAATCTCTACGCATCGAAGTGCCTTATAAGATCTAACCCTAGATCTTCTAAAAAGATATTTTCTAAAATTTCCTTCTAGGTCCCATAAAGTGTTCCCGTCCAATTCTAGTGTAAGATTCTAGAGTCCATTTTTCTGGGAGTACATGAGCCCAGTTAAGGCATGCTTTTTAGGTATTTGATACAGCTTCCTCTTACTTAAACCTAAGAATAATAACTGGACTACCAACAGCCTAGCAATTAAAAATTTAAAAGAAATGGTAACTGCCACTTAACAGAGATGCTTTGGACCGTGTTTAATATTTGTATGGAGGTTTTTGGCATTTCAAAACTTCCTGGTATGTAAAGATAATTTAAAATAAAGGGTTAGGTTCTGTTTGTTTATTCTGTGTGCTGAACACATCTCTAAGTCTGGTTAATGAGATGTTCAACACATCCTGCAGTGAATGACATTTCTATTTTTTATTTGCACATCACTTTTTAATATTAATTCTAGATTATTGCACCAAGATGCATTATTCGTTCTGAAAAAGTCATTTAAATGAAATGCACATTGTACAGAGAATACAGAGCACTGTGATACAGCCAAAATATTCATCAAATCTGGCAGTCTCTACAATATTGATTTATGTTTTATATTAAATTTTTCCCATTCCACAATGTCCTTTTTTCCTGAAAAATGCCTGTTGTTGCTGCATGCATTTGTTTGCACTTACTTCATATAGTGCTCAGATGACTGGATCTAATAAACAGTGTCAAGTCAGGGCAGACTGGTAAGGACTATTAAGGATCTTTTGCTTCCTCTGTGGTGCCAGCATGGTGAACTTAGGACATTTAAGTATATTTTGCCAAGCAATGGCACTATTGCCTCTCCTACCCCTTTTTCTGTCAGACACTCAAGGCTTTTTCTGTATTTGATGCTTTGTGAATGTTATCACGGACCCATTTGGACAAATGGTAGTTCTTAAACATAGGGAATTAGACACACCAACCTGGGAGGTCCCTTCTATTACTGCAAACCACAGGGTATGTCTATACCAGGGTTCTCAAACTTTTCTGACTCAAGGCCCCCCCTCCATAACTTTTCTGAATTTAGAAGCATCTCATTTTCTTGATGGGAGAAAAACAGCAGAACAATGACTACTGCAAAGAATTCAGAAAGACCACAGCAGATCAGAATGGCTTTGACACCATAAATTCTTATTTGAAATCAATGGGTTTCTTTTGTGAATCATGTATAGATGTTTGCACACCTAACCATGCTAATACTGCCCAGCACTCTGCTGCACCCTTAAACAGATCTCATGACAGTCTTGTTGAGAATCACTGTTCTACATCATGGTAGTAGCGCAGCCCTGAGCACACCCTGCCCGTGCACTCCTGCTGATGCACTCTAAGGCAGGGGTGGGCAAAATGCGGCCCAGGGGCCAGATGTGGCCCGCTAGGCCGTGCTATCTGGCCCACAGGGCTCCTAAACAATTTCGAATTAATATTAATCTGCCCTGGGCTGCCTGTCATGCAGTCCGCAATAGCTTCCTGAAACTCAATAAGTGGCCCTCTGCCCAAAATAATTGCCCGCCCCTGCTCTAAGGACAGCTGGTCACAACACTGAAGCTGTGGACTCAGCAGCACCGCTGTAGCAAAAGAGTTGCCTCCCGTGCTTTATATACCAGACTAGTGTTAAAATAGCTCAGTTTGACATTTGCAGTCTGCAGATCATGCCTCACCCTGCCCCCAGCCCCAATTCCTACTTCTCAAGATAACATCACTGTTTCCTCTGCCTTTCTTCCTCACTAAGTCCTCCTTACCTTTCAGAACCATCACTTCCCTCCTCTTGGAAGGGGGGGGACCCAGACAACATCCTCCAGACAAGGTTTAAGGAACTATCCCTCTCTACATCCTTGAACTACTTCCTACCTTCTCTGTTTATTACCTTTTCTCAGCTCACTCCCTCCTGCTATAGCATCTCCCAGTCTGTAGCCTTCAAAGGCAGTCACTAGTCTGTCTACCCGCTGACTTAGTTTGCCTGGGTGGAAGTCTTCATAGCAGCCATTTCTAACTGGCTCCTTAGGCACAGCTGGGGTGGTAATTAGCTTCTCAGTTAGCACTTCCTAGGCTGCTGTTATGTGGGGTTGATATACTACATCAATGGTACTATAAACCACTATTGCAAAAGACAGAACAAACCACAGATGGCAGATGATAGTCATGTTGATTACTATGCAAGTGAATTGTGCTCACGTATTACAGTGGTGGTGCCTGTTTAAAAACCTGTAAATGTGAGAATGAGATTCATAGCCTAGATTTGAATATCCTAAGTAGGAAAGCCTTATATAGATAGGAACAGATTCTCATGTACACTAGAACAGAACAAGTAAGAAACAGGCCTACAGTGCCCAAAAAATAAATTTCCAGGAAGGAGTAATGCACTATTTTCTCTTCCACGGTAATCTGACAATTAAATTGCAAATTTCTGAAAATAGAAATTACTGGTCTATAAAAGAATGGATTTTATGTGGATACATTACTTGAAATGGATGGCCCTTATGCTCAGCACCCTCCTTGAGGAGTTAGACAGTCAGTAGCCGTTCTTATCTGTTGCTCTCTGGTAAAAAAACTACAACCATTGAAGCTCTGAAAGTCTGGACTTAGTCAAGTCTCTATATTCTGCCTCAATGGATTAAAGGGAAGATGGTAGGTCTTGGGCAGCTTCCATTTCTCCATACTTGCCTAGGTACACACGTCAAAGGTTTTGGTGCGATGGTCACAGGACTCTGTACAAAGTGGATTCATCAGGCATCTGACTAGATCTCTTACATGTACACCATGATCCAGAAGATTAATGGTTGCCTACTTTATGTTCAGATGCTCTGTTTATACTACTGGCAAGGTTTTTTGATATTGTTTATTGAATCAACTGTATAGTTGAGAAAGACAAGCTTTTGAGTACTACTGTGTATGTCATTCCCAACTATACAGTCCATTCATTAAAATATATTATCCATAAAAATCCTCGCCTTTCACATTTTTGTAGAGCATTACCCCAACACTTGCTCTGCTACTAAAATTCCAGTAAAGAACTACTTTATATTCTAATAAACATAAAAAACAAATAAAGTTAAGGCACTGAACATACTATTTTTGGAATGGTTAATTAGTCTTTTTGTAACAGAACTATATAAATCAGAAATAACTCACAAAGTCAGCCCATATTTAGAGTCAGATTCTTTCCACCCATTTACAGTAGCAATACATCCCTAAATCATTAACCTTACATTTAACTATCAGCATACCAAATTATATATTCTAAACATTACCAGGCAAAATCTAGATTGACCCTATTGGTTCCTTCAATTTGGCTTTCAGCATACTTGCAAATTAGGTACCTGGCCCCAGAAGGGCAGTTCAAAGGAAGGAGGTTAGACGCCTGTGTTCTCTCTAATGTAAGTGCGTTTGCGGAGAGAGATCGCTCACACATACTCTGCCCATCTGATCCAGCTCACAAGCTAGAACCAGAAATGTGGCACTGAAGCTTGCTCCACAGAGCAGCCCCTTGCAGCTGCTGTGAAGCATGCCGGATATGGTGGCAATTCAGAGGCATAGCCAGCTCACTGAATGCACTGCATGATATAAGAGGGGAATGGGTTCAGCATACCAGCCACTGTGGATTATGGGCAGGGATGTGGGTGAGTGGAAGGGAAGGTTTACCTTCTTGCTCCTAATGCAGAAGGATCCCAGGAGCAGCTGGACTCCCTGGGTATACTTCTCCCTGCCCACCCCCCTACAGTATATACAAGGCTCCTGCAGGGCAGCAGGGGGAAAGGGAGAGCTTCATTCTGCTCACTCCATTCACCCCCCACCTCCCCTGCTCATAGATGCATTGCTTGGTGCTGTGCTGCACTGCCTGGCTCCAGTGGTTGGGCAGAGGCAGTGCAGAGCTGCCCCTACCATAGAAAACACTTGTGAGGGCCAATTCTGGTGCCCTCTCACAATCAGCACCTACTACTCCTCTTGCCTCAGCCTAGTTATGCTACTGCCACGATCTCAAAACCAGCCAAAGGAGTACCCAAGTTGGCTTCACCACTGTACTTCAAGGTTTGGTGCATACAAGTGGGAGCCAGATCAGGTGTGTTTGAGAGTGCCCCTACTATGGACACACTGGAGACCGGATGTAGACAATCTTAGATCCTCTAAAAGGGAATTCCAAGAGTTCAGATGCTGAGCAGCGGCCATCCATAAGCCAACCAGAAATCCTAAGAATAAGAACACTTCTGAAATTTCACCTTCTCTGCAGTTTAGTCAAAGCTGCGTGTGGGGCGGGTGAGGATGGAGTAGAACACAGGGCTCCTTGCTGGGCAAGTGCCATTAGGCTATTATGAAGATAGGCAGTGGCAAAAGAATATAGCGAGTGTAGTTTAGAAGAGAATGCAGCCACTCGGTGCTGCTGGAGTCAGCAAGGTGTGCTCAGAGTTCAGGATTTACACAGAGCTTACGTACTGCTCCCTCTTGAATCCGGACTGCAAAAATTTAGGCAGGAACCAAGTGTCTAGCTGCTCAGACTGAGGTACTTCAGTGCATGTGTGAAACTGGAATTTAAGTACCTATGAATCCTTGTTGTCAAAAATGCTGCTGTATAGTACTCTGCATTGCTCTTATCTTTGGGGCATAAATTCAGCAGATATATCATCCCAACAAACCTATTTTATCAATCTGGATTAGGTTTACCATGTCAACCTATAGTCCATTTCCTCTCCAATAGGTATTTGAAAGCAAACATCCATCCTATCATCTATAACAGACAGCTGAGAACTTGAATGCAGTTGACTGAATTTTTTTTTTCTAAATTGTAGAACAGGAATCACAAAACACTCTTAAATAAAGAGAAAGACTGAAAAAGAATATGGTTACCATATTTGCTTGAATATAAGAGGAGTTTCCCCACCCTTTCAGTCAACATGAGGCTCTCCCCACAAGGAAACCTAAATATACTGATTATCATTTAACTGCTGTTAAGGCAAGTGCTCAATAATGTAAACCAACAACGAAGCTGATTAAATGCAGCGAACACTGAGGATGACTATGAAATACAACATATATAGGACAAACATACCGATGGAAACATGGTTTGGGTTTTTTTTGGTCCTTAAAAAAAAAAAAAAAA
>JAGPOW010001338.1:14237563-14287705 GCA_030014935.1 Caiman crocodilus
AAAAAAAAAAATTGTAATGATATATATACAATAAAAGGCTTAGCCTGTCTGTAATTCTTTTGGCCGACTGCACATGTGCTGCTGAGGGTGGGCGGCAATTGGCTGTGTGGGCCCAAGTTTCCACTGCTGCCAAGGAAGTTTGTGGCAGTGGTGAACATGCCCCAGTCACCTGAGCAGCAGGGCTGCCCTACGTCTCTCTCTGCCTGAGGTGCCTCCGCCTCCTCTCCTGAGCAGCAGGCCTACCCCACACTTCCCTGCCAGACAGACGCGGGGGGGGACCCTGAGTGGTGACAAGGGGGATGCGTGGCTGGACCGCTAGCAGCGATGGTGGTGGGGTGCAGGGCTGGACCCTGAGTGGCAGCAACGGGGCAGGGGCACAGCTGGACCCCCAGTGGCAGGGAAGAGGGAGTGCGGTGCCATACCCCAAGTGGCAGCTGAGGGGGAGCACAGCTGGACCCCAAGCAGTGGCACAGGGGATGCAGCTGGACTCCGAGTGGTGGGGGTGTGGAACGGGGCTGGACCCTGAGCAGCAAGAGGGGTTGAAGTGGGGCTAGACTCCAAGCAACAAGGGAGGGAGAAGGGCCGGGCCCCAAGCAGCAATGGGGAGGAGAAGTGGAGCAGGGCTGGACCCCAAGTGGTACGGCGAGGCTGGACACTGAGTATGCATGTCTCTGCCCCACCCCCCTGTCATTCTTGACAGGCAATTTGCAGCACCTGCCCCTTGCCTCTGCCCCACTCTCCTCACTGCGGGGGCCTCGATCTACCCCCCTCTTTCCCCCACAATAGATTTACCAGCCAGACACTGCTCTCCAAGCTGCCTGGCTGCATATTGGCAATCAGATTGGTATTGGCCAATATGGCTCATGAAAAATCGGCCATCGATATCGGCCCAAAAAACTTCTATCGGAGCACCCCTATGAATGACATTATGTCACGTTGCAAAAAAAAAAAAAAAAATCTCCTGGAATAGCTTCAGTCAGAGCGGCAGACCCAGCCTGCGCAAAGACCACAGAGACTTGAACTGGCTGGTAGCCCACCAAGCCCTGCTAGTGAGGGCTCGGCGACATAGAGAGACAGCCGGGGAGACCCAGCTGCCTGAGGGCTATCTACCAAGGAGCTACCAAGATGATCGATCACCTCCTAAGGCTCTGCATCTACGGCAAGGAGGTGTGGAAAAAGGTAAAGCAGCTCTGTGAAGCAATGACAGGGGTCAATCAGCTGACCATAGTGGCAGCACTGTACGGGCATCTGTTCAAATACCAAGGGAGCCCGTTGGCCCACTTCAATCACTTTGTGTTCCACATCAGGAGTGCCCTGTGGTAATCTAGGAACCTCCTGGTGTATAGGCACATGGACTTAGAGGTGGTGGACTGTGTTAAAATGGCTCTGAGTGAACTCCAGTCCTACTAACAGAAGTCTGTAGCAGAGGATGGTGAGGACAAGGCCAAAGCCACCTGTCAGAGAGACACTTAGCAAAGAATCATCCAAGACCCGCACCCAGCAAAGAAATGGACAGTGAAAAAGACACCGAGACAACTGGCAAGGAGGACAGGGATGAAGACAGCAGCAGCAGGCCCTCCAGTGGGAGCTGAGACTTGAAACCTCATAACCAGGGTGTAGACTAAGGGACTGTGGGATTGGGTTAGGGAGGCCGGTGGGCTTTTGCATGGGTGCATATTTTGTAATGGAATTATGGGATTTTTCTGGTGTGTAAAGATGTGATGAAAGATGACTAGAAATTGTAAATATCTAACTTTTATGTATGTATACACACACACACACACATGCACGCACGCACACACTTTTCACCAAAAGAAAATCAGTAACCTATCTTTGTGGTAGATTCTCTGGCAGTGGAAATACCATGACCAAAGTAATGAATTTAAATCATCATTGTGTAGTGCAGGGTACACCTCTGGGACAGAAGTCCCTGTGAGAACCTCATGGCTAGCTTCCTGCTGGCCAGCTTCCAGTGGGAGGATCTTGGCTACAAACTGATTTTATGGAAATGGGAGATTCCTCCCTAGCTTGCTCGTGTGCCTGGGGGCATCTGAACCACAAGCCTCTGGGCTTGCACCTGCACTTAGGATGCCTGCCAAAAGATATGGAAGTATCTGAAGCCCCAGGTTGAAAAGACTGGGGTGGAGGATCCTAGCCAGTAGTAGGACCACATATGGACCACATATGGTTCTTGAACAATTCAAAGGATTTGGAACTGATCTGGCCTATCTGCCTGATTGGACCTGGGAGACAAAAAAAAAAATTATTTAAAAAAAAAAAATCAGAAGTGCTGCTTAAAAATGTGTTTATGGTGTACCTGAGCTAAAACCTTGCAGAGGTTTCAAAAAAAGTAAACTGCATCCATTTGGATGAACTATGTCTATATGTATCTCTAGTAATTTCCCTCTATGTAAAGTTACTACAGGCATGCTTATTTTTAGGTCAGTGTTTTCAAATTTGCTTCTCACTTCCACATGCTCAGGGAGAACAGAGTCAGACAGTAAAGAAGGGACTGCAGGGGAAGGAAGTTGGGGATGGGGGGCAAGAGGGCAAGGGAGCCACCCAACTCCACCAAAATTTATTTTCCCTGCTGTAGTAATGGGAGGCAGCAATATTCAAGGCAAACCTCCAACAATTAGATTCTATACATGAAACATTGTAACAAATTTATACATGTTTCCACATATATAATCTAATTATTAGGGGTCTTTTTATAAACAGGGTCATCTTATATTTGGATAAATACAGTATTTTCTTTTGACTGGAGATGACAAAGAGGAAATATGACACAGGAATATACAACCGTGAGAAAAAAGGAATTTTGGGAATTATTACTCTTATTGCCTAATCACTTAAGAACAAGGGGGCATTCAATGAAATTTAAAGGTGAGAAATTAAAGCCTGATAAAAGAAAATATGTTTCCACAAAAGGCATAATTGAATAGTGGAACCCAGGGAGTCATTGTAGCCAAGAACTGAAAATCATGGGTATGCAGTATTAACATAATTAATGACAACACATGTTTTTGGAAAGAATTTTAAATCTTCAGCCTCAGAACGTAATGCCTTCTCTAACTAATAGAGATCAGAATTAATCTTACATGGGGAAAAGATTATCTCCCAACTGCTAACAGTACAGCTCTTACATCCTTTTCTGAGGCATCTGGTACTGCCCATTGCCAGGAACAGTCTACTGGATCAGAAGGATATTGAGTCTGATCCAGTAAGGCATTCCCCATGCTCCCCACAGTAAAGTTCAGTGCATTTTCATGCCTGACTTTACAGATGCCATTTGTTATTTCACTGCTGTAGATCATCATGAAAGGAATCCAGATAAGATCATTCTGCTACTAAGAATAAGAAATACATTTAAGGTAGCTTTGCATGATTTTTTAGAATTTTCAAGTCTCTCTTCACACAAAATCCAAGAAGCTTTTATCTTAAAAGCCATTGTTGATGATGTTTTCTGCTTTTGGGATGCCTCCTGAATATTATTTGAACCACAGGTTAATTGCAGGGGCCAGGACATTTTGACACTGTAACTACGATCCAATTAATATGTAAAACGTATGCTTTCTCAGTGAATAAATCACACAGAACAGGAGGCCTATTAGATGCTTAATGTAAGACCATGACATTTTCACACAGATCCATGTAGCTTAAAACATACCAAACTAAAAAGTGACCTGCTAATGTGTTTTTTAATGAAGTAAATATATTTGTTCTTTCTGAATGATGTGGATAGCTACAAGGACAAGGAGCCATTTTAGAATGCATTAGATATTGAATGTCCTTCTTGCTTGGGGTATTTATGATATTCTGTATATGAAACATATTTAGCTGTTTAAAAAAAAAAAAGAGAGCTACATTTTAGCTAGTCCTGTGCAAGTCTGCAGTGGAAGCTCTGGGAGCCTCCTCAGCACTCTGTGGCCCCATGCTGGATCCAGGACAATACTGCCACAAATGATCCCCATATGTTAGAAGGAAAGTAATGACTAGCCTTACTAGCAGCTCTCCTGAACCCTGAGGGATAGGAAATTTGCCACATCAAACATAGAACAAAAGGATTTTTCATTCCCCTACTGAATTTAGACAGCAGCTACTAGAGAGTTCACATTGCTAATTTCTAAAGCAGTAATAAGGGCATCTCAGGACTGCCTCCTTCTGCTACCAAGATGATGAGTATGTCTACCTCTGAGACCAGGAACCTGTCACCTCTGGAGTAGAATCAAGAGCCCTTTTTTATTTCCCCACCTCCCAAAGCAAAACCAGTGTCCAAACAGATCATGGAATGGCCTGTATACCTGAAAATCCAGGGTGAAGGTTAAAAGTCTAAAAAAGCTATTAGCTTACAGTAGATCTCCAGTCAAGTGTTGTCATAACAGATGGCTAAAGGTATCAGAGATCAATATTTATTTGAGAATACTAGATTTTTATTTATTTTTTACAGGACAGATGTGCAAACTCAGTTCCTTTAAGGAACAGAAGGAACATAAGAATCAGTCCTAGCCTTAGCTTAGCAGCACTGAGGTTTCTGCCTACCTACTACTGGGACCTGTTTATACAGTGTAATTAGGAAGAAGTAGATTTTGTCAGTGACCACATCCTGAAAAACCACCTACATCTGGGAAAACTGTAAATGATTAGAAACTGAAACGTGAACCCTTTGCTCACACTGCTCTGTGGTTATAGGCAATCAATGAACTGTTTGCAGGAGAAACTGCTGACCGGTGTGAAAAAGGAGTTGGCCATCTCACCATCAGTGACTACGAATAGTATTTCAAAATGTTCTGACAGGTTATGTTATTTCAAAGCAAAAAAAGTTATTCCAAAGTTAGATGGTGTCACAGAGATTAAAGTACTTAAACAGAGGGAGAGGCTATAAGTATAGGTATCAATATATCAAGGTATCAAGTAATAGAATGAATAGGAAAGGATGTAATGGTAACACGAGACTGATTGTGCCCTTTTGATTTTGAGGGATACTTATACTAATAATAACAACAGTACCTAGTTCTTCTGTAGCTCTTTTCAACAGCAACTCTAAAGCACCTCAGCCAAAGCAATGCCATTACCCACATTGACAAATAGGGAAATGGAAGCAGGAAGAAGTGAAATGACTTGCATAAAAATGGCTCAGCAAACTGCTGGCTGAGCTGGTACCCACCTTTCTGGGTCTCAGTCTAGTCTTTCTCCAGCAGCCCACAATGACCTATCCAGAAGCCTGCAAAGACTGCTAATTAGAGTTTGAGAAATGTTGTGTTTTCTGTGACAAACCTGATTCCTAAGTGCTTACTAAATATTACAGGAATGTGCCATTAGTACCTGTTAAGAAGAACTCCTTTAGCTGAGCCATCCACTTGTTAATCTTTGGCAGGAGTCCAGACTTCCCATTTCAAGCAGCTTCGCTCAACTGCCAGTAATGTCTTGATCTTTCTCTATTGCTACACCTGCTATAAGAATAATACAAACCTTGGAACACAATGCCAGTGACACTTTCATGAAGTCCAGGGTGGCACTTCCCCATATACTTTTGCAATGTAAAGCAATTTCAACATCTAATAGTTTCTTTTCATTTATTGTGCCTTACCAGCTATTTGGTAACACCATCTCTTTAAAAGGGGCAGTTCTGTGAAAGCAAGGAAAGCAAAACTGCCTGATACTGTGCTTTGCACAGAGACATTTTTGTTCCAAGTCACAGCTCCCTCAGTTGTAGTATAAGTTGGCAAAGGCTAGGACTAGGGCTCTCTCTACCTTACACCAGCTGGTTATGGCCCCTAAAGACAGATAATGACTGCAGGAAGCAAGGGGGTAGTGTCTTACCTGGCACGACCCCAGCTCTCTGCACTCTCCCAGCAGCTGCTACTCCTACAGCCATACATGATGGGGCTGCTCCTGGGCAGACTCCCATGGGGGCACCATTCCAGTCCCTCTTCTAAGTCAGAACCTGTGGTTGTGCCCTGCTCCCTCTAACTACCTAAAAGTTTATTTCACAGATGAAAACTAGCGCGGCAGAGATGTTCTCTTGTCCTCTTCCTCCCTGCCCCTATGCTGCTTGGTGTTGGGCATCTGTCCTAGGATCCAGACTCTACCATTACGCCCATGGAAAGAATTTATAACCAGATTGTGGAGCTCAGGCAACAGCAAAAAGGGGCAAAGAACCTGACCCAAAGGTATTGTAATAGATAACAGTGCATCACACAGTATTTAAAACAGAGAGATATTGTTCCCTGGCTACATACAGTGTCCTGCCAAATGTCCATTTCCTATTCCAGGTTTAGATCAAATTATTTCTTTTTTTTGAATGGGTCACTAGTCTTTCATCCAAGAATTGGAAAGAGGTTAGTCATAGCAGGAGGCTTTATATTTTGTATGTTTTGTTAATGCAGTCCTTTTGTTTTATGCTTTGAACTGTACCCATACCCATATATTACAATATCTGTAATATTGAAATAATTTGGGTGTTATCACTTGCATATTACTTGACACTAATTAAACAACACAGAGCTATTGTGGGTAAATAAATGTCTATTAATGCAGGTTCTGTGCTCCATATTTTTAATTCACCACATATTTTTATGGGCTTTTTATCTTTCAAGAAATCTTACTATTTCTTGTTAAATATAAAATGATTAGCCCGACTTCTCAAACTGGTGCATCATCCCTTTGTGGCTGGACTGCATGAGCAGCGCAGATACCCAGTACAGGCTATCCTTGGTGTTGGTCACCTAAACCAAGATGGTTTCTGCTTGTTCAAACCCTATGCTCTGCCTCATCCTAATATAGGGGCAATATTAAGGTCAGAGAGGGATTTGTGCTGTCAGTTCATTCCTGCATGGAAGTGGGTTCCATTAAAGACATTGGACTAAATCTCATTTTGTCTTTACACACCTACCTGCACTTACATAACCATGCAAATGCAATTTTTGGCATTTATTCACAGTCTGGATTTTATTTGCTCATGAATACTTAAGTTTGCCCTGTGCATCCTCAGTAGGCTCCAGTCTGACTGCATTCATTCTGGGTAGAATGGAATAGCCTGGACACACATGATGTCATGTGAATCCTAAGGCTTTAACCACAGAAAAAACAGTTCAAACATGCAATGGTAAAAGAGGTGATTTCAACTTGCTTCTTCCAAAAGCTTCTGTACACTTTGCATTTAATATTTATTGGATGAAGCAGATGAACAGCAGTGAGGTAGCTTCTGTTTGAGGGGCAAGGACCAGAATCCCTCCCTTCCGTGGAAGTTCAAACCGCATTGTGTAATAGACTTGATTTTCAAAGGTGCTGAACATACATTGACCTAAATTCAAATGGAGCTGTAGGTGCTCATCACATTTTAGAACTAGGCCCAATATATCTGGATGGATTTATCCAAACACCTACTAGAGCCTGAGGTAATAAAAACGTCTTCCTGAGTCATAGCACTGGTTCTTGTTAAGATAAACAGATGCATATGAAATATTCCTTCAACTGCATGGAATCACACAGCAGAAAAAAGTATCAGTAAAGTATAGGCACAACAGATTTATTAAATGGAACAAAAATAAAGGGAAAAAATGTACCTAAATGACCTCCATCTCACCTACTTTTATCTACAATTAAACAGAGAATTGCAGTCATTTTTGTACTAACCTGGCTGTTAAAGTTGGAGACGTGGCAACAGAAGTAAAAATCTCAACCATGGCCATTTTACAAAGATCAGCTGCAGATCCTACAAAAGAAAGTGATCCACTTTTAAAAAGGAGCTTTTTAGAACTATAAGCCCATCTGAACTGATACCAAGTCTGAAACAAATACCACAGGACTAACAAAGGACAAGATAAACAGGAAGGAAAAAAAAACATTAAAAAGGTGTCAATCCACCTGAGCCAATCAAAATTGGAATTTCTTTTTTAAATAAATTTTGACATTTTGAAATCTCTTTACATTCCAAACTGGAACTAAAATAATTTAAAAGTTTGTACTAAATGTTTAATTAAGGAACATTTTTAAAATGTTACTTCAAAATGAAATTCCATTTTGAAATTTGATAGTATGGTTTTCATGATTATATTATTATTTATAATATTTTACCTGCTTTTTAAAATTTTTTTTTTCCTTTTCCCTTATAAGTCACTGTGAGTTTTTTGGGCAGGGCTGCATATAAATCTAATAAATGAATAATTTCATATCATACCAATAGTAGTACTAAGAATATAATTATACATACCATGTAATATCAAGCGTTGCTCACTGTTGCTACTGATCAAGAGGGAGAATGATTCCATAGCTCAATTATTAGGGCACTCCCACACTTCCCAGTTTCTGGATGATTGAACAATTTTATAAAAAGTGGGGTGGCGTTGGTGGTACTACCACCAATTTAAGGCTAGGGAAAGACATTACACATAAACCAGTTTAAGTGATCAGAAACTGGCTTAAACCTGTAAGAGAACATATGTTCAGTGCACATAAACCAGTTTGAGAGTGGCTGAAACCGGTTTGAAATAAACCTAGTTGAATGAAGTACCAGACTTCGCTGATTTGGCTCAAATTGGTTTACGCAATGTCTGTTCCAGACCCCTTGCTGGTTTAAGTTAAATCCAAGTACCACAGCATGCTCTCTGGGTTGGACGGGGCTCTATGCTCCACAGCAGGGATGGCCCCTCCCCTCCGCTCCCTGACTGCAGCTCTGGCAGTGTCTGCAGGCATCTGCCTGGCTTTTGCTCTCCCACTCCCCTCCCCACTCTCTGCTAAGCAGGCATTCCCCTGTCCCTCACAGGTACCTCTCACCATTAGCTAGCAGACCACATGCTGTCTACCTCTGAGCCATGGCAAACAGGACAAAGGCAGAATCAACAGATAGCTGGTCATGTCCCTCTGTTGTTTTCTTAATGGGCTGATAAACACTGAGTTAGGGGTGATAAACATTCCCTGCTGGGCTGGTCAGAGGTGGGGGGACCCCTCCCTAATCAGAGCATCCTACTAGGGCTGGGCCACACCCCCCCTCAGCTCAGTTCTGTGGAAAGGAAAGGAGGGCTGCTATAGCGCCCCCCTAGTTTCTGATCTGAGCCATTGCAGGCATGTGCCTGCATATCTGGGATGCCCGTCTGGTTACAAAACTGATTTAGCCTAGCCAGGTTAGACTAACCTGCAAAGACTGAATCAATTCAGGCTCAAGTTTTTGGAATCTCTGCCCTCAGCCAAAGAGAACAACCCCTGATACCTCTTGAAAGGGTGGCTTAGGCACCCCAAGTCCAGGAGATGTGCCAAGCTCAGAATCTCCATCTGACATAGGTGCCTCTGTAGACTAGAGAAAGGCACCTAAACCCTTGAAAAAGTCTGGATTTAAACATGCACCCCTCTCTTCAGTGTTTGCTCTTGGCCAGCCTCAACAGTTTTCTATTACATATACAAGCTGTTATGAACCCTATTCTGAGATGCCTAACTTTGCCCAGGAATTGTAGAAGTAACACAGGCATTTAGGTCTAGACTTCCATTGCAACATTCAACTATCCCTGAAAGTTACTTTTCTTTCCTTTTTCAAGGTGTGAAATTGAGTTATTACAAAAGATTAGAAGTTGGTTTAAATCCAATGTCCTGTCTTTCTCATTAACTGAATATTAGTTGCTTGGGCAAGGCAGGATACCAAAAAGACATTTTGCAGTTGGGAGTTGTGGAGTAGCTCATTCTCAGTGAAAATGTCTTCCAAATTCCAAAGTTTATTCATGAAACAAAGGTTTTCCTCGATTCTCAAACCTGTAGGATTTTTTTGAAGCAATGCTATTTTCACAATAATGGTATAAGAGATATTTATGACTAAGCACCCAGAAAGCATTTTTGACTTACATTATGAGAGGAATCAGAGTGTTATAGCCTAAACAAACAATTTGATAAGATTATGCTGGGATACTATTTAAAACAGCTGAATGAATAGCCAGTAAGAAAAACTTATTAAGAAATAACTATATGAAAGCCAATTACAATCACTTAGAATTGGCACACTGTGTATTCCTCACAGTATTTGTGACATTAAGTTAGGTAGCTTTTTTAATAGTAGTTGTTATATCAAGATATCTGAGATACAAACTGCTAGATGAAATCATCATTGTATATTTTATCACAGTAACAGTCTGGCAGTATTTTATTACAAATGAATGACAAATATTCATGGTCTTTAAAAATTCTTACAGCTAAAATTATGAAAGTAAAAGCTCATTATATACAAGTCATTTTCTCAACCTTCTAAAATATATTTCAGAACACTAGAGCTGGATGAAGTTTTGTGTTGGAACAGCTGTCTGGCAGAAAATGTTGATTCAGTAAATATGCAGGATTTCACAAAAACAGTAAAATTACCAATTTTTTTTAAAAAAAAGTATTAACACTTTCCATTTTAATTAGAGCAAAATATTTCATTTTAATCAAGTTGAAGTACTTTGTTTGGACTCTCATCTTTATTTTCACTATATCTATTACATTATATTAATCATGCTAGATTTTCTTACAAATATCAAAACAAAGCAATACAACTTTAATAGAATAAAAATGGTCAAGAACGCTGTTTACACATTTCCAAAAACATGTTTTGGAAATTACTTTTAATAGAACATTTCAAAACTTAATATTGTGTTTCAACTGCAGTGAAACAAAAGTTTGAAATGTTGAAAATTTCTGATGAATGGAAATCTGGGGTTTCATCCAGCACCACAGAATTATTTTTTAGTTGGTTATCTGAAACATAGGCTATTGACAGACATTCATTAAAGGTGATATATGTGCATGGCAGGACACGCGATTGTTGGGATTGGGAATCAGACCCCAATGGTGTTCTACTTGCCAGATCATGATCCTGGACTCTGTGCCAGTGTGCCTTAAAACGGATGTGAGGCAGATTTTCCGCAGCACTAGGACCACACTGGGGTTCAAGCTCATGGGGTCCTGGAGCCAGCCGATGATCGGTTGACTCTCAGGTGGCAGCGACTTGAGCCATTTGAGCCACAGTGCAGTCCCAGAGCCAGCCAATCATCAGCTGCATCATATTCATATATACATATTTAGTTTACTTTTGTGGCCAAGTTTTGTGTTTTGTTGCACCATTAACTGCCATCTAGTACTTCACTACTTTGAGTATTTGAAAACAAGGCATTAAAATAAAAACAACTTTGGAAGGAAAAAACCCACTGTTCCTAGCTAGAAGAAAATTTAAGCAGCTTTTATAAAAAAAAAGGCCACAGCATCTTATTTGAAAAAGCGTATTTGGTTTACCTGATAGGATTCATAGTTCTGCTCTAACATTACACAGACCATTAAACAGCATCTTCAAGGAAAACGTAAAGATACCAAGACCCAGCTGCAATAAAGGATTAAGGCTACGTTTCCCTGGTAAATTTATTGTCTTCAGTGGCAATGCCCTGAAACACTTTGTTGCTGGAGATGTGTTGCCTTCTAACCAGGGATGTCTCCCCTTGATGCTTGAAGCAGGCTTTATTAGCTTTAATGATTAATTGTGCCAATTACGACACCGCCAAGGTGATTAGTTAACCTAGGTGGATGCAGTTACACTGCTTCCAGTTCAGGAGGAAACCAACACAATGAATTGTTGAGGGTGCTGCTACCAAAGACAGTATGCTTACTATGCTATTATAGCCTTAGGCATCTTTCCCCTGAATGAAATCTAAAACTCTGTGCTAGGACCTAGCTATAATAGGACCTTTATATTGGGGTTGGGCAATTATTTGGGCCCAAGGCCCACATGGAGAGTTTTAATGAGATGTTGCGGGTCAGGTGGACAGCATTTCTTGCCCCCCTCCCCCAAAATACAACTCACCAAAACTCCTTATGGGGCTACGGGCAGATGAGGAGCAGTGTTCAGGAGTGGGAGGGCACAGCTAAGTCTGGGATCAGAGATGAGTCACAAAGCAGTGACAGATGGGGCCGGGTCCCAGGCTCATTCCTTACATGTCCCTGCCCCTCAGGGGAAGTGTGGGCTGTGTGTGTAGAGGGGCATGGGGGGCACATACAGCAGATATCACAAGGGCGGTGCAGTCTACATTGCCCCTGTGGCACTCTACATGGGGCCAAGCTCCACCTGCTCGTACTACAGTCTGCTCCGCACTTCCATTTGCTCCTGCAAGCCTGCCCCAGCCTGGCTAGGTGCTGGTCTGCTCGCCCTGCCTCCAGCAGCAGCTCCTGCTCCTGGTCTTGCCCCTGCCAAGCCACACAAGCAG
This sequence comes from Caiman crocodilus, assembly GCA_030014935.1. NCBI lineage: Eukaryota > Metazoa > Chordata > Crocodylia > Alligatoridae > Caiman > Caiman crocodilus. The sequence goes on from JAGPOW010001338.1 coordinate 14,249,779, forward strand.
ACAGCTTCAGCTGGGTGGCTCCTGCCCCAGTATGCAGGACTCTGGGCTCCAGCTCTTGAGAAGGCAGCTGGGAACTGAAGCTTCCTGAGTGCTGGGGCAGGAGCCACCTGCCTGCTCCACCACCTGGAATGGCGTGGCAGGGGTAGGAGCAGCTGTTCCCAATGTGGCTGCAGTGGTCCAGGTGCTGCTCCACACTGCCCGCCTGCAGCAGTGGCTCCTCCTCCTGCCTTACTGTTCCTGGTGGGCACGTGGGCAGCTCCTGCCCCAGAGCATGGGACTCCAGCTCCAGCTCCTGGCTGCTTTCCAATGAGAGGTGGCCAGGAGCTGAAGCCAGAGCCCCACGTGCCAGGGCAGGAGCTGGAGCTGCTCAACCAGAGGGAGTAGTGCAGCATGGCAAGGGCAAGGGCAAGATCAGGAGCAGGAGCTGCCCCTGCAGATGGGGGGCAGGGACAGGACAGGACACAGTAGCATCCAGCTGCAGCCACGCTGGGAACAGGCAACTAGAAAGGGCACGTGCTAGCTGAGGCCAGGCCCCGGGCTCTGGCAGGAGCCCAACCAGGCTGCCCCAGTGTAAGTGAGTGGGGCTTGGCTCCATGCACGGTGCCACAGGGACAGCCATGGGCTGAATTCAGCCACCTGGTGGGCCGGATCTGGCCTGAGGGCCGCATTTTGCCCACCCCTGTTCTATACTCTGTGAATAGGGAAGTTAGATCTCAATGGGATACACAATGACTAGCACAACGAACAGGGAACTGCCTAGAGCTAACTAATAAGAAACTCTAAAGATCTCATCCTATATAAGTGTGTGGCATCTCACTTGGGGCTATAGGAAGTTGCTGTTGTCCACTTGGGATTCACAGCTTAGAAATGACTCCTGAAGGTATTTGAAGCAGCTCTTTCAAAGGAATTATCAGGACTTACTCCTTTTTTACAAAATGACTGTTGTGGTGTTGCTGGTGCACCTGGACATAACAGACTATTTGTTAACATGCTTACTCATGAAGTTAGAGCCTGGGGTTAATTTCCCTCCTCAATCTGAAAGGGATTCAAATTAACGTCGTCCTGTCTCCCAGGAATGAGCCATCACCGCCAGATTATGAGAGACTGAACAGGGACTACTCCTCCTATTCAGGCATTGCCACTGTTCAGAAGAGAATTCAAGGTGTGCTGGACCAGAGAGAGAGGGAGCAAGAGAATGTGGTGACTAACTGTGTAGTTGGGACATGCCGCTGGAGAGGAGAGTCCTGGGCTCCAGTGACTGCTTCATTAACTTACATTCAACAGTCATTAAATAAAATGCATAAACAGTTCTTGGAGCAGGAAATGGAATGCAGGGGCTCTCCCCTTCTAGCCGAGGGACCTAACCAGTAACCTGTAAACTGGATATTTCTGAGCACGCTCAGCAGCACAACTTTAAGAACGTAGAGAACTTTAAAGTCAAATAGTGAAGTGCTTAGTGAGTTTAGGCAGCTCCAGGCTTAGGCACCAACTGACTGGGAGGAATGGAGGAGTTGGATCACAATTTAGACTTGGGCATCTCAAGTCAGCTTATGTCCTCCATTCAGTACGTACATCCCTTATTGAATCTTGTCCCAAGTTACTTCAAAGAAAATATGTGAACTTAGACTGATGGATATCAACGCACCTCATGTTGATTTTTAATTTCAATCTTGTTTGGCAAGGCTGTAAAACTGTATCATGAAAATTACATCTTCTCTACCCTTAGGCTTTGCAAATTTCTTCTCAAACATACCACACAAAGGAGTGGTATGAGTGGTATTTCAACAGAAAGAATAAATGATACCTAACTATTTAGGGACCTGGAATTGTGATTTTCAAATAAGAGAAATCAATTAAACCAAAGTTAGATCAGTTTAGTAACAAAGTCACACAAGCACTGTTTTCTGGGTCACAAGCTACCAAAGAAATAGACAGTTTCTTTGAGAAACTGAGAGAGTTGAAAAAAGGGGCCAGACCAGGACAGGAATACATCTGAAGCACTGAACCGACTGCCACTCATTAAATTTGCTACCTGTAAGCTATAGGAAGCACTCAACTACTTAATGGCAAAACGGTATAGAATTTGCTTTTGTTTGCTTGACCAAAATTTGGGTAAGAGAAGAAGAGGCAAAGGAAATGAGCAAGTGAGAGAATATCAGGGGTGAGCAAGGCATGTTAAAAGAAGTTAAGAGTATATTTAGCCATCTTACACCATTTAAGTCTGGTTGAGGGCAAGACACCACTTAAGCCAGTCAGTGACAATTGAAACGAAGGCATCAGGGGGTGAGTGACAGGCCAGAGGGTGTGGTGGGGGGTGTTGTAGCAGCACAGGTAAAAGTGGAAAGGTACCTGGAGGGTCAGATGTCCGGCAGGTTGTAGGGTGTCAGAATTCCAGTGTCTATTGAGTCCAAGAATTTCTGTACCTAGGAGGTTGATGAAGTGCAGTTCATAGGCTCATCTGTGAAAAGTGGTTTGTAAATTCCAACAAACACTGAAGCTTGCTAACCTCATTGCCAGAAGGCAATTTCCTACAGCCCAAAACACACTGAATGGATCCAGACCATGCCATGACAAGACATGCAAAACCTGCCAACAATACCTCTAGTATGGAGATATCTTCGCAATGCAATGTATAGCTCCATTAGGGCATTTGGTGCCCTGATGGAAAATACGTGGACACACCAAGCAACAACAGCACACCAGAATGAGCATTCATCAAAAATCTATCAAAGACAAGAACAGAACACCGCCTGTCTCCAATCTCTCAGGCCTGATTCTCAAAAGGAGTTTACAGACCACTTTTGACAGACGAGCCTATGAAATGCACTTCCATCAACCTCTTAGGTACAGAAACTCATGGACTCAGTATAGACAGTGGAATGCAGCGGACACACTACAACCTGCCGGACATCTGGCTCCCCAGGTACCTCTCCACTTTTACCTTCCCCCAACCACCCCAGTCTGTCCCTCATCCCCTGATGCCTGCATTTCCATTTTCACTGACTGGCTTTCTTGCCTGAATTGCATGCCAGTCTCTGGCTTCTTTACTATTCCTTGCATCCAGGAACAGCACGCATGCACACATACACACACACACAAACTGCAGGTGCTTCCTCAGCCTGCCAAAGGGTTTTTCAACCTGAAAGCTGGCATCCCAGGCACCTAAGCTGAGTTCACCTGGAGCCTCACAACTCCACTGCAACCAGTAAGACTCAGGCCTGTCAAAGACGTGATAGGCTGGGCTTTCCCCAATCAGGACTGTGTGCATGCATGTGGTGGCTGGAGGTTATGGTGCCTCCACTCACCTTTCACCAGGGGGGACGACCCTAAGTCCTGGCATTTCCTGGGACTGCTGCACTGCCAGCAGTCCCACCAGGCCTCCTCAACCCTGGCAGAGTACAGTTTTAGTGGTCATGCCCAGGACCTGGGGTTTCCTCCTTCCTCATAGCCCAGTAGCAATGTGCAAGAGGTGCACAGGGGTGCTCGTGCACCCCCTGAGAGTGCTGGTGCCCCCCTTGTCCGGCCACACTCCCTGTATAGGCAACAGGCAGGGAGGTAGACAGGAGTGTTGGTGCCCCCCTGTGAATGCTGGCCGGGAGCGGGGCCGCCAGCAAAAGCGGCCAGGGGACTTCTGGAAGCAGTGTGGCCGCTTTTTGGTGAGTGAGATTGGCTGCAGGGGGAACCCCCCGGCCAGTGTGATCGGTCACCGAGGGACACCAACTCCCCCCGGTCACTGACTTAAGAGGTACCCAGTCACCCATGGCCATAGCCCCAGCTCATACCTCCAAGTTCGTCCTGGCATAGAAGCTCATCAGGGACATGTTCTTCTCCTGTCGGCTGGTGATGCAGTGAGTGCCCTCTCCAGCTCTGAGAGCAGTGCATTAAATGTTTTTTAAAAAAGGAAAAAAGGAAATAGGTGCAAATGGAGTGAGGAGGGTGGCATTCACTGCACCTGCACCTAGATCTTGGGGAACCCCAGCAACAAGAGGTTCACCTTCAGGAACACCAGCTGCTCCACCAAACCAAGAACCAAGCAGGTGCAATGGAGTGTCACTACGCTCCCAACAATGCTGAACACCCTCTCACTTGGAATACTGGTTGGTGGACAGGACAGATATTCCCAGGAAACTGGCCAGATCCAGCCACATCTGGCTCTGGCTTGCCCAGTAAGCCAAGGGGTCACACAGCAGAGGCTCCACGTCCTGGGCGAGGTAGGCAGCCACAAAGGCCTGAGTGCTACCTGCCTAATGGTGGGGTCTGGTGCCTCTGGACCCCACCATGAAAGCCATGCCCTTGGTCCACAATGGCAGTGCTTGTGGTAAAGAAGGAAACTGGCTGGCAGATGGCATGCTAGCATGGGACAGTGGATGTCCCTTTTCCATGTCCCCCCACCTCCACTGTTCTGCCTCCCTAACTCTCTTCACCAGCACCTCTGTTCACTGATCCAGCCTTTGGCTGCTCCATATGCTGCCCTTCACCATTGGGTCACACATGGTGGCCAGCGTGTGGACCATAGAGGACCTCAAGGGATCAAGCCATTTCTTGAAGCTATCCTTCAGCTGCCTTACCAATGCCTGCACACCTGGTGATAGCAGCTTGCCCCAGCCAGGAACATTGTTCCCCTGGAAGCTCTCCATTTGGCTCTGATGTTCCCTCACTACAGGGATCACCTGGCTAAGGAGGGTATCGCCAGTGCTGAGGGTCTTGGTGACCTCAAGGAAGAGCTTGAGGACCAACAAGATCTGGGAGATGGTATCCCACTCAGCTCTGTTAAGGGGGCCGCTGATCCCAATCCCCCCAAGCAAGGCCATATCATGAATGGGCCTTTGTTGCTTCACCAGCCTCTCAAGCATCAGGTATGTGGAGTTCCACCAAGTCTTCACATCCTGTATGATTTTGTGCTGTGGGATGTTCAGCTCTGCCTGTTTGTCCCGCAGCATCTTGCCCCACTCGATGCTCTGGTGGAAGCAACTTGCCACCTTCCTGCATTTTGAAATGAGCTCACTGGTGGTGTTGGCACCGTCACCAGCAGCCCTGTCCCCCTCCAAGTCATCCCTGACTACAACGTGGAACTTGTGTGCCACAAGTGGATGCCAACAAAGTTGGCATCTCAAACTGCCTTGACCATATTGGTCCCATTGTCAATGACCATGCACCCGTGAGTGAGCTCGCCTGCCCAGTGAGTCACCACTGCACCAAGTGGTTCATGGCCACCCATGATCTCTGTTGCCATGTGGGACTCATCCATCACCTCAGCTTGAAGGAGAGCCCACTGATAGCCTGACTGGTCACACCAGTGCCCTGTGAAGGAGAGGTAGGTCTGATCTCCACCCCAGCTGCTCCAGATGTCTGAGCTGAAGTGTAAGGCCACCTGTGGACAAGCCTTGCACAGCTTCTCCCTCAAATACTCCCTGCATGCCTCATACAGGGAGGGCACCACTATCCTGCAGTGTATGCAGGCACTTGTTAGGATGGGGCCATGAGCACCATAAGCCACCTGAAACCTGGCCACTCAACTAAGGAAAAAGGCTAGCCATTGACAGCAAGCATCTCCCCAGTGCTCTGGGTAATCTCGCTCACCCTTGCAATGCACCCTCTTTAGTCTGCAGCTTTCCCCCACTGGTGAAGGGGGGCCTGCCTCTGCTTTGTGGGGGTGGGGGCTTTGAAGCAAGAGGGGGACTTCCCTTTGGGCACACTCCCACTGGTGCCAGCCTAAGGAGGAGCAACAGCAAGGGGGTGGTGCTTGCAGAGATGCATCACGATCCCCGTGGTACTCATGTGTTTTGTACCCTTGCCCCAGATGGTTTGGGCTTGGCAGTGCGAGCAGATAGCGTATGTGGGATCATCTGCCAGCTCAAACTGATCCCAGACCACACTACCTGCTCATTTCTGGGATGCAGGTACATGTGTGGATGCTGCAATTTCCCCCTCCTCAGCCCGCAGAGCCACAGCAACAGAAGGAGCGGACTCAGCTGAGCCATTTGCCTCTGCAACCTCTATCTCAGCCTTCTCTGAAGTGCCTTCTAGGACAGGGGACCTGGCTGTAGGGGAAACTTGAGGGGTGTGGAACAGAAGCTAAGATGATTCCCCCTCCTTTCCCAGAAGTTCCCTTGCTATGGTACTCAGATCCATATCCGGCTCCAGTTCTTCCTCTGGCACTGGAAGGCTCAGCATAGGAAATGAAATGGGGGTGAAGGAGACTGTCATGCTGGTGCTGCTGCTTGTTGTTATGGTGGTGGTGGTGGGGGTTATGGCTTGTGTTCGTGAAGGGGATGCAGTCTCAGGCACAGCCAGTGGTACTGACCTTATCCCCTCTCCTTGCTGGAAGCCTCATCCATGCTAGTTGCGGGAAAGAGGTTGCGTCTCAGTTCGGGAGGGGGAGGAACTTACACTTTTCCCTCTACGCCCTCTTCTGCCCCTCCCTGAAGTCTCGCCAGCTGCCTTTCCAGCACACTTCATCAAGTTTTATAGTGTCTTGTCTTTATAAAAATATATAAATGCGTATGTGCCTTCCTATATAAATTCTAAATTATAATATGAAAGATATAAATGTATACAAATATATAAAATGCATATGTGTTTTCCTATATAAATTTTATATTATAATATCCCATATAATTATGAAATTGAAAAGAATAAATAAATGAATATAATAATAAAATAAAAAAGATCTAGAAAGAATGCAAAAGGTATTGCAGAATCCCACTTGCTAGGCTAGTAAGTAGGAAATCAAATCAATGGTAGTAGTAGCCTTTGTTGTCTAACGGCTCCTGAGCTTCTGGAAGATAGCTCAGTAACTGACCCCAAGGCAGAAAGCAGGCCAGATCAGACAATACTGCCTTTAATGCTGTTTTTCCATCTCTCCCCAAGGGCACTTGGATTAGAAGGGACCTCAGTGAAGGATCACAGTCACTGGCCAGCTACACAGTCAATATGAGATCAGTGCTTCCTGCCTCTTCCCCCTCCCTCTCCTTACTTTCTTTTTCCCTGCCATCAAGCCCAGCTTCAGCTTTGAAACTCAAAAATATTTTGACTGCCCTCATTGTGTTTCGAGGCTGTTTCAAAGCACTTTGTTTCGATTTCACTGTTTTGAGTTCAAAATGAGTCGGAACAGCGTCAAAATGAAACAGCTAGCACAATTTCACACAGCCCTAGTAGACAAGTACTGTTTGTTCTTCCATCATTTCAAAATATGAAATGAAACACATTTATTTTTGCTTGTCAAATCTCATCTGTCAACTTCCAGTTACATAAAATTAAACTTCTTTTTTCTTTTTTACCTTGGACAACAAAGTTGACAGCTTGCCTCTCTGCTTGAGTCCGTAGCCTGTAGTCCTGTGCACTAATATTTGGCAAGGGTCTTTTACGTCCCATGATGGAAACCACATAGCCTTTTGATATATAAAATATAAAAACAGCAGTGGTTAAAGATGAGGTTTGTAATAAAACTTCCATTTAGAAGATAGTAGCTGACAAATATATGTATTATCTCACACTTTGAATCAGTAGAATATAACTAAATACAGAAAACAGTCAGAGTCCCTTAGCACACACTGGTGCTCCTGCTATTTAAGTGGTCAGACTGATAAGGTGAAATGTGGATTCAGTCAGATGTAATTGATTTCCATTGCTCTTTGGACCTTTGATCCCAAATTAAACCAATAGGTAGGAGTCTACGCAAATTGAGAAGGCAGATTTCACGGGCAGAATGCGGGCCAGCCATCATTTTCACAGGCTTATTGTGGTTGCCCCCCACATATGCCTCTGGCTGAGGAACCCCTCACCACTGATTGGCTGAGAGGTCTGTCCGTCATGTGGCCCCACCCTCCACCACTGATTGTGGGGGGGCAGGACAAGCAACCTCTCAGCCAATTAGTGGTGAGGGGCGGCAGCCATCTTGCCTGTTCTCCTATGTGCCCGCAGCCTCCCTTTGCCTACAGCAGGCTGTGAAGGACTGCTGGATCCCACTGGGGAGCCAGCATTTTATTTGTAGAAAACTTTTTTTTTTTTACCCCATGGATTTTGTGGACATCACCCAATGTCATTATTTGCACAAAACTGCAATTTGAGTAGGTCCCTACTAATAGGGGTTGAAGTCACTGAGTCCTGGTATGCAATTCAAAGTTTTGCTGATGTAACATAGCTTTATCAGTCTGAATTATGAAAAAAAATCATGTCCTCTAACTGCCATAGCTGCTGCAGAAAAACTTCCAATATAGATGCAGTTTTGCCAGCATAGAAAAAAATTATTTTCTATTAATTTTGCTTATTTCATTTGGATAACTGGCATAAAATATGCTAGCCAAAAGAACTCTGAATATGTGTCTGCACTAGGATGGTTTGTTGATATATTTATACCAGAAAACCTTTTCTACTGGAAAAAGTCCATAAAACCTCTTAGTTCTGGCTAGCTAATGTGTCCACAATTAGAGTTACTAACATTGAGGTAGATATATTATTCAATAAAGATGACATTTTGGCTCAGCTAAAATTATTCATGCATTTGGCCTGAAGACACCAAATTATTCTGGGTGAAAAAATAAAATATTTTCAAATAACTAAAAAGTTTCTTTTTCATGTTTTCTAAATGTAATGCTTTGATTCCTAGTTCAATGATCAGCTTCCCTAAATGTAATACTAAAAACATATTAAAAAGTAAAATAAGCCACCTAAAATAAAAGGAAGCATTTGCTTTGGGCTGAATAAAACGTTCTGGTCAGCCTGAATGGGCATATGGACACACAAACCTTTTTTTCTTTTCTTGCTCTCTCTCTATTATTATTTTTCTGACAAAAAAGAAAGTTTTCATTCCCAGTAAACCCCAAACTGATTTTTTTGTTCAGCCAGCAAACTGAAAATATAAATCATTTGCAAAGGGATAACCATAATACAATGTACTTCATAATACCCTATTGGAGCTCTTGATGCTTTATAAAAAGCATTGTCATCTTCAAACATAAATGAAAGTTATACAATATCTGTCTTTTCTCGTTCAATAACCCAGATGTACAAGGAGAGCGAGGAAACTTTACAAACAGAGCTGAGAACGTTTCTCTGCTAGTCCATCCCTAAGTTTAATGCTGAGAATAAGAATCTGGTTACGTTTTTTAACCAGAAATTCTCAAATACTGATGGCACCAAAAATATTTTTTTTGAGGAAAATGAAATAAATGCGGGTTGGAACTTTCCTCGTCAAACAATCCATCCAGACTTAGCTAAAATATTATTCCTAATGAGAAGTAGGAATGGTCAGAAAGCAGAATTCTCAGGAGAAAATATTTACTATGATTTTATGCCATTATGGCATTCATTCACAACAGGGGGCATAGTGGGGCATGTGCCTTGCTCCCCCCACCCCGCCCCGCCCCCTGCTTTCTATCCCAAAGGTGGGGCACAGAGCTACAGCCCAGGCAGAACCAGGGCCTGGTAGCAGTGGGGGAGGTAATGCAATTTCTACACTGACCATAGGGTATAGGGCTGAAGCCTGGTCAAAGCCAGCACCTGGCAGCAGTGCGGGGGGGAGGCGGCATGGAGATGTGCCCCCTCCCACTGTCAACACTTATGCATCGTCTCCAATGAGGATTTTTACTGTCAGCTGATAGCAAGGTGCTTTTGAGGCCTAATCCTAACCTCCAATTCTGTGTTTGAATGAGGCCTAAATTTAGCCTTTTTAATGTACTTATAGTTTTATGAGTAAAAACACCATCAGCACAAATAAGATTCAGGAGTCATTTATTTTATCATGTCTACAGGCAATATTGGGAATGAAATAAATATTATCGGCTGTACTAGCAATCCTGTTTGCCTATGTAACGTGCATATATAAAAAGATCTTGGCTAGTATTTAGCCACTAAAATGAATTAATTTTTAGCAAAAATCTGAGGTAAGAGTAGGATGAAAAAAGTGTTAAATGATATTGAACTGCTGCTGTAGCATTTTTGAGCCTGTACAGCTGAAAAAGTCTGCTCCTTCACTGCTAGTGTTTAGAGCATAGTTGAAAATTAGAGGAAGTAGGGGGTCATAAGAGTCTAAGTAGACAGGTATGAGCCACCTTTCTCTTCGACTAGGGACAGACATTACACATAAACTGGTTTAAGTGATCAGAAACTGGTTTAAATCTGTAACCGAACATAAATTTAGCGCACATAAACCAGTTTCAAAATGTCTAAAACCAGTTTAAGATAAACCTGGTTGAATGTAGTATCAGACTTAACTGATTTGGGTCAAAGTGGTTTATGCAATGTTTGTCCGAGACCCCTTCCTGGTTTAAGTTAAACTAGAGTCCTCTAGCATCCCAGATGTTTTGCAGCCCTGGGCTGGGCTAAGCTGTGCTCTCTGCTGCAGAGAACAGGCTGACCTCACCCCCCTCCTCCCTACCAAAGCTCCGGGGAAGATTGCACACACAGCAAGTTCTGCCTGGCTTCCCTTGCTGCTCATGCAGGGATTCCCCCCTCCCTCCATCTCATCTCCCCACAGCCCTACAGACCCTACGCGTGTGGTATGCTAGCTAATGCTAAGAGGTGTTTGTGCATCTTCGATTTCACTGGGAAAGGAAGACAGGACAAAAGCAGACAGAACAGTGTCTGCTTAGGGCTTTTTGGAGCCAATCAACAGCTCAGCTAGTAATGTCCCTCTTTTGAAAAAGCTGTTCAAGAAGAGCTTGAACTAATGAAAGAGACATGTGTTTTGCTGATAAACACTGTGGTTTGCAGCCCTGCTAGGTTTGCAGACAGGAAAAGGACGATTGAAAAGCTCAGTAACATCAACAGATGCATGCACTGCACACCCCTCCATTCCCTTTGTCTCAGAGTGTTAGTCAGAGGCTGGGGGCTGGCAATACTCCCATCCTGCTGGCACCTGGCCATGTGCTCCCACCCCCACCACCTGCTCAACACTGTCAAAGGGGACAGAGGGCTGCTCTAGCACCCCCCAGATTCTAGCCTGTGCCACTGCAGGCATGTGCCTGCATTTCTGGAATGAAACGGGAATGTACATCCACCTCCAAATAGGTTCAAGCTTTGCAGGTTAGACTAACCTGTAAAGAATGAATTAATCAGGCTCAGGCTTTTTGAATGTCTGTTCCTAACCTTGGTGGACAGCCAAGAATTTTTGCTATTGGGCTCTTGCTGATCATCCAGATATAGCATGGATTCATTATTGTGATAGCGGAGTTCTCTTGTATCAATTATATTTAAAGAAAAGGCTATATTGTACTAAATACATCAAAACATGTTATATTGCTTGATTTGCACACTTCATCAAGCAGGGAGGGTAGGAGTTATTCGTACAACTTAAAGATTTGCAGTAACTTTACTACTTCTTACACTAATTAATGTATCCAATTATATGTGTAATGACAGCCCTTGACAGAAGTTTTTCTGAGCTCTACAAAGCATAAACAAAGAATAGCATATCTTCCATGAATAAAAGGCTGAATCAATTATATGCTATTATAAAAACAGGTTGAAAATGCTGTTCTGGAAAAAGTAATTTTCCTACTAGTGCTGCAGCTATTGAAGTAACAAATGTGATGATGCTGCACTCCTTCAGCACTGTGATGGGAAACAAAATATTGCAAATCTATCATTTATTTCTTTTAAACGTCTTTTTAAAAGTATGCTATTTTTTAAGGAACTGCATACATTCTTTAATACATCTGAAAATATATTACAAAAGAAAACATGCCAAATATCTACAGCTAATTCTCTCTTTACATTACTGCCCTCTGAAGACATAGGGATGTGGATACAGCACAAAACTTGATGCAAGGAGAGCCTGCACTGACTGACCTATGACTCTATAACCACAGATGCCAAATGCATTTCAAGAACAAAAGTGCTGACTGATGCAAATAAGAAATATTTAAATAGTTTGGTTCTTGGGCTGTGTTCAGGCTTTGTGACCGACCCTGAACTTCCAGGGGCCAGAAACTATACTGTCTGTTTATTGAAGAATAAATTTCTCAGGCTTTATGCTAGGATACATTGTATGTCAATATGATGAAATTCAACTTGACATAAGCAGGGTTCGTTCTGGGAACAGAAATCTTATTCAGCAAATACCTCAAAATAAAAAGAGGATGAGTTTAAAAAATGTATAGTAAGTATGGAATAACAAGATGATTATCCAGTTTCCTCACTATCTCCATCATTATTTAATTAAAAAAAATAATTTTATATAACTTTTAACAGTGAACTGGTCTGTGGAAAACAGACATATCTGAACATACCTGTCAACCCTTAGGAAATAAATATCTGTAGCCGTGGTACAGAAATCCTACTAAATCCAAAGTCACCATTCATCAGGGTAAACCCCAAAAAGGAAGAAATACCTCTGTGGTGGGCAAAGATATAATATACTTGCACAATTACAGCCAGGTAAAACAGAACAACATAAAAAGTGGCCGAAATAATTATTACGTCAACAATACTAGTACTTTTTAACACTTACAGCACTTAGTGAAAAATATTAATGATTTTGCCCAATACAGGTCGGGTAAGGAAATATTTTGTCCATCTCCAGTTAGAGGTGGAAAGCAGAGAGGCCAGAAAGATTGAAGACCACATTTTCACAAAAGTAGAGAATGCTTGCATGTTCAGTTTTAGGATTTGATTTTCAGACGTGCTGAGCACTTACTGCTTCTGTTGAATTCCAGGGGAGTTGTAAGTATTCAACACTTCTGAAAATGGTGTTGAAAAGTGAGGCACCTAAAAATAAAAAAGTCACAAAGTTGGATTAAATGACAACTAAGCTGAAAATGCAATGCAGTGCTATTTATGGGATTGAAATCCAGGAGTTTCTTAGCTCTCAGCCCACTATCTCACAACCTACATATATAGTATTCAGGGAAGTTACAGGAAAAAGATTATAAAATATTAGGGACAACATGCTCTAAGACTCAGGCAGCCTACATAACTTCAAAAATGTTAACACATCTCAACAAATAAGGAGAATTAACAGCTGACAAGCCATTGTGGCCGAGTTAAAATGTTTTCAGTATGTGACCATTTACCTGTAAAGACAAGGCCTACTACATCTGCTCTACCAGCACCAAATTCATTTAACAGTGGACCAATCCTGACCTATTTTTGTTCATCTAAAAATTTTAAGAGCAACAAGTGGCCAAAATGAGTGATCATATTTCTATTCAGCTGTCTGTATAAGAATATATATTAAATAAGGGCAGATATGTTTAGAAGTATCACTGAAGCTAGTAGAAGAGATTAAGGAACTCAAGACACTGTCCATTGCAGCTAATAAGGATATTTTAATAATCTCATTCATTGAGGGCATTTTAGGATGATTAAAAGACACCCCTAAAGAGACTGCAGTGTTACTGTGAAGCGCATACATGACGATGAGACGTTTAACCCTTTCTGCCTCCAGCTGTCAAAACACCGAGTTTCTACCCTGTTTTGTGACTAATCATTCTTTTTCTACTGAACAACTCTCTACTGCTTTACATGCACACACTCAAATCAAATCAAAAGTTCTTTTAAGGTCGCCAAACTAACAGAGATCAAAACTAATTTTGGAGATTCAGAAAGTGTTTTTATCCTGTAAATGCTACCTTGGGTTTTTCTGGGTTGAGCCTCTATCCTTGAAACTGTAAAACAATAACAGCTGGACAGTAAATTAAAACATTATTAAAAGTTTGTATTACCTTTATGCTGGCATTGTTCAATAGTTTTCTTGGTAAAGTCATGGACTTTCTTGTATTTTTGCAAAAAACTCTCTATAAACCGACTGGCTTCAGGTGGAGTAATTCCCAGACATCCAGCAAGACGGTCTTTACCTTGTGCACAAATTGTAAACCAGAAGATCATTTAGATATTGCTTCATATAAATATCAGGATGGTGCTGTATATCAACTAGTAGAATATTACTATGCCAACTATTTCACAAAGTTAGACGGCTCACATACACAGAGGTTCTGTTCCAGCAAAGCCTTTAAGTACTGGTTTAAGTTTAACCTTACATGTTTTTCACAATGTGCATGGACTAAGCACAGGACAGAGTGCCTTGGTCAACTTGGATCTAACTCAACTGAGACAATACTCATCTTGCATTAAATAGCTTAAAAACAAAATTTTGACTGAATCTGTATTTTGGTTCATACCAAGTATTCAGCGCTGTTGTAGTATTGCTCACCTTTATTCATAATTCAGTATGGGACTGAGTTGTATAGAGCACTGAAATGAGGAATAGGAGTTTAAATATACATTGACTAAAAAGAGAAATGAGCAAAGCAATGGAAACAGAATGGCAATATGGCTGGATGATTATATCTACAGTATTTTGACGCAGCTGGAGACGTTATAGAGGAGAAGAATTTAATGCTGAAGTAAAAGATGATCAGACTGTGACTGCACCTCAGTGCCTTAGCAAATGGAATGGAAAAGAAAGGACAGATTTGAAAAAGTTTAGTGAAAGGAGTAATAGAATTTCCTGAAGTCTAAATGCATAATATAAGCAACATTATAGCTCAGAAAATATACAAGATAAAGCAAAAGAATATGAAAGAAAAATGACGGCAAATTCTTCCATAGTATGAGATTCAAGCTAAAAACAATTTAAATGAATTTATAAACCAAAGAGTTGAAGTACATATAAAACACACATCAACATTATTAATTTTAGTCTTGAAAAATGAATACATTCATTTGCCAGGTACAAGGGAACAAAAAACATCAGCATTGTGTCTCCATATAACATTTGCGCAGAGGCAATGTACTGTAGCTCCAAAGATATAAAGTAGTAGTCATTACAATAATATTGTCAATAAAAACTATCTGACATATTTTACAAAGACTTCAGCCACCTAAATGCTACCACTATCAGTCTAATGTGCATTTCGTTAAAATCCCACAGCATTTTGTACTCAACTATAAAAGGAGAGGCACTGATGCCCAAGGGGACTAGTCTAGACAAATGCTAGGATTAGAAGTTCACAAAAATATTTGAGTTCACTCCTGATGGAGTTATGCCAGTACCAGTTTGGCACCCTTTTTCCTTCAAAAGGCTTTTTTTCATCGTTCAGAAAACTGAATTAATAGTGCGCGTATATGCATGTGTGTGCATATAATTACCTTTAAATTGAAAAGGACAGAAAATGCTTGCAAGTTTTCTCGGGGTTTTTCCTCCCTTATGTTTTCCAGCTTTTAAAATAATCTTACAAGATTGAAAATACAGATTATTTGTTTAGTCACTCCTTATTATACCCACATATTTTGACATCCCTTTATGCAGAATTCAATCCAGGGCCTGATTACACTGCCACTGAACTAAATTAGCTAATTATTTTACAAACACTTTGGAGGCTTCCTCTATTATTTTTAGAGGTGACTGGGGCATAAACAGGTGAAATTGAACAAGCAATCTGAAGTGTTGTCAATTTTCACAATATTTGATGCATAGTTAAAGGGTCAACTTCTACATCTGATGAATATTAAACATTAAATGACAAATGACTCCAACTCTAAGTGCTGAAGGGGTTGGTTGATGTGATCACAGAGCCACTGGCCATCATCTCTGAAAACTCATGGCAAACAGGAGAGGTCCCAGATGATTGGAAAAAGGCAAACATAGTGCCCATATTTAAGAAAGGGAAAAAGGAGGATCCAGGGACCTACAGACCCATCAGCCTCATCACAGTCCTTTGAAAAATCATGGAGCAAATCCTCAAGGAATCCATTTCTAAGCACTTGGAGGAGAAAAGGTGATTGGGAACAATCAGCAAGGATTCACTAGGAGCAAGTCAGGAATGACCCACTTGATTGTCTTCTATGATGCGGTGACTGGCTCTGTGGATGCAGACAGATTGATGGTGTACCTTGATTTTAGCAAGGCTTTTGATACGGTCTTCCACAACATTCTCACAGGCAAGCTAAGGAGGTATGGGCTGCATGTACGGACCGTAAGGTGTATAGCAAACTGGTTGGAGCATCAGGCTCAGAGAACAGTAATCAATGGAATGATGTCTAGTTGGCAGCCAGTATCAAGTGGGGAGCCCCAAGTGCTGACTCTGGGGTTGGTTTTGTTCAGTGTCTTCATCAGCGACCTGGAAGATGGCACAGAGTTCAGTCTCAGCAAGCCTCCAGATGACACCAAGCTGAGGGGAGTAGTAGATACACTGGAAGGTAGGACTAGGATACAGAGTGAACTCAAACTGGAGGATTGTACCAAAAGAAATCTCATGAAGTTCAACAAGGACAAGTGCAAAGTCCTGCACTTAGGACAGAACAATCCCATGCACCAGTACAGGCTGGAGACTGACTGGCTGGGCAGTAGCTCTGCAGAAAAGGACTGGGGGTTATAGTGGACAATAGGCACACTGTTGGCACATATTCAGTTTTTGTTCCCAAGAAGGCTAATGGCATACTGGGCTGCATTGGTAGGAGTGTTACCAGTAGGTTAAGTGATTATTCTCTATTCCCTGGTGAGACATCTGGAGTACTGTCTTCAGTTTGGGGCCCCCAATAAAGAAAGGGCTGTTCTTAGTGGTGACAGAATAAGGAGCAACAGTCTCAAGTTGCAGCAAGGGCAGTTTAGGTTAGATCTTAGGAAGAATTTTCTCACTAGGAGGGTGGTGAATAACTAGGAGGCTGGAATAGGTTACCCAGATAGGTTGTAGAGTCTCCATCCTTGTAGGTTTTCAAGACCCAGGTACACAAACCTTTAGGTGGGATGATCTAGTTGGGGATAGTCCTGGCTTTGAGCAGGGGGTTGGAGTCCTGAAGTCCCTTCCAACCCTAATTTTCTAGGATTCTATGACTTCATTCAGTACCCTTGGGTTTGTCCACACCACAGTGGCAACATGCCTACCCAAGTTGTGCCAGGCAAGCCGTGCCCGCTGTACCTGTAGGCATACTCCAAACCCTAGAACACATGGGGTTTGTTGAGACTGCTGTGGGCTATGCCTCTGAACTCAGCCATACTTGAGCAAGGTGCTGGGGACACATTTGGAGCAGCATCACCAGCAGACTCCAGGTGAGAAGCATGACCTCAGACATGGGTATATAGGGTATGTTTGGGCCCCTCCAGGCCAGAATGGATTTCTGACATTATGTAGTCATGCCCTTCACCACTGCTCAACTGACAAATGGAAATAAAAAGAAAAAAAGGATGTTTCTATTTTTCACGATTGCAGTAAAGACCTTGGAGATATGAACTAAATGTGACCTACAGGCTAAGAAACCAAAAGACAAAGCAAACATTTATTATTTATAACCGTAAGTTCTCTTTTGACTTCAATAAAGATAGCAACAGGCCCACAAATTGCTAACGCCTTAGGGGAAGAGGCCTGTATTTTTAAACACTAAGCAAAAGCGAGGGAAGTGTTTGTATTCAGATTCTTTATTTGTATCAAAGCATCTGCTTCACACTTAGTCAAAGAGGTCTCTGGTAGAAGACTTGTTATCAACTTAATACCTGAGAAAGTTCTAAATCCACATTTTTTGAGAGAAATCCGAAAGACAAACAAAAAAACAAAGTCCATAACAGGAAATCCCTGATATCCCTAAGAGAAATGGGAGGTAGTTAGCCATGTTAGTTTGAAGTCAGGCAGAGGCATGGTAGATTTGTACTTTCATAGATTTCATAGACATTAGGGGCTGGAAGGGATCTCATGAGATCATCAAGTCCAGCCCCCTACCATAGGAAGGAAGTCAGCTGGGATCAAGTGATCCCAACAAAGAAATATCCAGACATGGTTTTGAAAGAGACCAGACTAGGTGCTTGCACCACCTCTGGGGGGAGTCTGTTCCAGACCCTAGACACTTGCACCGTAAAGAACGCTTTTCTTACGTCTAGCCTCAGTTGGCCTTCCTGGACTTTATGGCTGTTAAACTTTGCTATCCCTTGGGGAGCTCTGGTGAACAGCTGCTCCCCCAAGTCCTGATGTACCCCTCTTATATAACTGTAGGTTGCTACCAAGTCACCCCTGAGCCTTCTCTTTTCCAGACTGAAGAGTCTCAAATCCCTCTGCCTCTCCTAGTACGGCCTGACGCCCAGGTCTTGGATCATACAAGTTGCTCTCCTGTGATGGCCAGAACCAAAGGGTTAATGAGCAAATTATAGCAAAAAAGATCTGCTTCCTGAGAGCATCTAGCAATGGTATAATAGTTAATATTAGTTAAGGGAAAGCTTGCAAGATTGTTTCCCACAAACACACCCTGTCTGTCACAAGTATAACCATGATGTTAAAACTAACTGTCCGTACCAATCATAAGACTAACATGGGCCCCAAGAAACAGAACTAGAAAACAGAACTGCAAACTTTAGCTGACCTAATGGTTCTTGCTTAAAGGTCATGACCACAAGGTAAAATTAACACATTTCAAAAAATTACTACAGGAAGTAACCAAATGGGCTGGACTTAGGCATAGAAAATGCTAATCTCAACCCCCAAAGTGATGCGGTGTGATTTGCTTATTGGTAAACCCAAGTTTAGGCAGTAACCTATTATGATCATTTCTCACACCTTTTAATTTCATAGGTAACAGCTGCAGAGTAAGATTGTGAGTGGCTCTGAAGCCAACAGATTATCATAGGGCAAGATATAAAGGAACATGCACGTCAGGTGACCAGTCAGAAGGACAGAACAGAATGGTCATTGCTTTTCCAAGTCCGGACTCCAGATTTCCAGTGTGAGCAAGGACCAGATCCTGCCTAAGGGATCTTCCTCGGTGCTCCCTCTGACCACGTCGATCGGGGACACTTGACTTCACTGGATCAACTTGGCGTGTACCTGGCACTGAGGGACTATCAATAAGTTGTCAACCAAGTGGGAACTCTTTGTCAATTTGTCTGTCTTATTATCACTGCCAACTTTTAACTTTTACTGTTATATTGTCTGTTCATTAGCTTAATCTTTTTGTTAACTATTATATGTGTAAACCATATTTTGCTGCTAAAACATGTTTTTGTTGCTATTTTGCTGCTATAAGTAAAATTTATCTTTACTGTTATAAGTAAAACTTGTCTTTGCTTCACTCCCAACTCCGCCTCCTTGATCCTGAACCAAACAGCCCAGTGGCTGATACACTTGCAGCACCCAGTCGGCCTGCAACCAAATTGATACACTCACAGTGCCCAGTTGGCCTGTGACACTCTCCTCTGGACTCTCTGAAGCTTTTCTACATCCCTCTTGAAGTGTGGGGCCCAAAACCAGATGCAGTACTCCAGTTGTGGCCTCACCAAAGCCACATAAAGCAGGAGGATGATGTTCCTGGTTTTGCTTGAGATGCATTGGTGGACGCATGCCAGATTTTGTTTTGCTTTGTCAACCACAGCATTGGTGACTCGCACTGGTGACTCATATTCATCTTGTGGTCAATCAGGACCCCCAAGTCTCTTCCGGTCATGGTACTAGCAAGTGTAGCACTGCCAAGCTTGTAAGCGTGTTGAGGGTTCTTCCTACTGAGATGAAGCACCTTACACTTCTCAACATTGAAGTCCGCCCAGTTTTGGTCAGCCCACCTTGACAGCACATCCAAGTCGGCCTGTATCCCCAGACTGTCCTGCGGTGTGACCGCTGTCTCCCATAATTTGGTGTCATCTGCAAACTTTGCCGGTTCACATCCTACTCCTGACTCCAGATCATTAATGAAGATGTTAAAGAGTACCGGCCCAAGTACCAAGCCCTGAGGGACTCCACTGCTCACCCTGCACCACGCTGATTTGGTCCTGTCAGCTAGTACTCTTTGGGTCCAAACCTGTAGCCATAGGACTAAGATGATCAAGGTCACAGTTCCGCAGTTTAGCCATAAGGACATCATGAGGAACTAGGTCAAAAGCTTTCTGAAATCCAGATACATGACATCCACATCATCTCCCTTCTCCAGGGCTCAGGTCACCTGGTCACAGAAGCAGATGAAGTTGGTCAGGCAAGACCTGCCAGTCACAAAGCCATGTTGGCTAGCCTTCAGCAGCTTGCCTTCTGTTAGTCTGGTATGGATACCTTGACAATTTTCTCTAGGGTTTTTTCAGGGATGGACATAAGACTGATTGGTCTATAAACCCCCAGGTCACCCCTCTTCCTTTTCTTAAAGATAGGGACCATGCTGGCCCTTTTCCAGTCTTCCAGGACCTTGGCTGAGTTCCACGAACTTTCAGATTTTTGCCAAGGAGGTTGCAGTGATGTCTGGCACCTCCTTTAAGACTCTCAGGTGCATTTAGTCAGGGCCCGCAGACTTGTGAATGTCCAGATTCTCAAGGTGTTCCTTCACCTGATCCACATCAATTTTGGGCCTGCCACCTGCTACCAGAATGGTTCATGTCCTTTCTGACACCGTGATCCCTTTGGGATAGTGAAAAACATGATGCAAAAAGGTCATTTCAAAGACTGGCCTTTTCTTGGGCATTGGATGACAGCTGCCCTGTTTGATCCCGCAGGGGCCCAATGCTCTCTTTATTCTTTTTTCAACTTCCCACATATTTGAAGGACTTTTTGTTGTCCTTGATCCCCGAAGCTAGCCTGAGTTCAGCTTGTGCCTTGGCTTTTCTGGACCACTCCCTACAGGTGCTGGCAAGTGCTGATTAGTCCTCTTTGGTGATGCTTCTCATTTTCCAACTGAAGGAGGCTTCTTTTTTGAGTTTAATGAGGTCCAACAGTTCCTTGTTCAGCCAAGGGGGCTTCCTTGCCCGTTGATTACATTCCATGCAAGATGGAACAGCTTTCCCCTGTGCTTCAAGGATTATGTTCTTGAGTGATGACCATTTCTCATGTACTCCCTTGTCTAGGGGGATATGGCCCCTAATTGACCGACTTACCAAATCTCTGAGCTTGCGAGAGTCAGCCTTCCCAAAGTTAAACATTTTTGTTTTACTGAGGGATTTGCCTGCTCTTTGGTGAGCTGAGGTGACCAAATCAAGGTCTACTTTTTAGACCCCTGACAAATGCTTCATTTAAGATGTGATTAACAGGTTAATCATGCCTTAAATAGTAACTCAGCCACGTGTGCAAGTCAAATTAAGGCATGATAATTGAGTAAGTGACTTTGGAAGTGACAAAGTATTACAACTTTGTGGCTCATTTCTTTCATGCCTTAAAGTGAACGCATGGCCCCTGGGATGTGTCAAAATCCTGTGTGCCACCCCGCTGGGCAGCACATGTAGTTTCACTGGTCCTACTGAAGGGGGACTGGGGGAGTGGGCTGCTGCAGCCAGATGCCAGGGTCCCTGTGCCTGGGGATGACTAAAAACCCTTTGGGCAGCCCACAGCATTTATACAACTCCCAGTGCACAGGGAGCGCAGTATCTGCTGCTGCAGCTCGATTCTGGACTCCCCATATACCAGGATCTATCAAAACGCTATGTGCTGCTCAACTGGACAATATGTGGAGTTTTATAGCTCCTGCAGCATGGGGACCCTAGATGGGCTCTGGCAATCTGATCCCAGGATCCCTGTGCTTCCACCCCCGCTACTAGAGTTTTGGCAATCAGCTTGTGCTGGGGACCAATTTTGTTCCCAGTCCCAACTGACAAATCGGCTGATTTTAGGCACCCTTGTTTCTCCCTGGTGCAGGGAGAGCCTGGGCTTATGATCCTGACCTCACTTTGCACCAGCAGATAAGGTGCAAATAAGATATAATCCCCAATTCTGAAATCACAGGTCCTGTCTGTGACTGTTGGACCTCATGCATGTGTGGCATGGCAGTGCCAGGATCTCAGATTAGATCCCACCATGTCTTGAAGTGAATGTCTGTCAGGGGCCGTAGCAGCTTATTTCATCAAATGCTATGAAAAGACTGCAGGAAGCAGAGCTTCTAAAAAGAAAGTAATGATTAGAATACATCTGATGAAATAAACTGTTGCTTATGAAAGCTTATGCATCTCTAATTTAGTCTATAACAGTGGCTCTCAATTACATCCTTTGAGGGGTGTCACAGAATATAAGCAGACAGGCAGACTCAGGGTCTAGGTGTGAGGAGATAAGCAGCTAAGGCAAGACTCTCCCTGCCTGGTTGTTTACCTGCCATTACTGCCCAGCCCCTCTACAAAGAAGCAAGTACTATAAATCAGTTTTTGAAATGGGGTCCCACTCAATTCACAAAAGTTATGAAAGCGGGTCTTGAGTCTAATAAGGGATGCCTTGAGTCTAAAGTTTGGCCTGTAAGGTGGAAATCTATCATTTCTAAGAGAAAACAAGAAACATCTTCTGATGTGACCCCTTTTTATCATCATACAGAAATGCGAGAGAACAAATTCTAAATTGAAGAGAGAGAGGCAGGTAGCCATGTTAGACTGAAGTCAGCTATCTAAATTAGTTAAGAAAAAAAAAATTCTAAAAGCTCTCAAGATCAAATACCTTGTTTCCTTATATGTTTTGTAAAGTAGCACGTAAGCTTTTAGACCAGCACAGGCAAACAGCAAGGGCCCTGGCACATATTACATTTAAACTGCAATTAAGGAGTTAATCATGACATAAACAGTAATCCAGCCACATGTCATAGCCAACTTATGGCATAGTAATATACCAAATGAGCCACAAAGATATTCCCTATATAATGTGTAACATCTTGTGTTTATTTGTATCATGCCCTAAATTGGAAGTGTGGCATGTCAGTGCTGAACCATAAAAGATCCTCACAGTGTCATCCCTGACCCAATAGGTGGGATCAGGTTGGGGGCAGCATCAAGTCCTGGACCTGGTGCCCCAGTCTGATGCCTGGAGGTAGATGGGGGGTCAGGAAGGGTGTGCCAAAAGCCCAATATCAGGGAGCATCTCCCCAATCTCATGCTCACTGCTCTCTGGATCTTTAAAAAGCAGGTGGGCAGCTGGGAGCTACATGTCCATCTGAAGGCCCAGGGTGCCCGTGGAAGAAGCAGCTTGGAGTTGGGAGCTCGATTCCAAAGTTTGAGGCACCACTTCATGGTGTGGAGCATGGGCAGCTGGCTCTCAGTGCATGGGGAGCTTTAAAAAGAGTGCTGCTGAGGCAGTTTCCTTGGGCTTCCCCTGCCAGGGACTTTAAATCAATCTCATGACCAGAAGCTCTGATCAGGCTGTTTAGTGTGGGGGATCAAAGGTCCCAGTGAGATTTACTCCCCAGTGGGGGAAGCCCTTTGGGTCTCTTCCCCCAGCTAGAAGCCTTTGATCCCCTGCAGCCAGCAGCTTGGCCACAGCTATGGGGTGCATGGTTTTGACAGTCAGCTGATGGATGGCCCTGGCCGAGACAGCCCTGGGTCTAGCTCGAGAATGTGTTCCTGGATGCCCAGCTGCCCATGCTCCACACAGTGAAGTACTGTCTGCAGGTGTAGAGTGGAGCTCCTAACTGCTGCTGTGATGAGCACCCCAGGAACTTAAAGAATTGGGCTTTCTTATCAGCTTCAGCCTCCAGATTGCACTGGGGACTTGAACTGCTCTCAGGGCTGGGGCTGACAATCAGCTGATGGCTGGCCTGGCCCGAAATACCACTGGGGCCAGTTCAAGTCCCAAATAGGGTCCCAGTGTTCAGCTGACAGCCATATTGGATCTGCAGGCACTGCTCTTTCAATTTGCCTGTGTAGGGGCAGCGGATCCTTCTACACTGGAAAGCAGTAATACTGGGAATTTATCCACATATCTTTGTCTGCTCCCACATGCCAGAAATGCAGCGCATAGGAGCAGACTCAATTAATCTAGTCTGCTCTGCATGTGAGCCAACACACACGGCACTGTGTTACGTGCAGTTGTTTAAGTGGCAAAATGCACGTCAGCACACAGAAAATGGCATCAGTGAACTTTTGAACTAAAACATCTTCTTTGAGTTTTAGTTCAAAAGCACACTGCCACCATTTTCTCAGTGCTGACGTGCATTTTACCATTTATACAAGTGCATGCTCTGCAGTGCTGGGCACTTTTAAAAGTGCTTATCCAAGCAGGTGTACAAATAAATGCCCAATGTGATTGTAGTCTGATCCCCAATTATACAAATGTGCCTCCCACCATGCATGTGTGGCATGACAGGAGGCACAATTATTGGAATTTGGGATCAGATCCCATTGCACCATTAGATGAATGTGCCAAGAACAATGAACAACAATACATGAGGCTAAATTCTGTTCCACAGCAGCCACTTTGCCCACCTCTATCATCTCTCTATCAGCAGAATACAGAAGATGTTCTGTATTAAAGTCTACTAATTTCATGTGGGTAAAGAGTGATGCTTCAGTTATGCAAATACGCACTCATAACTACTCTCTCACACACACACACACGCGTGTCCAAATCCTAGATAAAAATCAACATGTCAGTTCTTTTAAGTAGAATATTTTTTGCTAATGAAGAAAAATTAAAACCATTTTAAGAGTATTTTGTTCACTTCAGGAGGTCAGTGTACTGGCTAGTTGTTAAAAATCAAAGCATTAACTCAGATTTCTTACAACTCTAGTTAATCTAGTTTCTTGTATATAATTTCCTACCTGCTCCATAAATCACAGAATACACGATGCGTTTCGTCTGCTCTCGATCTGCATGTTTTACTTGTTCATTTGGAATCCCCTTCCTAAGCAAAAAGACAATGTGTGTTAAGTTTTGTATTTCTAGTTAATGGAAACAGAGGTAAATAGTTAAAGCAAATGTATATTTCTATCATCATAAAAATTATGCTCTAAAGTAAAAAAAAAAAAAATCTAATACATACAGATTTAAAAAACAAACAAACAAGCTAATAAACAGAAGTTCCTGGTATATGAATAACTAGTTTTTTTCTGCTTGTTGTATTTTACAAAATTAGACAGGGAGATGAATCAAATTAAGCTTGGCCTTTTACCACCCTTCTTCATCAAGCTCTTGTTCGGAAAAATACCTGCTTTTAAACGATTAGAGCATCATTACAGATGGGTACATTGATTGAGATAAATCCAGAAGATACCTTACTTACCTTTACAAAAACTGATATGCTGCAAGATAAATAATCCACATCCATATGTCTGATATAGACTCTATGTGTGTGCGTGTGTGCATACGTATTATTTATTTCAGACTGTATGTGTACATAATGTGCATTCTCTCTCTGTCTCACACACACACACACACACACACACACACACACACACACACACACACACAGAGTATCACTGCTGTATATTATTCATCCTGTGTCTACATTCCTTCTATTCTTGGAGACTGTCAGGCAGGAGTCTAACCCAAGTAGGAAAATGCTAACAGTTTACTGATCTGAAGACTGCAGAGTCTGCCAAAAAAGCATTCAACCCAGAGCATTCAACTCTAGAACAATGTTTGGTAAAACCATGTACTGTATCTCTGCACCTGCCTCACCGATGTCCAAAACGGGGATGTTTGCAAAGAAACAGGAGTAGCTGCTCAACTCCTAGTTTAGCTGGGGATTCCATCTAGTTAATTTGTAACAGTAAATCTAATACTGAGATCCATTAATTATAAAAATAGTCTTGTGGAAGTTCTGAAGGGTTTGATCATTTTCAAGTTAAAAGGCAGGGCCTGCAAACATTGAGGGCGTGCAATCTGTCCTCTCCCTCCCTAATATAGCTCCAGCCATGGGGCAGTGTACCAGGTGCAGGGAGGGGTCTGCCTCTTAACAGGCAGCAGTGTCTATCTTTTCTGACCACCCATGATACTACAAAGACCCAGGCGCGGGACACATGTTAATAATGCCCTGTAGCATCCTTACTAAAGCTGACTGAAAAGTAGGTTCCAAATTGGAGATTTTTTGAAGGTTTATTGATCTTCATCGAACCAGAATTTGTTGTTGCAATTGTTATTTCGTGTGACCTGGATGTTCCTTGGACACTGCAGCTGCTGCTAACAATGGCATGAAATTGACAAAAATGTCAATTACACCGAGCAGCTTCAGGGTCAGAAACTATGTGCTGCCAGACCACCAGGGGCTGACAAGGGAAAATAGCAATGGTATGCTTGCTATGTATCCCCAGTCAAGAGAGGGTGTGACAGGTGTGGAGTCTTGTGTAGCAATAGAGACTGACTAAGACCTTGGTCATTATTCTGAATTTAAGCAGCACATGAAGATGCTGACCCTCTTAAAGCCAGGACTGGATACCCAGCCTTCTTTGGGATGAGGAAGTTAGCGTCAGAAAAAAAAGTCTTCCCTTCAATGGAATGGAATGGGATAAATGTATTGCTGAGAGGCAGAAAGGTTTCTGTTTTCCTGGTATAACAGTGTTTCATGAAAGGGACAACTAGAAAGAGAGGAGAAAGGGAGGATAGGGTGTCAGACTAGAATGGAACTATATCAAATAATCTACTGGGGCTGTCTCCATGGTCTGGGGTGCAACTTCCAACTAAACCATTAAACCAATTGTTTGTTCACAGACACAAAGAGGGAAGCAAGTAATTTTTTTACTGTAAAAATGCACCCCCTGCCCCACCCTTTTTTTTTTTTTTAAGGACTCCACTATTTGCTGATAAATAAGTGCCAGATGATGTTCTCTGTTTAGAATAAGCATGAGATGTCTTCCCAGAGTGAGACAGGAATTTTTTTTCAGGTCTCCCAGTTCAGGGAATAAAGTGCTCTAAAAGACAAAGCTACTAAATAAAAAGTGGGGGCCCCTCTCTCCCCTCATGTTTTTGAAAGAAAGTGGCCCTGCTGCTGTTTTATGCTATGCTCAATGCTATCAGCATGTGTCAGACATGATTTGAGCACACCAACTGGGCTGAGCTTCTAAGGGGCCTTAGACACTGCTCTGCCCAGTTTCCAAATCTAAATGAGGTGATGCTGAGATGACTCTGGGGCAGTTGCTGTGTACTCCAAGAAAGTAGAACTGCAGGCACCTAGGACACTTTCAGGCCAAAAAGAGAGGTACACAGGGAGTTGTAGGCACCTCAGGTTGCAAAGCTACCAAGTGGAGGGATTTTTTTTTAGACCTAACTGCCTAGTCTTCCTCATTTGTTCATTCACTCACTCAATTTATCTGCTGCCCTTTCCAACAAAGTCTCAGGTCAGCTTACATTAAGAGACAGACTAATGCATGCAAAACAAGAATGAACAAGAGGACAAAACAACTTAAAAGATAACTAGAGTATCAACATAAAACAAAGACCGCTTCAACAACGTCCCAGCCCATTTTTGTTGGCTAAATGCCTGCTTGAAAGGTGTTCATGTTCAGGGTATGGTGAGCTTCAAGAGGAAGAGAGGGAGTTCCACAGCTGAGGAGCAATGCTTTTGCCAAGTGTTCTTGGTACACAGATGGTATTTGTGAGAGATTCCTGAAACCTTGGTTTGGAGCTGGCCCTTAGGAGATTCTGTTTCTTTGAAACTCACTGGGACCAAAGCTCCTAACACAAGGTCTTTTTGAAATATTTCTACATCTATAATAAGAGAGAGGTAGTTGCTATATACATGCACGCAATCATTTCCCTAATCTGTTCATTCTGTAGTTTCCATATGTACAACAGTGCTCACTCATGTTGGCTGCCATGTAGCATGTGCCCAGGTCAGTTGCACACTAGTAAAATTTATATATTTTTTTATCAGTTGCTGTCCAAGTAATATGAACATACCGTCTAAGAGGTGATTAAAATCTTAGTACTTGATGTCAAATCCACCCTGTAATATAGTGCTAAAAACAACATGGTGAGTCAATGCACATTAGTAAGTCAGACTAGGAAATCCAAACACTTGGCAGCAAGGGATTAAAGTCTAGCACTCTGTGCATATGTAAATGTGTGTATTATACACTGGAGTCTGATATAAAAAAGGAAGAGACAACAAAATAATTCACAAGTGTTTGAGCAAACAGCAAGCTATGAGTCAATTAAACACTGTTCTTCAAGCCTAAAAATTAAAATACTCCCCCTCTGCCTGTCCTAACATTGTTTTGTTTTATTCATAGCATATATGATTCATTCTGTAACTCAGAGTGGCATTCCTGAGCTTTGGGGTGAGGAGGTCATTCCTTTGAAGACAGAAATGTCATGGTTGGATTAGCTTCTCCTAAATGCAGCTGTTAGGTTAGACATCTCTAATGGACCTTCCCCTCTAGCCCTTTTTCCTACAGAGTGTCTTTATTTTTATTTTAATGAATTTAATTTGTTGTAGAAGGCACTGTGAGAATATATTTGTAGATACAAAAAAGTATTTTCATTACAGGTTGCAATGTGAAATGTTGTGATCCCTTGGGGAAGATACTGTTATTCACTATTGGGATAAGGGTTGCTTTAACTATTGGCTTTAAGAATGAATACTTCAGCTATAGGGCTGGAAGAACTTGTTTTGGTCCCAAAATCAAACACAAACATTTGGAAGTCCTTCCTGAAAACATGCAAGTTGTCATCATGTTTGATAGTAAACTTTATACATTTAGCCTTTTCTTTATTTTCCTCAATTTTTACATAGTGCTTTTTCATCTTCTACCTATTTTTGTTTCATCTTGTCCTCTCTTTCATCCTTGCCTCTCCAGATTGTTTTTAGTTCATGGTCTTCATCCATATTAATCACCCAGATTCCTCTTAAAAGTCCATCTTCAACATGCCTTCATATTTCTGAACAGGGACCGGGACAACTCCTCCACTAGGATTACAGACAGGCTCAGGGGACACAATGGCATGCCTAGGATCAGGGATGATCTAGTTAGGGAACTTCTGGAGGGGCTGGACGTGTTTAAAATCAGCAGATCTGGATGCTTTTCATCCGAGGATACTGAGGGAATTGGCAGAAGTCATAGCAGGGCCACTCATGAGTGGCCTCATGAGTCGTCAGTGTGACAAAGTCATCAACGCTAACTGCACTTTATCACGCATCAGTAGATGCATAACAAATAGAAGCAAAGAGATGATACTTTCTCTCTATACAGCATTGGTCAGACTGCAGCTGGAGTATTGCATCCAGTTTTGGGCACCGTACTTCAAGAAGGATGTTGATAGACTTGAGAGGGTCCAGAGAAGGGCCACTCATACGCTTAGGGGCTTATAGGACAAGCCCTATGAGGAGAGACTGAGGGACAGGGACCTCTTCAGTCTCCACAAGAGAAGGCCTAGAGATGATCTTGTGGCTGCCTACAAACTCATTAGGGAGATGCTCTGTTCACCAGGGTGGCTCTTGGGGTAACAAGGAACAATAGTCTAAATCTTCTCTCTGCCAGTTTGTGACCAGATATCAGGAAAACTTCTTCACAGTAAGGGCAGCCAAAATTTAGAATGGGCTTCCAAGGGAGGTAGTGCCTTCCCCTACCTTGGAGGTCATTTGACCCCAGTGCTCTTTCCTGCCTAGGCAGGGGGTCAGACTTGACGATCTGTTGAGGTCTCTTCCGACCCTAGCATCTATGAATCTATGAATACAAATTGCTATGCTATTACAAACAGTTCCTGGTGCATAAAGGTTTAGTTACAAATACACAGGTTCTTTTTTACACCAGGGGAAATGAAGTAGACAACATACTGCTAACTCCTTCCCAACAGTGAAGAAATGCTGATGTACACTCCCTCAGAAAGTACAAATATCATACACACAGAACACCAAAGGGAATAGAAAGATACAAGTTTTAGTGCACTGAGACCCCACAGAAATGCTCAGAAAAACCTCATAAGGCTGGAAAACCAAACAACTCCATCAGAAAACACTGAATAAAGGTTAAAAAACAAACAAACAAGCAAACAAAGAAATCAACCTTTGAAAAATTCAGTAAGTCATTTTGGCATCCTTGGACCATACTCTCAGTCTAAAAAGATTAATCCAATAAATATAATGCACAGGACACTAGGCTGGCATATGATCTTTTCCACAAGAGCAATTAGTGGTACTTGAAGAAGAGAAAGAAAATGTGTTCACAATGAGCAATATTAGAGAACTGCCACTACATTACTGTGAACAGCTACACAGCTTTATATATGATGTTTATGCAAAATTTAAAGGACTATTTGCATTTTACAATTCATTTGGAGAGAGATATAAACTTCAGATTCAAGAATTGTTTGCATTTAATGATCATAGCAGTCTCTGATTTAGAGTATTCTGTTATGTACCTGGAAGCACAGGACAGGTTTCTTGCTAAAAGTAACTTGCTAATATGCCTCAGTCTCCTCAAGCACACATTACTTTATTGGGAAACTGGGTAAATTCATTCTCCATGGCCCATGTAGTTCTTTGCCCTTCTGCTGTGTCTGAGTCAAAACTTGGTAGTTGGTTGGTAATGTGGAAACTGGCATGCAGCAAAAAACCCCTCTTATGTACAGGTCACCACATGTCCATTAGATGGAAAGAATTTCTGATACCTACTGAGAAGAAATGGATACAAACTGGTGAGCTATACCCTGAAACATCCAGTTCCCCATTTAGAGCTTATGTCATTTCTCTGAGTCTGAGGTTTACTTTCATGATAAATTATTAAATCAAATCCTTCTCTTCTAGGAGTTTGCAAAAGCAAGTTGGCAAAGACAGGCATTCAGAAACTTAGGATATACCAGAAGAAAGTTTCACAAGTAACCTTGATTCTTCCTCCCTGCATGAATTATAATGTAGTCCTTAAAAATGCATGATAATACCATACAACCCAACATGTCGAGTAAGATAACTTGGGGCCTTCAGAAGAATTGCACAAAAAACGCTTTTTTCAGTTGAAAGGAAGAAATGGTAATAAAGTAGGCTTTTGTGAAGCAGCTTCCAGAAGTAAACATAACCCCAGAATGACTGAGATTTGGCTACAAATTTAAACAAACAGCACATATGTCCTAACAATCTTCTCCATCTTCATTAAAGTTTTCAGAAAGATAGTATTAGGCTTTACAAAAAAATACAGGGTATTTCAGAAAGAAATGACAATTTTGAAACAAAACCATTGTGTTCAATAATCATTTCCTTGACCACATCACTTCTCTATATAGGTTTAAATGATGGATGCGTTCGACAATGTCACCATCAGTGCTCCCTGTGCTGAATAGTTTCCCACTCATTGTACACAAATAGTTACATTTTGAAATCGCCATTACTTTCTGAAACATCACTGTGTATTTTTGAAGTTGAAAACAAATACAATGTCTTGACTTAACATGCTTGTTTTAACTGGCGGTCTCATCGCATCTCAATTTAGTGCCAACTCCTAACATCTTTTCTAGGTGATCACTAATAAAGTCAGCATTCTGTGCTGTTTCCTGTCTATACATCACAGAAGGGTTTGCAAACCTCAATCAATCTATGTACCACTACAATGGCTGCTCGTTGCTCCTTTAAGACTTGTATTTATGTTATTTAATTAGACCAAAGTAAATAATTTTTTGTCAGCTGTTGGTGTTTAGTATAGGTTAAAGGGTCTACTTTGGCGCGTCTGGAATGCTGGCACACCAGATTCTGTTTCAGCTGGAATTCTAAATAATTGGTGACAGCTGTAAGGCTTAGAAATAATTCCTTTTTAATGTGGGCACTGTCATCTTGATTGCGTAAGATAAAGATTAGTATTTCATTTATTTAATGATGTCAACAGGATTACACATACAATGGCTTGACTAGATAAGCCCCAGTATAAAACCAGACATGAGAGGTTAAAAAAAAATCTATTACGTCTTCTAGTGCATTCGCTTACTACTGAACTCTACCTTTTTATTAAAAAAGTCCATTTTCTGAAAGCTGATATCACATTTTGTGGTTAAAGTAAGATACTAGCATGACCCAAGTGAAAAGTGCTGTAAGACATCTTGAAATGGTATCTGGGAGGAAAAAAAAACCCCAAACAATTTAGGTATATAGTTGTTCCTAGGAATCAGTTTAAATTCAGGTTTGGTTTCATTTAGCTCTTTTAATCAGCCTTCTACAACACTGTGCATTGAGTACGGGTCTCGGATCAAATCCGGTCTACACAGAACTGGATACTTGGACTTCTTTATTGGCTTCCACCACAGCTTAACTACCACCCTTCAATCAAATCCTCTGGAATACTTCTACACCAGGAGTGAGCAATTACGTGGGGGGGGGGCACTTAGGAATTTGGGTGAGCTGTTGTGGGCTTGGGGGCGGGGAGGAAGAATGCTGACCAGGCCTGGCAGGGAGGGAGGTGCAATTGATACTATCCAGACCAGGCCCACTCAGCCTGCACCCATTGCTGGGGGCACCAAATGGAGCAAGTGGGCAGGGTCTCCACATAGACTGGCTGGCAAACCCACAGGCAGGTCATGCATGACAAGCTGAATGAAATGGGGCCTCGGATGGGTGGGGGGTAGCATCTGGGAGCAGGACGGGCAGATTGGGGCCAGGGCTGGGATGGCAGGGAGGCGATAGCTTGGGACTAGGGCCCAGGACAGAACTGTGATTTGCTTCCCACACAGCAGGGACGTGCTGGAAGCAGATTGTGGCTCTGCCCCAGGCCCCAGCCCTGCACTGTCATCACCCTGCAGCCCCAGCTAGGGACCCTGCCTGCCCATCCTGCACCCTGGTGCCACCCTCACCTGCCTGTGACCCCATCCCATCTAGCCAGCCGAGTGCATCCTGCCTGTGGGATTCCCAGCTGGTCTCCATGGAGACTGCCCACCTGCTCCATCTGATGCCCCCACTGGTGGGAGCAGGGTAGATAAAGCAGGATAAAAACCTTTGGTGGGCTGCATGCAACCTGCAGGCCATATTTTGCCCACCCCTATTCTACATTAACATCAACTTTCTAGATATTACAATCTACATTCGGGATGCTATGAATCACTGTAGAAGTCAAACCTGCTAACCATCACATACAACTCCAGAAAACCAGCAATCATTCCAGACACACCAAAAAAGCAGTGATCTGTAGTCAGGCCCTCTGATATCATCAGATCTGCCCTGAGAATACTCATAACACCCTTCTTGCTAAACTGAAAACTGACTTTATCCAGTAAGGGTGCTCCAGCAGAGAAATAAATGGTATTTTTGAAAGAGCCACCCTAAATACCCCATAGCAACATACTACAAATACAAGAAGAAAACCCAGTA
Organism: Caiman crocodilus; assembly: GCA_030014935.1. Classification (NCBI taxonomy): domain Eukaryota; kingdom Metazoa; phylum Chordata; order Crocodylia; family Alligatoridae; genus Caiman; species Caiman crocodilus. Next base: position 14,282,644 of record JAGPOW010001338.1, read on the forward strand.
GCAACATGTCCTGAATCTTTAAATTCACATTTGCCTACTAGTGTATCAAATGTTATATTCCAAATATTACCAGGCAAATGGTGCCTACAATTTGGCTTTCAGCATACTTGCAAATTAGGTGTCTGGCCCCAGAAGGGCAGTTCAAAGTTAGATATCTGTGCTCCTTATACTGCAAATGTGTTTGTGGGGAGAAACACATTCAGCCATGCCCTACCCATCTGATCTTACTCACATGAGCTAGAACCAGAAACGTGGCTCTGAAGCTGCTCCTCAGAGCAATCCTTTGCAGCTGCTGTGTAGCATGCCGGAGACAGTAATCTCAAAAGCAGGCAAAAGAGAGCCCCTGAGTTGGCTCATCACTGTGTTTCCAGGTTTGGTGCACAAAAGCTGGAGCCCGGTAAGGCACAATGAGAGTGTCCATCCCAAGGACACACCCAAGACATGATGTAGACATAATTTTAGATTTTCTCAGGGACAATTCAGAAAGTTCAGATGCTAAGTAGGGGCTACCTGCAACAAGGCAACAGGAAATCCTAAAAACAAGGGCATGAACTCTCACCTTTTCTGCAGCTTAAACCAGTGATTGTGAGCCAGAGTGCTGCAGCAACCTGGGATGCCTTGAGATCCTTTCAAAGATGCGAACAATGTCAGTACTAGGTGTGCAAACATGATTCACAAGATAAACTCAGAGACATCAAATAGGAATCCGCAGGATTAAGAACCTTATGACCTTGTATGATCTTTTTGAGTCATAGGCAGTAAAAGAATTGCTTTATTATTTTTCTGTAGTTAAAAATAAATGAAGACTAAGAGCTGGCATTTTCTGAGGGATGCCCTGAGTGTAACAAGGGATGGCTTCAGCCTAAAAAGTTTGATAGCATCCCGGCTTAAGAAGTCTAGTCAGGGCTGCATATAGGATGAAGCAATTATGGTGAGGAGGGAGAAGAACACAGGCCTTCTTTTTACTGGGCAAGAACTTTAACCATCAGGCTATTATACTGAAGTAGGCAGCAGATTAAGGTGCTTCTGCGCATGCGAGAAGCTGGAACTTGAGTACTTAGGGACCCCTGTTGTCCAAAAACTTGTTGCCTTGTGAGTTTTATAGCTGTTCTAACAGGAATACACTCTGTATTCCTGGTTTATCTTTGGTGCCTAAATTCAGCCAACATCTCTTGACCCCAACAAACCTAGTTTACCAATCTGGATTTGGCCTACCATCTCAACCTATTCCTTTTTGTTGGGTATTTGAAAACAATCATACATTTAATCATCTATAACAGAAGGTTAAGAACTTGAATGCAGTTGTGAACCGTACACGATTAGGAAAAAAAGATAAAGTCCTCCTTCCTGCTTCTCTTTCCTGCTCCCTCCCCGACAATGCCCCCCGCCACCAACTGCACAACTAGAATGATTAAATGGTTGGAAAAACCTCTTATACAGAAAGACTGAAAAGACTGAGGTTATTTACTTTTGACTGGAGACAGAGGGAACATGATAAGGGATATATACAACCACAAATATTACAGGAAGGTAGTTTGAGGGATTGCTACACTCAGCACTTAATAACAACACAAAAAAGAACTCCCCATAGCCTCCCACCCCATGACCACACGCCCTTGAACCAATAAGAATCATCAACATAAAATTTTAACCTTTACATTGAGAGACATATTCCCAGCTCCCCTGCTCCTGGTCAACACTCCCCACAACAAAATGATTAGCACCCACGGATCATACTCATATTGGTCTCAATGTGGCACTCCTCATCCAGTGTATCAAATGCCCTTCTGGAAAGTACGTGGATGAAACCAGAAAAAAGCTACACACCAGAATGAATGATTGTAGAAAAAAAATAGGACAGAGACACTAGAACACATAAGAGAACATTTTTCACAGAAAAACCCCATTCCATCTGACCTCACAGTTCTTATACTCAAGAGAAATTTATAAAACACCTTTAAAAGAAAAGCCTGGAAACAAAAATCACTGCCTTACTGGACACTAAGAACTCAACACTGACAACAGCTTTATGGCCCATAATAACCGGAAGTCAGGGAGAAGACAGGATAGAGGTGCACCTTATACATTAAATCAATCAGAGATTAGTTAGTACACTAAATCTATGATACAGTTCATCTATAAAATGCATCTCTACCCTGCCTTCTGTCCTTATAATCTATCTGATATTTGCTAATCTCTGCACTTAAGGGACTCTTCTGAATTGATTTAAGATATTCTATTTTCTCAGGCTTTTACTGTATCCCTCCTGCCTGCTAGCTACCTGACACTTTCTCTTGTATTCTGTTTTTATTTACCTATGGAGCCCTTGTTCCATCTGCTATTTATCTTTTCTGTATCTGTTTCTTTCCCAGAGATGCAAGGAAAGCTATTATAGTACCCAAAGGCGTCTAAATCTATTCCAACCATGTAGCCAGTCCAAATAAAAGATATCACACACAAATCCCTTCCCTTGTGTCGCAGGGCACCTTGCTGCCCTGCTCCTAAAGGAGGGAGAACTGCTAGGGAAGGAGCCCTAGCAGTGACTAAGCAGGGCAGCTGGGGGTTGCCAGGGCAACCAAGGGAGATCAGCTGACACTAAGGGGCAGGGCCTGGCTCTTATAAAGCCCCTAATAGGGGGACCACATTTATTCAGGAGCCCAAGTTGGGCACAGTCAGCCCCAGGCAGGGGGCAGTATTTTAAGAAGCCCCGTGTGGCCGAGGCAAACCCGGAGAGGGGAACGCCAGATTGGAGAAGCCCAGACGAGGGGCAATACTGAGAAGCCCAGTTGTAGGCTAATTACGGTGGTAGACCTCAGCCAGAGGCAGGGTGCTGCGTTGGGCCCAAAGAAAGGGTTAGCAGCACAGCACCAACAGAGAAGGGCAAGAGAGGGGATAGCCATGCAGAAGGCCTAGAAGACTGGGGCTCAACAGAAGGTCCCAGAGCGGACCAGGATCCCGGGAAGGGACGATATTTTAGGAAAAGGCCCTGAAGGGGCACTGGCATTATTAGGAAGCCCAGAGTGGGCATCGAGACCCCCTCAGGGGAGGGGCGGTCTCATTGAGAGTCCCAGGAAGGCCTGGGAGAGCGGGCAAGACAGTAGAGAAGACCTGGGAGAGCGGGCAAGACAGTAGAGAAGGCCCGGGGAAGCGGGCAGGCAGTCGATTTGGACAGGACGACGTTTTTCGCGCACAGCCCTGAGGCTAGGGTGCGCCCATTAGACAGTCCGGGAGATCACGGAGACTGAGGTCCTGATACGCTGTGCCCAGGGAGGTAGAAGGCAGCCTTCCTTCATATATTAATCATCAAAGTCGTGGCAGGCGAGAATTAGAGGGTGTCCTTGGGTTGGCTTGGACATGGTGCGAGGGACCTCAGGGGGATCACTGCCCGCCCTGTAGGCGCCCCCCTCCCCCCTCCCGTCACACCTTGGTACATATGGACATCAAATTACATGGTATCTGGATTGATCTCATTATTCTAAATCATCTCTAATAGATAAATACGAAGTATAGCTTTCAATATCTCACATGATGACAACTTCCCCTCTTCACTTGCAGCTTGCTGTGCTGCCCAGATTATGGGTCAGGAAGAAAGCAGATAAGGAACGAGGAACAAAACCATATTACATCTATTGCAAATAACCCTTTATTGTTATGCAGGCATAAAAAGACGGGGGGGGGTTTGTTTGTTTGTTTTTACTTGGGTAGCGGTGGCAGTGGTTATAGTGGGAAGGTAGCAGCAGCCAATCTTCTACCCCCTCTAAGTTGGTGTCTAGGGCTGTGCACCAGTTGCCCATCCCCAGTTACGCTACTGCCTTTGAGTCAGCAAAGCCTGGATCAGAAGCTAAGATGTTCATCAACAATCTGAGCTCTGGGATATTTTATATCTAGGAGAACAGAATTTTTTGCAAAATAGCTATTCTTAGTGTTCTTGGGACACACAACCACTTAGAAACTTCTCTTCAGAAGTCTAGGTTTCTGTCAGTTAAAAATGTTGGGTCCTCATATGTTAAATAAAAAGCTTGGGAGCTTGCCCCTGCACATTTCACTGGAGCCCTCCCCCTCCTCATTGCCACAGGTATGGAAAAGAGCTCTGACAAAAGAACAACAATTTCAAAACATTTGGTAAGTGATCTGAACGTGTAAGATCTACTTGCAGATCTGTTGACTTTTGAGGCCATTAACTAACCAAGGAATGTATCCTGAGACACTCGTTCAAGTCCTAGAGTCCCACTGTGAATGCTCACGAAGATAGGAATGAAGCAGAAACAACAGGACATCATGACCAAGATCAAGAACTGACTCCATGAACTGAGCGAGAAAAGAAACATCTGAGAGATTTTACATGATACTGCGGGGGAGAGATCAAAACCAAACAGGCCTTCTGGACCATTTTCTTTGTGCACCATAACCAACCAGCTTTGATACAAGAGGCTTCAACTTATAAAAAGAATGGCAAAAGCCTTCTGAGATGGCTATATGCAAATACTAAGAATATGGAGGGTGATTTCTTATCCTACATGTCTAGGCTTTGCAGGTCACCACATAGGACCAAAAAGGAATTATTTCCCTTCATGTTCCTACAGGTGACCAAGATCTTTTTTGACTTCCTCAGAAACTTGGTGTCAGCTACAACCAGGGATGAAGATTTTTACCAGGGCATGCTGATGCTCTTGCTGGGACTTAAGAACTTAGAGGTTCCTGACTAAGGTCTTCTCCATTCAGGGTGAGACCTATCACCACATTTAAGATCAAGTAGGAACTCCACAGTCCATTTGATGTGGACTGGGAGGTTAGGAACTGAAGTAACACATAAGCCAGTTGAAGTGATCAGAAACTGGTTTAAATCTGTAACAGAACAGAAGCTCAGTGAACTTAAACTAGCTTTGAAGTGGCTGAAACTGGTTTAAGATAAACCTGGTTGATTGTAGTATCAGACTTAACTGATATGGATCAAACTGGTTTATGGCACTTCTGTCCCAGACCCCTTCCTAGTTCAAGTTAAAACACAGTCCCTCAGCATCCCAGCATGCTTTGCAGCCCTGGGCTGGGCTGGGCTGGGCTG
>JAGPOW010001338.1:14295656-14311521 GCA_030014935.1 Caiman crocodilus
TGGCATTGTTTTAAATTTGGCATGTTCTGCCTAGTTAAGTATTCCTACTTGGCAGTTCGTAATTGGCTACTCTAAAAGTATAAAAGTCTGCTCAGTTTCTGCCCAAATCGGAGCGGAGCACATTCTAACCACGTTGCAGAAAAGACCTTGCAGAGCTCTGAGCACGTTGCAAAGAGCTCTGAGCACATGGCAGAGTGACTTTGGTGGATTGATTACCCACCAACGGCTCCCTGTCAGCGACCTCCCAACGTACCCCTTCCCTGCGCGCTCGTTTTGTGTACGAACTCGTTGCGGTAACCCGGACTGTAACCAAGCAAGTGAGCCTACCACTTGCGTCGCTGCCACCAGCAGCAAAAGTAAAGCTTAAGTAAAAGTTATTTTTGCAATCAATACGCTGTGTCCCGCCTCTCCATCCACCAGCCCACCTGACGCTTAATCAACACCGTTCCCCCCTCGGTTGGCCCTGACCGGTCAGCTGGCCGAGACAGTAAAAAAGAAATATTTTAGTTAAAGGACAATATTGACTCAAGGACAAATGGTTATGAACTGGCCCTGAATAAAATATAGACTGGAAATGAGATGGTTTCTAACCAGAGGACTGAGATTCTAGAAGTCTTTCCGCCTTAAAAAAAGTCAGATCTACCCAGATCAGGCACAAAGCAACAATCCTCAGTGTGAGAAATCCTGCATTTTCTTCTTCCAGAGTATTGCTTCCCAAAACATCTATTTTTAAATAGCTGCAGGAGCACAATCAGCATTTTTTTTAATCACCCGAGTAGGGTACACCCATTCCCCACAAAAATTAAAAGTTTCTGATACAGAAAAGTTGGATCAAAATGGTCTTACAAATGCAATCCTGAATCTTTTCCAGATTTCTTGTGCTTCTTGAGAAGCATTGCAGGTCTGCACTGTCACCACTGCAGGTCTCTGTCAAAATGGCACCATCTAACCTACAATTATTATCCCCAAATATCCAACTGTGAAGACAGAGAAATTCTACCATTCTTGCCTACATTAAGTAGACCCTCTGTAAGTACACCCATTGAAATCAGTGGGGATGCTTTTGCAGTAATCATCATCTTGGTGTGAGCAAGAGTAGAAGAATCCATCCCTTAGCTTTCCTGAGACATAATTATGTTAATTTTTTCACTGCTGGTGGGTAGAATGACAAGTTTAATAGATTGTTAGGGTTGGAAGGGACCTCAGTAGATGAAGTCCCCCCCTCACTTCCCCCCCTGGGGCAGGAAAGAGCACTGGAGTCAGATGATCCCAGCCAGGTGTTTGTCAAGTCTCCTCTTAAAGACCCCCGCCATGGTAGGGGAAAAGCATCACCTCCCTTTGGAAGCCCATTCCAGACTCTGGTAACCCATACCGTAAAGAATTCTTCCTAACATCTAGTCTAAATCTGCCCTCCGTCAGTTTGTGGCCGTTGTTTCTAGTTACTCCAAGGAGTGCCTTGGTAAACAGAGCATCTCCTATATCTTGTTGTCCCCCGACAAATTTATAGATGGCCACCAGATCCCCTCCTAGTCTTCTCTTGTGGAGGTTGAAGAGATGTATCTCTCCCTTAATCTCTCCTTGTAGGGCCTTTCCAGCAGGCCCCTAACCATACTAGTAGTCTTCCACTGGACCCTCTCAAGGTTATCCACATGCTTTTGAAGTGCGGTGCCCAAAAATAGACACGGTACTTCAGCTGCGACCTTACCAATGCTGCATAGAGGGGAAGTATCACCTCCTTGGGCCTGTTTGTGATGCACCTGTTAATGCATGATAGAGTGCAATTAGCTCTATTGATGACTTCATCACATTGTTGACTCATGTTCATCTTTGAGTCAACTATGACTCCAAGACCGTTTTCTGTTGCTGTGCTGCCCAGAAAGTCATTTTCCAATCTGTATGCGTGTTGGTGATTCCTTCTCCCCAGGTGCAGTACTCTGCACTTATCTTTGTTAAACTGCATCCTTTTCTTTTCAACTCACTTTTCCTGCCTGTCCAAATCCACCTGAATCTGTTCCCTATCCTCCAGCATGTCTACATTGCCCTGTAATTTGGTGTCATCCATGAATCTGGACAGCGTGCTCATCATACCCTTGCCTAAATCACCGATGAAGATACTGAACAGCACTGGCCAAGGACCGAGCCTTGGGGGATGCCATTGCCCGCATCTTTCCAGGTTGAAACCAACCCATCCACCACCACTCTCCGGGTACATCCCAGCAGCCAATTTGCCATCCACCTAACCGTGCAGTCATCTAAGTCACAACCACTTAGTTTTTTGGGGTTTTTTTTAATGAGAATGGAATGTGATGCCATATCAAAGACTTTTTTAAAATCCAAGTATAAGACATCCACCTCAACTCCTGCATCTAAACAGTTTGTGAACTGGTCGTAAAAAGAAACAAGGTTTGTCAGGCAGGATCTACCTGCTATGAATCCATGATGGTTGCTCTTCAGCATTATTTTTTCTGTTGGACTCCCACAAATGTAGTCCTTAATTTTTTCAAAGGTTTTCCCAAGGATAGAGGTGAGACTGACTAGCCTAGAATTACCCAGATCCTCCTTCCTCCCCTTTTTGAAAATAGGGACCACATTGACCCTGATCCAGTTCTCTGGGACATGTCCCGAGAGCCATGAGTGCTCAAACAGTCTTGCCAGTGGTTCTGCTATGACACTGGCTAATTCTCTCAACACCCTAGGATGAAGATCATCTGGGCCTGCTGACTTGAACACATCAAGCCCCTCCAAGTGCTCTTCAGTAGCTCAGTGCTAACCACTGGTGGGCTGGGGTCCCTCTTATGCCTATGCAGAGTCCAATTTAGAGATATGTCTTTGTCCACGTTCAGAAATACTGACGCAAAAAACTCATTAAAGAGCTCACATTCATTCCTCCTATCCATCACTAATTGTGCTCTTGGGGGCATACACATTGTTTGACTGCAGTTACAAATCAAAGCATGAGGGTTTATGTATTCTATGTTGTGTACGCTTTCAGTAACTGCACCACATCCTTGCACATTTGGTCTTAGATCATTCCAGTTCAGTAAATAAGGTAGATAAAATGTAGCTCATATGCTTTGTATTCTAATCACATGGCATGCTGTTAGCTAAACAGACAACAAATGATGATACAAAGTTACTGACTCATAGCCATAAATATTTTTCTCAGTCAGGGATATGAGCTGTTTGGAGTAGAAACTACTACTTTTTCTATTGCACTATATATTTATAGCAATATATTAATTCATATTACCACAACAAAAACACAAATGTATTTATTCTGACTGGCTGCTATTAGGCAAACATGGGACAAAGGTTTGCATAATTACTTTAAATTATTTCTCAGAACTATACAGTGATTATATAAAACTCAAGTTTTACTGATCACAGTTAATCCCTTTTAGCTGACTATTACTATTTCCATTAATACACTGTGACAGGGGGGCCATCTCAAGGCCAGATCGCAATGTCAGCCCACCCGCCTTTCTCTCCTTGATGGTAATCACTATGAGAGATGTCACTACGGCAGGAGGCTGCCCATTGTTCGCCCTGGTGACAAAGGCATTACGCACAACTCTGACTTCCACTTATTGTGTCCCGTGCCTCGCAGATGACAACCTAAGTTGATGAATAACTCTGTCCGAAGGCCGAGCCAAATTCTGCCCTTTGTAGGGCCTCTGACATTCAGCGCATGCACTCTGCCCTCCACCAGGCCTCTTTCACACCACCTCTCTCACAGGGCCTCTCGTACTCTGCCCGTACTCCACCTCTCACATACTGCCCACTTCCCAGATCACTCTCAACCTGTCTTACTCAACACAGCACTTCAGGTCCCCCTTGGGCCCTACTTACGTGGCACTTCAGACTTCACTGCTCTGTCCAGCTGGGGTGCACGCAGCACTTCAGGCTGTCCTCTTACAGACTTACGCTACATGACCCATGGCCTTATGCCATACTCCAGGCTGAACTCAGCTGCTGGCCCCTCTCATGAACAGCACTTTGGGCCAACATCACACCCCTACTCAATGCGGACCATTGCATACTTCTGCCCCTTCACTGGGGCTGCACTCTCTCTGCCCCCTCCACTGGGGCCACCGGGGTCTTTCACCATATGGGGCTCAGGTGCTTCTTTCTCTGTGTGCCTGGCCCCTCTAACTCTGTGTTCTTTCCCCCTATGTGCTCACATGCCTCTCGCTGGATGGGCCTGGTCCCATGCCATTGGGGTCCTTCACCCTATGGGCTCAGATGCCTCTCTTTGGTTTGTGCCTGACCCCATGCTTGTCCCTACCTTGGGGTAACCCACCAGGATGTGGGGGCTGGGGTTTTAAGGCACCTTTACCTACCTTTCTCCAAGGAGGTAACTGGCCTGGCATTTCTGGGGGACGGTTCTGCCACGAACAGCCCCATTAGGCCACCCTTCCCTAGCAGGGTGCAGTTTTCAGTCATACCCAGGACCAAGCACCTCCTGCCATCCCCATAGCTCCTGTCCTTATCTCCAAGATGTTTTGAGCAGCAGCTGAGTCAGATGTTGCCTCGTCAGCTACTAGCAGCAAACTACTGCCCCAGCTCTTAGGTCTGGGTTAAAATGGAGGTTGCTCTACCATCTCCTCCAATCCCAAGGCCCCCCTAGGGTCATGTGACCCTTATTAAGGCTAGCCCACACCTGCAAGCTATCTTGCTGTCTGTTCTCTAATCTTAAAATGACAGTCGCCGAGGGTACTCTGCCACATACAGCAAGATAAAGCTTGTCCACCAGGGTTTCCCAACTATCCACCCTGGCCTTATTACCAGTCTCCATGCATCTCTGCCCAGGAGAAACCAAGGAATAATGAACAGAGAAAAATGTTTTGAAAGTATATTGTATTTTAAAGCTATTTTTAGTCTACCCATCATCTTTAATCTAGACAATCACAAAAAATATAGGCTGACTTTAATATAGGCGCATGCAAGAAGTACTGCATAGTACTGCTTGTATGTTGTATGATACGCAAGGAACAATCCTTCCTCTATCTTCTGACTAGGTTTTTAAAATGTCTAAAATTGTTCCTGTTGCAATGCAAAGGGTGAGAAGTTACTGCTTTTTTTTTCACCCTGATATAAATACTTATTCTGTTGAGGATCAAAGAATATATTTATTTTCATTTAAGTCCATTTGTGGATCCCTAGCAGTTAAACCTAGAGAGTCCAGAGTGCTTGGTCTTTCCTCTGAAGTGGAAACAAGAAGTCCACCACTGGGATGTGAAAAGAAGTCTTTGAATCCCTTTGGAGAGACTTGATATTTATGACCCACCGTCTTTAATGTTGTCATACTTGAAGCCGAGGTTTACCAGAGTTCTTTAGCAGGATTAATACATAACACACAGCACCAGCCAGTTGGGAGAAACCTGATGCAAAGCATCACAAAGCTTATGCATGCTCTTGCACCACCTCAAAAGGAATCTGTTAAAGAGTCTTTTTTTTTTTTTTTTTTTTAAAGAAAGTCCTGAAAAGCATTGAATGTGTATCCTGTAAAGAAGTGGATAGAGCAACAGCAAAAGGACATCAACCCTTTCAATGGAATATGCCAGGTCACAACCTCCACGAGCTTCCTCCTCATCTTCCAGTACAGTTACCTAGTTTGATCTCTTGAGAAACAGGTGAATCTGAAGTATGGCCTGGCTTTGAAGATTGCTCCAAGGTGAGGGTCTAATTTCTGACATTGATCTAAAGGAATGTGGAGCTGGAAGCATTTGAGATCTCCTTATTGATAAGAGCCACAAAAATATGTCAAGCCCCAGAGAAGCCCAAGACCTATGTTAAGCATGTTCTTTTCCCTTTTTCTCAGGATCAGGCTCAGAGGAGGAAGAGGAAACCTAGAAAACGGTGACCCACTGTCATGACAAAGTAAAAAGCAAAAAAGAATCTCCCCATTGTAGGTTTCAAATCACCAGAGTAGCTGGTGCTCCCAGAACCTCTTTGGGAGTTACCCAATACCACCAATGAAGCTCAGACACAGATCTTTATAACTGGTGAACTGAACCAATTTTAGTGTTCAAACTCTGAAGAAAATGTAAAGCAGAGAATGAAACAATAGGGAATATAACCAAAGTACCATCGTCAAGTCCACTGCTACCAAATGAATTAAGAGACAATAGCAGTGCCTTGAACACAGTATTAACCAACTGGTACCAAACTGTATGGAAGTCACTAGTACCCATGAGCCTAACAGGTGAGGACTTCAGGAATGCTCCTGCAGTTGAACAATCATGTGTTGAGTCAGATGGACATGATGCTGGTCTCACTTAGGAGCAGTCAACCTAGTAGCCTGGGTAAGATGTCATTTCTGTTTTCTTTCACAGCTTAGAGCCAAGGATTAAATTATGGCCATTGGCAGGGGGTCAGACTAGATGGCCCGCTCTAGGCCCCTTCTGACCCTAGTTACTATGAAACTATGAAACTAGGTAGCAGGGATCTGATTGACCCAAAGAAGCACGAGACAATTTCTGAATCCTTCAGAGCAGGCCTTTCAGATGCAGAAAAGCAGCTAAAACGCATTTTGTTTTGTGCCACTGGTAGCAGAGATTTTAAAAAACTGGTTTTAATTGAAGAACATTCTCTTGAAAGGGAACTTGAGAGTCTGAGACTCCCTTCACTGGATTTGCTATATGGAAAAGCTTCTGGTCAGAGATTTGAACTTCTTGGGTACGGTCTAAAGAAGAACTTACAAATGATGCATTTTTCAATAATGTGCAACTCCCTCAAACAAAACAATCATTTATCATTGGCATCATTTGTAGGCATAGGGGATTCACAAAATGAACAGATTTCAGAGCCTGGGGATACAGAATCATCATACCAAGAGGAAAAAAAATGTTTGTTTTTCTTTATTCCCTGTAACAGAGACCCAGTGGCTCCTTTTACTTTTAGGGGATAGTCTAGCAGGCCAGGCTTGTTGTGTGGGGCAGGCAAGCTGAGCAAAGGGCAGCTTCTGGAAAGCAAGAATGCCAGAGAGAGCAGGGATAGGAGCTACCACAAGGAGCGACTACCCTGGAGCTAGCTGCACTGAAATAAGCAGCAACGGGGCAGAACTCCAGCAAGCCAGGGAGGAAAGGCTACAAGCAGTTGCATTTGCTGCAGCAGAGGAGGACAAGCTGCAAGGAAAGGGGAACCCCTGTGTGTGGCTGGGCAGCCACATGACTGGAAGGGGTGGTGGTGCTTTGGGGCATAAACCCAGCACCTGAGACAAAAATGGGCAATCTGGCTCTGCACCGTGCAGGGAGTGTCTACAACTGACAGGTCCATAGGAACCCAAACCACCCTAGAAAGCTGGAAGGAGGCAGCTAAGGGGTAAGAAGGACCTAACGTGCCTTCTTACATCTGGGTAGTGACCCAGTGGGATGTGAATTTATTTTTGGAGCAGACCACTTATGCTTATGTTTCTGTTTTGATCAGAGGTTTGGGCTGTGGCTATAGTGGCAGTTTGGAGGCCACAAGGGAACTTGAGGGGTACCCTGTGCTCAGAGCCCTATATGGATCAGGGGCCTAGAGACTACAATGGAGAGACACAGACAGAGCCAGAGAAAGAAAAAGCAGCTTTGCCAAGGTCAGGGACCCAGGGGTCAACAAAGCAGCAGCTTGACTACAGAGAAAGCATGCTTGCCAGGGTCAGGAACCCAGGGGCTGAAACAGGGAGACAACAGCCTGACCAAGTTCAGGGACTCAGGGGGCTGGAGCAGAGAAAGACAGCAGATATGTCTGGGGGTTAGGACCCCTAAGGGCTGAAACTATGAGAGAGACAAAGCCAGGGGCCTGGAGCATGCAAGAAAGCCAAGGAGGTCCCATGAAAGAAGTTGGAGTGACACCTGTGAGCAATGGGCATGGCTTTGGGAGCAGCTGGAAGCCATGATTATTACCCCCTAAGGCACAGATAGGGCCATGATTTAATGCCCCAGGGGTAAGACTGGTGCCAGTTAGACCTGATTAGCACTAGCAAGTTGAGGTGAATTAAGGCTCACTCTAGGACCCTGGGGCAATCTCCCTAAAGATCATAATAGCCATCAAGGCATGGCAGATGAGGCAGAAGAGGGAAGGTACCCAGGGGAGCCAGAGTGGGACAGGAGTAGTTTGGCCACTAGGGTGTGTGATGGCTTTCCTCAGGGCCAGTCTTGCTACACTCCCCCACAGGCTCCAAAACATATATATATATTTAGAGCAGTCCACAATGAAGATCAGACACAGGTGAAGACTTCACCTGTTTTATACATATTTATCTCACCAATGCAATGATGCAGCAGAAAGGTAACATTTTACTCTGACTCACTACCAAGAGTAGCAACAAGGAAGTGAACATTGCATGGGTTGTTCTGCCCTTTACGCAGTTGGTTCCAACAGTGATGCCCTTGGGAAGTGAGGAATGAAAGCAAGAGTCATGCACAGCCTCCAGCTAACACTGTTAGTTAAACGAATCCAGCTTGTGTACCCTGGACTGGAAACACCCCTGTGGGGATCGTGTGGAGAAATTGTCAGTGAATTAACAGTACCAGCCCTGTTGTGCAGAGGAGGAACCAATTTCCAGAGCCAAAAAGAATCAGTGAGGGCAAGGACTGCAGCAGTATCACTCTTGGCTTTAGCACAGAGCTAACTCCAGTAGACCATGCTGCTTTCTTATATCAGCACTGTGTTATGTCACTTAACTGTTATTTTAGAACCAAAGGATAATTATTTTCTTTCATGCAAGCTGCACAATTTCCTTCTACAAGTACCAAAACATTTATTTACTTTTATTTATTTTAAAAAACAATGTGATTTGTGCAATCATTGCATTTAATATGCAATAAATAAACTTTGCATCTTCTAACCTTTGCTATCTTTTAAATGGACATATATTTTAAGAACTAGACGTTTTTGTTTTTCTCACTGTTTGTATTGGCTATGTTTAAAAAGCATACACAATATTTTCCTTGAAGCATTTTTGTTATGATCATTATAGTTTTGGTCTGCTATGTCTTATCTGCTCTGCATTGACATTGAACTATTGCACACATGAAATCTGTGCATGCAAATTAGATATTTGACGAGGGAGCTATTTAAGTATTCAGTTATTCAGGTTCCATGGACTAATTCACATTTTTTTCCTACGTGAATTTAGGTAATTAATTTTGAACATGTCCCTAAGTGCTAGTTTGCTCCATAGAGCTTACATGCTGTTTGAAACTATAATTCTCTTTGCAATATTGTAATCATTTCCAAAGCAGCCAATCATATATCCAATTTGGGATTCTAACTAGGAGATGTAAATAAGCATAAGGAATAACAAAATGTTTTTAAAACATTTGTTTTAATATAGGGCAACTTAGTTATAAATAGAAAAAAATACAGAAAGACTGCATGCTCATTTTGAATCCATTACTACAAGGTTTTAACCCAAGTTAAAGTCATTGGGTGTTTCTGTAATTAAATAAGTGTCCAAATAACATGCATTGTAAAAAGTGATTTAAGTCGGAAGCTCTCTTGAAGTTTAAAGTGCAATGAGAAGCCCCTTCTTGGCAGCCCCCTTAACCCCCCAATTTTGTGCATTTCTTTTCCTTCTGAGTATTGGCAGAGACCTAGCACACATTGCATGGGTATGGCAAGGCTCAGAGCATAGCAGAAAGCTGTAGTGGCTTTCTGTAAGAGAAACCTAGAAACTACATCTACATATTGATGGAGCTCAGTGTCACTGAGGAAAACAAAAGAACTAAAATATCCACTTCAAACACTGTAAATAAATCCTGATGCTAACTTAACTCGCTTACTGTCCCCAATAGCCTTTAATCCTCACTACCTCACACTGCATTTTTATATATTTCTCACAGTGCATTTTTGTATTTCATCTGCCTCCTCTTTACCATGGTGTTTTGTATTTTATACTTTTAAACCCTTAAGGAATGTACTCTCTGTAGAATGCAGTTATACCCTGGACCACTGTTAAAAACTGCATTGAAATTGTAATTGTAAAGTGATGAAATCTGGTATATTAGGCTGGTCCCTGGAGTGAACGTGAGTATGTATGAGTCAGTAGGACAAAGCAAGAGACTCTGGCTGTTAATTGACAATAGCATAGCCAGAGAAACTTACTGTTACAAAACTCTATTCTACAAGCCATTTTAAGCTAATCAAGCCAAAGAACTGATTCCTGGAACCTGCAAGACACAGTCATTGAGTCAATCAAGTCAAAGGTAGACTCCCAAAACTGCACCATGGGGGCAAGACCCCCAGTGATTGTGACTGACAGCTGTTATGCACTACTCAAGACCCACGTGGAACAGCAACCTCCAGATTCAGCAGCCAAGATGATGCTGGGGGATCACAGAAGTCTACCAGAAAGGGATAAAAGGCTGTGAAGCATGACCCTTGGGGCACCCTCTCATCCAGTACCCGACCTACCAACACAGAAGGACAAGCAGACGACCCCCTTCTGAAGAAGATACCACCCTGGAGGAAGCTGACCATCGACAGCAGATCCACAGGGCCTCAGGTAGATATATTAACACCAGTGCTCCCACAATCACTACAGCTGCTACTATACACTGTACTACATGGGTCTGAATGAGTGAGTGCATGTGTGTATATGTGTTTAGGTGACCAGTACCCATCATAACACCCCAGAATTTACATTTATAATTTTATTAAAGCTTCACACCCCATCTAATAAACTAGAATTTATAACTATTTTGTGAGTTGATCCTTTGTAGCCTACAAAAGGAGTCAGCAACTTGACAGAATTACTGTGTAATAGTTTTGCAGACATGACAATTCAATTTAATAAAAATATTTGACCGCAATATTTCATTAAGATCAAAAGGTACTGCATAGCAACTGTAAGAGGTTGGCAGCTGCCCAGAGCTGTGATATTACTGAGTTGAATAACATGTCTGGAGCCCTGCCCGGAGTTGACAGAAAACTTGATTCCTATTCATACATACATTACAATATAACTCCAAACTGAAAATAGGATTTAATTCCATCAAAAACAAGTGATTACACATCAAACTAAGAACTAGGGGTGCACCAAGATTTTTGGGTTGATACCAATGGCCAATTTTTAATGAGCCATATTAGCCAATACTAATCCAATTGCCAATACGCGACCTGGCAGCATGAAGAGCAACATCCAACTGATATGTCTGTTGGTGGGGGGGGAGGGACAAGGGAAGGTACATGGGAAGGGCAGATCAAGGTCTCTGCAGTGAGGGAGGGGGTAGAGATGGGGTAAGGGCAGGGGCAGGCAATGCCCAGCCAGGGTGGGGCAGGGCGGGGCGTGGCGTGGCTTCTACAACTGCATGCACCCCAGGAAGGCATATGAGGCATCTGCTCCCCAGATCTGTGTGCAGGGCAAGGACAGGCTGCTACTGTAGGCTAGGGCCAGGGATAGTGCCAGACTTCCTGGTGTGGGGTCTGAGGGGCCGTGCTTGGCTTGGGTGGTGGCGACGGTGGCGGCGCTGGAAGGGGGAGGTTTGGGGAGGCTTCGGTGAATTTTTGGAGGTGGCCACAGCCTTCTCCATAGCCCCCCCAGCCCAGCACCACTACCCACCCCGAGTGCAGCCTGTCCCGGATCCCCACTGCCAGGAAGAGCCCAGCACTGCTCCTGGCCCCAGCCTGCAGTGGCAATCTGCCCATGCCTCATGAATAGATCCAAGGGGCAGCCTGCCCTCACACTGCACACCCCATCCAAGGTACATGCAGCAAGGATGGAGTTCCCACATGAGCTGCAACTCCACCCTGTGTCTCACCCCAGGTGTGCAGTGCCTGCCCCAGTCCCACTCCCTCCCTCACTGTGAGGGCCTTGATTCCTTCCCACCACACTCCCTCCCTACAACAGACTTACCAGCTGGACACTGCTCTCCATGCTACCAGGCTGAACTCCTGCACACAGCATGTATTAGTGACATTATCTGCCACATCAGCCAAGGAAAGCCAATTGCCAGTAATGTCAATTTTCTTTTTATTGGTGACGCTATGATATGGGACTGATATACAAGTGCAAACCTACTAAGAGTCATTTCTATCAATCCACAACTGAATTTAAAAAAAAGAAAGACTGCTTATCTTTAGATAATGCTTTAAGAACTATATTCTTGGGGATGCAGGTCTTTCTTCCCTGAGCTATTAGGCTACAAATGCACTCTGCTTTGGTTCAAAGGTTGGTAGGTGGGCAAACAAAACTGGGGTGCCTATACACATGCTCTGATGCAGTCTGATTAGAATGCATCAGAGGAGACTCAAAAATTTAGCTAAAGTACCCCCACCACGATTTTGAAATACAGGATGCTGAATACATGCGACTGAGGCATGTAGTTAAAGCAGCTGAGAACTGCTTTAATTAAAAATCTGCCCCTGCCTCCCCACCTCCACTCCTGAACCACAAGTATAGACACCCTACGTGCCCTATTTCTTTCAACTATGAAAGTCAAGAAGTTAATGTCTGCAGAAATTCAGAAAGTGCAGAAACTAAGCATCTGGAACTAGGACCTGTGTACAATAATGATTAAATCAGCCCCTGACTGGTTCTCCAGCCTTCAGGCTGAAAATTCTGATGATTAGCTATTTCCGCTTACTCTCTTCCATCTTCTCTTCATTCTCTTTATTTAATCCTTGCTCCATCTCCTGTTGGTGGTCTCCTTTTTTCTTATCTTTCTCCTTTAACAATAACCTTTGTATCCCTTTTTCAGCTAATCCTGTCCTAGCAAAATCCCAGACAAACAGTTGAAAAGAAAGAACAAATGCATGATAAACTAACCTACAAAAAAACCTGGAAGTTTACAGGGCATCATTCTCTTTTCCTTGTATATCTTCTCTCCCCAGTCTTTTCTATTTAAATCATATCTCAAAAGTTTTACAACAGGGCTGGACAATTATTTCGGCTGGAGGGCCACTTAATGAGTTCTGGTGACCTGTTGAGGGCCACATCCATCTCTCTCTCTGTCTGCGTTTCAGCCTCTCTGTCCTGCTCCTGCACTCTCTCCTTCCAGAACCCAACTGGAGCTACAGTTCACCAGGAGCCCCAACACATGTCTGTGGATCCAGACGGTGACTTCGCTGTGGCAGGCGGGTGGTGGTGTCAGCTGTGGGCACAGCCAACAGGTTCCAAAGCCCCAACGTGGAACTTGCTGGCAGTGTCTACAGCTGACACTGAAGCCTACTTGGTGCAACAGAAGCTACGGCCTGGGTCCACAGATGACACTGTCAGCAGGTTCTGGGTCAGGGCCCTGGGCAGGAGCTTCTACTGTACACGGAGGGCAGTGTCAGCTGTGGATCAGGCTCTGTACTGGGGCTCCTGAATCTGCTAACAGTGTCAATGGCTGATGCCACCACCCACCCGCTATGGCAGAAGCCCCTGACTGGGTTCCACAGCTGATGCCACCACATCAAGAATTGATGCTGCTGGGTGGAAGTAGTCATACCTGCCCGCCCAGTGCAGCAAAAACAGCCCTGCACACCCACCTGGCAGCATGTGGCAGCCGGAGTCAGAGCCACCTGCCCCCCATAAGCTAGATCCAATAAGCTGGTTGTGGCCTGCCTGCAGGCTGGATTGAATCTGTTAGTGGGCTAAATCCAGCCTGTAAGCCATATTTTGCATATTCCTGATTTACAGACTGCCTCTTACTATATGTTTGTTCAGTGTGTAGTAGTATGGGTTTCCAACCTTGATTGGAAATAATAGAAATAATAATAATAGATTTCTAATAATAGAAATAATAAACAATATATTCAAACCCCACCAAAGTTTCTAGTACAGTATCATTTCTTTCTTCTTTGAGAACTGATCTACCAACCTCTAGCCTCAGGAAACTGACAAGCAGTAATAATCCTGTCAATGGGCAGAGGAGCATTTACATAAAGGTTGAAACACTATTCTTCCTCCAAGGTTGCAGAGGGTCTATCAGGAGGCTGACAGTGCCAAAATAGATGAGCCCACAAAAATCTCCTGAGCTGTCCTCTCACTTACTGAACATAATTTTGATTCCTTTGCCTATGCCAGGTGTTCAAACAGGTTTACAAAAGGCTTGTACTTATAAAGGGTGGAACTGAAGCTAATATTATCAAAAGGTATCCCAGAGTGAACACCATTTTTACAACACTGCATGAGGCTAATCAAGTCAGCAGGTAAACTGGTACTTTTAAATATTCATTTGTGAATAATTATGCAATACGATGTCAAAATTTGGACACTGCATTACTTGTAATGATTATATGACTACTTCAGCTACCAGGCTTATCTTGGTCAGCTATACTGACATTACCACTAACACTACCACCGTGGAAGGGAAGAAGGTGAATATACAAATCCAAACCCTATCCCCCAACCCCCATTCTGGCCGGTGGACAAGGAACTCTAATTGTTCACTATTCTGAAATCCTTTTGGTAGGTCTATTAGTTCCCAGTATTTTGAAAAAGTAATGAACTTATTTTTAAGTTTTATAGCTAAATACACTTTTCTAACATCTATATACAGCAATAATGAAGTGCAAGAGACTTCTATCATCTTGTTAGTTTAGGTAATAGCTTACAGTGTAAGTTTCTTCTTACCATTGAGAAGCCAATACTGTAAAAACATCACTGCTTTCAGGTTTTTGGAATAGTTTCAGAAGTTCTGGATCACAAGACAGGTGTGCAAGGATTCGTAGTTCAATTTGGGAAAAATCTAGCAAATAAAATTTATAGTTAATCACCCTGAAAGTGAGTAAAATCATACCATAATGAATATGTACTGGAGACTAGTTATAATCTCATACATATGCTACATCACCACATATCTCCACTACTTTTACAAGACGAATATATAACTTTGCAAGGATTATTGTTTATTTTGCCATTTTTAATTTTGTGGCCATCATGCTCTCTCTAGTGTACACATGAATCCAAATAATGCAGTCCAAAGATTTAAAACAAAGAGTACTTTATCAATCGGGGAGGAAAAGAGGGACGCAGAATAAATGCAAGGTAAAACAACACTTATTAGGTGAGATTTCTGCCCCTAGGATGCCATGGATATTGGCCTAACATTAGTCTTCCTCTCTCAGTTGCTAGTGGCCGTGTTGTGCTGTGCTGGTGCTGTACAACTGAGTCCCTCAAGTAAGCCTGTGCTATCTACAGTTTCCGCCCAAGCTTTCTTATACTACTTGCAGCTAGAGAGGAATGATCAAACAGCTTTCAATTAATGAGCGTCATATATGGTCCAAGCTGAGACCATTAAATCCTGGAAGCGAACACATGGGTAAGACAGTGGTGTCAATGTGAAGGCTTCAGTTTCTTTAACAATAGGTGAATTTTCTTGGGTGGAAGACTGCTCCATCTGATGAGAATGGAAAAATGCATCTTTGGCCAAATTAAGGCTTTAAACTAGGTTCCACAGGGGATAGTGATCAAAACTCTCCAACAACAGAGCACATAGTCCAGAGGGGAAGAGTTCAAAGAAGCAACTTAACTCTGGGACAGGGCCAGAGAGCTACAGGACTGCATGCAAAAGGGAAGTGGAATAGGACAAAATGCAAAACATGTCCGATGCAGGTATACAAGTATGAAATGTAGAGAGAGGAAACAACATGAGCTAGAAGCTGCAGCCTGTGAAATGAATTATGATCTGACTGGGATTACAGAGATCTGGTAAGACAGCTCTTATGACTGGACCGATACTCTTCAATGTCTTCATCAGTGACTTGGACGAGGGAGAGAAGCGTACTCTGTCCAAGTCTGCAATTGACACAAAACTGTGGGGAGAAGTGGACACACCGGAGGGCAGGGAACAGTTGCAAGCAGACCTGGACAGGTTGGACAAGTGGGCAGAAAACAACAGAATGCAATTCAACAAGGAGAAATGCAAAGTGCTGCACCTAGGAAGGAAAAATG
>JAGPOW010001338.1:14311621-14333997 GCA_030014935.1 Caiman crocodilus
TGGGGTCATCTAGACCCAGCACTCTTTCCTGCCTATGCAGGGGGTCGGACTCAATGATCTATTGAGGTCTCTTCTGACCCTAACATCTATGAATCTATGGGATGTCAACATTGAGGTTTGCACACTGTTTCAGAAGAACAGGGTTGGGAGCAAAAGTGATGGTGTTGCCTTGTATGTCAAAAATGCATACACTTGCTCAGGAGCAAGACAGCAAAGCAAAATGCATTTGGGTAAAGATGAAAAGTGAAAGATGTGGCACCAATGTAATGGTGAGAATTTATTATAGGCCACCAAATCAGGAAGAGCAGGTACGTGTGCCATGTTCAAGCAGGTGACAAATCTGTCCAAAAGCTATGGGATGGTATTGATAGGAGACTTCAATTTTCATGAACATCTGCTGGAAGAACAATGCAGCCAAACAAAATATTGAGCTGGTTCCTACCTTGTGTGTAGGACAACTTTCTGTTCCAGAAGGTGGAGAATACAACTAGGGAATCATCTATTTTAGATCTTATCCTGACAAAAAGGGAAGAATTTTTAGAGGATGTAAAGGTGATGGGTAACCTGAGAGGAAGCAATCATGAGATCATAGAATTCCAGATACTGAGACCAGCAAAGCATGAGGTCAGCAAAATTTGGATTCTAGATTTCATACGACTTGAGTTAATAGGCATAGTGCCCTGGGAAGACAGACTGAAGAACAAAGGGCCCCAGGAGGACTGGGAACTTCTAAGGGCAAAATATTGGATGCCCAAGAAGAAACTGTCCCAATATGATAGAAGCAAAAGAAGAATGGCAAGAGAGCAATATGGTTGCATGAGGAGCTTCTAAAATGCTTCAAAAGCAAAAGGAAAACATGCAAGCAATGGAATAGTGAACAGATCACCAGGGAAGCATATCAGGAAATAGCAAGAACTTGCAGGGACAAAAATCAGGAAGGCAAAGATAAAGAACCTGTTGAAGTAGGTTAAGGACAACATGAAGAGGTTCTACTAGTATGTTGGACAGAAAAGAAGGACCAACGAAGTTGTGGGTCCTCTGTTATCAAGCCAAGGGGAACTCCTAACCAAAGATGCAAAAAAAGCAGAGCTACTCAACAGCTACTTTGTTCCAGTGTTCAAAAAAAAAAAAAAAAGCAAGCTGCAGCCAGGCACCTAATAAGGATTATCTGGATAAGGAAAAGGACAAGCTGAAGGAGGAGATAAAAAGAGAGCCTGTCAGAGAGCTTTTGATAGGTCTGAATAAATTCAAGTCAGCAGGGCCAGATGAACTTCATCCCAGGATACTGAAGTAACTTGGAGAGGAGCCTTGGCAATGATCTTTCTGAAGTCATGGGAGATGGGCCAAGTACTAGAGGACTAGAAAAGTGCCAACACAGTGCCCCTGTTTAAAAAAAAAAGACAAGAAGGAGGACCCAGAGAACTACAGACTTGTTAGCTTAGACTTGCTAAGTACCTGGGAAGTTACTGAAACATACCCTAAGGAGGCCATTTGCAAGAATCTGAAGGCAGAAAAGTTGTTCATTAACAGCTAGGATAGATTAATGAAAAACAAGTGTCAAATAAATTTTATCTCCTTCTTTGATAAAATAATTTTTTGGGTGGATGAAAAACATGTTGTGAATATAGTGCATCTGGACTTCAGCTAGGTTTTTGACAAGGTCCCACATAATCCCTTAATAAACAAATTGAAGAAACATGGGCTTGATGAAATTGCAACACGCTTGATAGAAAACTGGCTTAATACCCACAAGGAAAGGGTAACTATTAATGGGTCCATGTCAGAATAGCATGAGGTTTCAAGTGGAATCCCACAGGGGTCTGTCATGGGCCTGGTATTCAACCTGTTTATTAATGATTTGGATGCTAGCAGAGAAAGCTTCTTGAGCAAGTTTGCAGCCGACACAAAACTGGGACGGACTGTGAACACATTGAAGGATGCAAATGCAATTAGAAGGATCTCAGCAGATTGGAAAGCTGGGCTAGAGCTAACAGGATGAAGTTCAATGCATGTTACACCTTGGGAGGAATAATCAAAAAGATAACTATAAAATGGATAACATCTGGCTGGATGGCAGCTCTATGGAAAAGGACTTGAGAGTCTTGGTAGATTGCAGACTCAATATGAGGCTGCAGTGTGATGCAGCCACACAAAAGGTGAATGTGGTTCTGGGATGCATCAATAGAAGTATTAGGTGCAAGACACAGGAGATGATAGCGCCTGTCTATTCAGCACTGGTTAGGCTTCATCTGGAGAACTGTGTGCAGATCTGACCTCCATTATTAAGAAGGATGTGGAGAACTTGGACAAGGTCCAGAGGCAGGCAACAAAGATGGTAAAAGGCTTGGAAAACAAGTTATAGGAGAAAAGGCTGAAGGAGCTAGGCATGTTCAGCTTGCAGAAAAGGCTCTTAAGAGGGGACATGATGGCAGTCTTCAAATACTTGAAGAGCTACCATAAAGAAGAGGGAAAGTATCTTTTTCCTCATGCTGCAGAGAAAATGTGCACCAATGGCTTGAAGTTGTAGCAAAATAAGTTTAGATTGGAGAGCCAGAAAAATATCTTCACTGTGAGAATAGTGAGACAGAAGAATAGGAAGAAGCATTGGGTGTCAACTATAGCCAAGGTTGGGGACTTCAGCTGGGGTGTAGTACTGATTCCCCTACTACCAGCAAAACCAGAGATTCTTGTCTAAAGGGTCCTGCCCCTCTCTTCAGGGTCAGACCAATCACCATTTTTGGGGTCAGGAAAGAATATATTCTCTATATATTCACTTACTCCATGGTCAGATGGGTATGGACTGGGTGTTTTTGCTTCTTCTCTAGCAGGGGGTGTGGCCCCCTCCCTGGGATATCTTGAACATATACTGACAACATCTCATGGAAACAGGATGTTGGTTGCTGGGGTTCCCCTGCTTTACCTGTAGCAGGTTAGGGTGTCAGGTCCATGTTGCATCACGTTAAAGGTAGTCTCATTTAGAGTTTAGACTATGGATTGTATGGGATGGTTTGCATAGGAATGATCCTGCCTCAGGCAGGAGGTTGGACTTCTGGTGGTCCTTTCCAGCCCTATTTCTCTCTGATTCTATAATTATTAAAACTGTTTTTGTTACTCAAAAATGACTCTGTATGCAACAACTAGTAATTCTCAAACTCTTATGACCCAACTGAACGAAAAATCAGTTACCAGACACTAAAATTTATTTTCCCATATTTTTTAATTCCTGGTGATTTCTGTACTAGATATATAAATAAAAAGCAGTTATTGTGTAAAAGAAAAAAGTGCATTTTCCAGTGTACAATTCTTGTTCAAATTTGTTTTGTATACAACCCAAACTTTTGCATGAATGGTGAAAGTTTCAGAATATTATTACCAAACTCAAATTCACTAATGAGCACTGTTCCATGCAATTAGCCACCTAATTGACCCAAAATTCCCATAACCAAATCCAATTGACTGTAAACATTTCTTATCCTTCTTCACAGAAGAAACTGAAGGAATTAGTGGTCTGAGACAAATGAATGTATAACAAACCCTGTAATGATGTTCATCTACATTATCTTTAATGAAATTCCAAGCAAGCTACCCCAAAAAATTCCTTAAGACATCTGAGCAGTAGCTAGCTAATTATCCATGAAAATGGCTGCTATGCTTCATGGCTGGTGAACCACCAGTATCTCTATCTTATAGTCTCCAGACTGCAACTCAGGCAGACACATAGGCGTAAACAAGCAAGCACATGACAGAGCAGTATAGCTGTAACAGTTTAAAGATTAGCGCAAGCTAAGTGCCCAAGTATCTGAACAGCTACTTGAGCAAGGCTGCAGCCTGTACCAAGATCCATCTTGTCACAGTTACACTGTTATTGATAGCTTTAACTCTCAGCAGCCCATGTATTCCTACAAAAGCTATAGTCACGCATATAGATATACTCTCGGTGAAGAATCCCTGGGCTTCAAAATATTGGAGATCATTAAGGCTTTCTTGAAAGCAAGCCAGCTATGCCAGAACGTAACAGTCCAACCGTCCCTGAAGATATATCTATACATAACATCAATAACGGGCCAGTGTCTAATCTAGGTTTTTGCAGCAAATTTAGTAAAGATGCAGTGTCATTCAAGAGACAACCAGAAGCAAAGATCATAGAACTCTAGCTATTAATAATAAATAATAGCAATAATAATGAGGATTATCTTACCTGCTGCTAGAAATGTATATCCTTTCGCTGAAACAAACATGGCCCTTGGGGAAACAGTAATTATCTCACTGTCTTTTCCTAGAGAAAAAGATAGGAAAAACCATATACTGTACCACAGAAACAACAAAATGTAAACTCTTTTGTTGTAAAATAGGTAAGATTGCTAAACATGAAATACTTGGACAGAACCATAAAAAAGTAAATCAGAAACTGAACAACTCAGCCTTCTGTTCAATGGCTCACATGTTATCACCACCACAACCACTGTAGATAACAAATCATATTCACCAACCTTAACTTTAGCCGATAGAGATGCCAGTCCTTCCTCACCTCTTTTACCAAACCAGTTCTTCCAAAAACACTAGAATACGTCACCAAACATCCACTATTAATAATGTTACTTTATGTCACTTAGTAAGTAAAGAGGCATATGTAGAAGGGAATGCTAAGGTAAGTGATTTTTTAAATTATATTTTATTTTTGTGTTAAACACAGGAGTAACTTTTGAGAACGTGCAGCTCCTTTGAACATCCAAATATTAGTGCCTGAAGTCCAAAAGGTAAAGGAAGTGCAACAAATAACCAAATAATGAAATGTTACTGAATGCATAATTGGAATCCTAATTTCAATATAAAAAAGGTTGCTTGAAGTGTAGCATATTTTCTTACTACTGATTGTTACTAACTGAAAATACAACAGTTGGAGATGTTTGCAAAAGAGAACTAGAAAACTAGGGTGGAGCAGGCTCCTGGTGGCTCACTGAGCAGACCAGGAACAATTTATGTCCACAGTCAAGATCTATGCATGCATTTCAGTGCAGTAAATCACTCTGCCATTAAGATAGTGCTCTCCCACACAATACTATTTAACAGCAGAGTTAATTAGTTTACTGTAACTTAGTATCAGCTCACATGTAGACAGTGACACTTTACTGCAGAGCTAATTAATCTACTCTGCAGTAAGGCATGCATGTAGACACATGCATCGTGTAGCACATGATCCACCTACATTTGCTTTTTTTACAATATGAAATAGTTAAGAACAAGACAGAATAAAAGCAAATTGCCGTGAAAGTTCTCTCTTCTGACAAATAGAGACTTATATTAAGATTTTTGTTATTGGAAAATCTGTTCTTTTTTTTACATTTTCACTTAGCGTATAGTTCAATAGAAGGAAGTGATTTTCACCACCTTGGGAAAGGTGGCCCCATTATGGAAAGGTCCACTCCATTTAAGAGCAACAAAACAGCAGAAGCCCAACAACGTGGTCCTAAGCAGCTACTTGTAGGGTCCAGCCCTCTGCCTATCACTTGGGCCATGCTTTTGTAGGACATGCTAGAACTGTGTGCGCTATCTTTGCTTGAACTTAGCTTCTTTATCAAATAAAACTTCTGTCTGACTACTGTTCAAAGGAAAAGTTGGTCCTTGGCTGCTAGTCTGACCTGTATGATCTAGCAAAAACACTCCCTTGAGAAGTTTTCTGAAGTGAAGGCTACTTCTTAAGTTTTCTATTACAGTAAGGCAGGGTAACTTCATTTGCTTACAACTATGCAAATTTGCAACTGGGGAAAAAGACCACAAGTTAGGGACAAGAAAACACCTTAGTGGTACAGAACATTAACTTCATGAGCTTGCTTACATAGATCAATGAAGAGGCAACAATCCCCTTGGAAGGAGCAACCAGAAGAAATCAGATTAATTTAAAAGACAACATTACAAACAATGCAGTGAGAATCTACTCTTTCAGGATCTCTGAGTCATGGGTCTGTTTCAAAATAAAAACATTTCATGTAGTAAAATGTTTTGATAAATATGTCTTAGCATTTTATGAAGCTACATAAATAAAAACATAGCTGATGTACCTTTTATGTACTGCTTCTTAATTTGAATGGGATGCTTGGAGATGCCTTGAATATTCTGTAAATCAAGGGTAAATATTTATAGCAACTAAAAATGCTTTTTTAAAGTTTAATTTAGAAAAAAATATATATTTGTTATAAGCCATTGGCATATGTGTTTGTCACATATTCAGTAATACTAGCAACATCACCTATTAATCTGAGCACTGAGTGCTGCTACTATCCTGTGACTGCACAAGCCATTGGGAGTTCCTTGCCCTTCTTTACCATGAAATCTCCAGTCAATCAGACTGGATTGCTGATTGAGTCATGCTATTTGTAAAGATGGGACTCAAGTAAAAACCTTAGAAGTCTCAAGGAATTGTAAAATAGTTGTCTGAAGTTTGGGGAGTATGACTGAATGATATAGGGGGAAAAAAGATTCTCCTTGAACACAATTTGTGGATGCATCAAAACCATAATCTGTAACCAATTTTGTTTTAACCTGCTTTATTTCAAATATAATTTGCAGAAGCAGTAGCACCAAACAAGCTGATTTCAATTAGACAGCACGTGCAATTCATATTCCTTTGGCTGGGATGATCTAGTTGGAGCTGGTCCTGCTTTGAGAGGGAGTTGAACTAGATAACCTCCTGAGGTCCTTTCCAACCCTAATTTTCTAAGAGTCTATGATTCCTACACTAAGCTAGAGGCATAGATTCTTCTGCAGCTTCCATTAGTTTGTCCCAGATTCTACAGCTGCAATTTTTAATGTATAAAAAATATATATTAAGGGCTGTTTAGTAGGTTTATGAAATCCACCAAGATAAAAAGTTGAGAGGTATCTGGTCTTATCAGTGGAGAACACAATGTAAGCCTAGATATAACCAGCAGCTAATAGACTAGCCTTTATTTCTGGAGATATAGGCTTATAGGAATGATTGCATCCAGTAATATATCTGTCAGCAAAGTGCAAAATGTGCCACCCAGGATAACTTCTTGCTATTTTGTGTCATTGCACACTATCATCTAGACAGGAAGCATACACTAACTTGTAATTTGTAATATCTAGCATGTGATAACATGTGTCAACTTCAGTTGTTATAATTTTAGATAACTTATCTGCAAGTAGTTCAGTAGTGAGAAGAACATACCAAAATTACATAATGTTTGTGGATTTGAGAATACCAGGAATGTGCATTTTTAAAATGAGAAATGTCACTATGCAGTTTAAAATTCACAACCAGGTAAACTAATGAGTAAATTAAATTAAAATCATAATAATGGAAACAGACAAAAAGGAAAACTAATCCTGGTCCTCAATATCAGTGCTAACATGATGATTTCAGAGGTTCACGTACTGCAAAAAAGGTGACTGAACAGCCTCTAAATTTACATATTCAGTACCATACTGAAAGCATGTTATGTTATTCTGGGTGCATCAACAAGTGCACTTTAATGCACATTAACCTATTTTAATGTGCATTAAAGCATCACTACAAAAACCATAGGCATCTTTACACATGCTCCAAGAGTAGGGAGAGGCCTTTAATTAGAGCTGCTCTCAGAGCCATTTTAATTAAAGCGCCCACAGTGTCTTGTGCATTCAGCATCCTATACTTCAAAATGGTTCTTTAACTAAAGTTCATTTGACACCCCCACCACAAATTTGAAGCATGGGGACACCAAATACACAAGACACTGAGGCTGCTGGAATGTGCAAATTAGCATGCTCCAGCAGACTCAATTAATTCACTGTAATTACAGCGTGTCAGAGCAGCATCCTTGCATGTCTACAGGGACCTCATGCTATTTAGCTAATGCATATTTCAATAGGCTAATGCACATTAATTAAAGAGCGTGGTTTTTAAGTGATGCTTAACGTACATTTTCCTAGTATCTCAGGACATTTTTAGTCTATTTAATGTGCATTAAAGTATCACTAAAAAAAAAAAATCATAGGCATCTATAAAAATGATCTGAGGGTGACAGGGAGTGGCACTTTAGAGTGGATCTAAGTGCCACTTTAATTAAAACGCTATAGTGTCTTGTGTATCAGCATCTCTGTGCTTCAAAATCATGGTGGCAGTGCTTGAACTAAAACTCTTCAAACAAGCTTCAGTTCAAGCACCCTCCACAGCCATTTTGAAGCATGGGGACACTGATACCTAAGGCACAGGAGACAGCTGCAGCATGGCGATTGATAAATCAAGTCTGCTCTGACGCACTGTAATTACAGAGCATCGGCGCAGTCTCCACACTCACGTACGGGAACCCTCATAATGGGGGTAATTGATTTAATGTGTATTATCTAAAGCACATTAATGCACATGTACATGCATCCTCTGAGATGCAATTATTATGCCCTAATGTGGGATAAGGTTATCTACAAAAGCAGGGCTTGAACTCACATGTCTGGGCTGTAGTAGCAAAATGCCTCTACAAGTTGTGTATCAGTGTAAAATTGCACTACAGTAAGAAATGACATGCAGTTATCACCCAGTTATACTGGTTTAATACTTTCGCAGGCATGTACGACTGGTGCCTCCTGTGACTGGTGGGGCACCATGGCAATGAGTGGGAAGTGAGGACCACCCACAGCTGCTGCCGGCACTGTCAGTGGCAGCGAGCAGGTACTGTCCACCACAGCCAGCGGCTGCATCAGCAGCGAGGGAGGGGGCAGCAACTGCCACAGAAGCCGGTGACAGCACATTTCAGGGGGGGCATGTGTCCCCTTGTGCCCCCCCACCCCCACGTCACCTCTGTTCACAGGAACCATTCATAAACTGCTTTGCTTGAAGTCAGTGAGAAGTCAAGTATCCCAACCTCTCTTGCAGCCCTGCTTTCCCAACAATTTATTTGACAGAAATCAGAAATTTCTTTATGGGAGACAGGGGGTGGAAAATAGAGGTGAAGCAGGGAATGAGAGCAAGCTAGAAACTGGCAAACCCCAACTACCATCCGTCTGAGGCCAACCAGTTCAGCATGGGTAGATCCACTACTGGATCTACTATCCAGAAGTATACACAGCCATCATGAAAGTCTTCACTCCTCTTTTCCTCAGGGTCTCCAACTCCTAGGAGATCATTACTGAATTCACCCATATGGGATTCCAAGGTAGCACCAGAGGAATCAAAAGGCCATCCAGATCTTTTACCCTCTCCACTACAGCTCAGGCCATGGACATATGTACATTTTGAGCTGTTACATTCTAACCATTGTGTGTACACAAACCAGAAAAATACAGCAATATAGCAAAACCACTTCAGCCTCTTCTGTGGTTACCTTCAGCCAGAATTTGGCCACCTTTAGCATACAGATCTCCAAAGTGTGCACACTAACCAGAGAAAAACTAAATTCACATTCATGTCTGAAGACTAAGAACCTAAAAACAGACATAGAAACATTCAGCCAGAGTCAAAAAAAGTAAAGGGAGGGCCTAGAAATGACTCAGGAGATGGCTTCCCAAGCAAAATCAAGGCAGAGCTTAATTATTTCTGTGAGCATTTAGTGCTGCTGAATCCCGGCATTGGCCTAGAGCCCTAAAAAAAATGCTCTTTAAAAACTAAAAGCATTGACTAAAACCACTCACTGAAATGAGCATGTCTAGTTCCTCTAGACTTTCAGTATAGAGATGACATAGGAAGAAAAAAATAACTTAAAAATAGCAAAGAGGTTAGACTGAGCAGATGCAAGGTGGCAGCTGGCTGTTTACTTCATCTGTTGGCTAAGCCAGGTTCCACTACTTTGCACAGACACTGATATGGTGGTCGATCCTGTCACTTCACGGGCTGTTGCTATTGTTAGGCATGTACCCAAACCTTAGGGTGTAAAGCAAAGGAACACAAAAGGGAGTAAGTAATTAACATGCTTCTACTGAAATTGTCATGCATTTCCTTTGATTTTTTGTATTTCTTTCTCTTTTTTCTTCTTTTTCTCTCTCTTTTTTAGAGTTAAATTTTTCTCCCTCTCTTTCTTGAAGAAAGGTAAGAACAATTGTCTCTTCTATCCTAAAATACACATTGGCTCAAAATGGGGACACATCACTAGTCATGTTGTGTGCCAAGATGCACTCACACAATTCAGCTAAGGAGGAGAGGAAAACTAAAAGCTTGGGTCTCCGAGATAATTCAGGACTGAGGACAATGGCGGCTGCTGAAGTAGAAAGGGAAACTGCCCCTTACCTGCAGCAGTACATTTGCCATAGGAAAATAATACAAATGAGGGCTTTGCCATTACTGTCTCTACCTTAAGCTGGATAAGCATCTCCCACTGCTCTAAAAAGATTGTACTACAAAAAGGTGAAAAAATAAATACTATGAGACTATTTGGAAAATCCAGTTCTTTGTGTATTGGCCACAGTGACTCCTTCCGCACAGAGTAAGAGATAGTTATTAGGTATTCACATTTTTACAGGTCTTTGTGAAACAACTTGCATACAGATGTTCTTTCCAAAGTCATCTGTATAAGATTTAGCATGCAGGGAAAGTATGGCAGTGATCAAAGTCACCATAGTAGCATCACAGTTTGGACCTAGTGCGCATTTGCAGTTCTAGGTAGATTATTTGACTTGTATGCAGTTGCCACCTAGTGGCAATTAAAAAATGCATGCATTTTCACTGATGACAAAGCCACAAAATTGTACAGACTGCTAGTGCAAGACCTGCTAGATAGTGTTTTTCAAAATGGAAAAAAGTTACTCACAGGTAACCCAGTTACTCATAATCCTCCTCCCCATTTCACCTTGAAGGATAAGAACTGTTAGGGTTATGGGAAGGAGGAACTGACTGAACTGCCAATAGTACTACAGTACTGCTCATTGCCTCCCCTTCAGTTTAAGAACTTCTGCAGGGATTGGCAACCTCTGGTCCACAGGCCAGATTTAGCCCAAGGAGCCATTTTATTCAGCTTGCAGAGCCAGGAGGCTTCAGCAGCAGGAAACTTC
Organism: Caiman crocodilus; assembly: GCA_030014935.1. Classification (NCBI taxonomy): domain Eukaryota; kingdom Metazoa; phylum Chordata; order Crocodylia; family Alligatoridae; genus Caiman; species Caiman crocodilus. The sequence continues at coordinate 14,322,602 of JAGPOW010001338.1, forward strand.
TGCAGGAAGCTCTGACTTGGGAGTGAAGAAAAGTGGTAGTGGTACCACAGTGGGAGTGGTGACAACACCATGCACAGGTCAGATCAGAAGCTATCCGTGCTCTGTACTAAGCTCAGTTAAAGCACTGCCCCTTGTCCACCTCCAAAATGTTGCCAAACCTGTTTTGAAGCATAAAAGACTGAGGAAAAGTAGATTAAGTGAAGTATACCTACTCTACCTCCTGGGAGTTTGTTCATAGAAGAACATAACATGTCTGATTACCCAGGACTAATCTTCCTTTGCCACGCATTTGTCCCTCTTTGCCCATCTAAAGCTTCAAACTACCACTGGTTGTAGCAAATGGTAAAAACTCCTGGGAAAGATTAAATTAAAAAGGCTCTTAGAGGATCACTTTTCCAAATATAGAATGTTAGTAATATTGGGACCAAATGACATGCAAGCAAATAAATGTGCGCGCCTGGACCAGATGGTTTCCCAAATAGAGCAAAGAAACAGATACTTTCCTAACTCTTTGGGTGGTCATCCCGTGGCAGAAATTACTTTTAACAAACCTTGGTTATGGGTTATAAGCATTGACTTTTAGCCAATAAGCAGTAGAGGTATCACATCTCCCAGCCCTTGTATCAGTGTTCAAAACAAAGTGCTTAGATTTACAGAACAGTTGCAAACAAAAGTGAAATTTAAGCACCTACTTTATAAAGCCCTTTATCTCACAGAAGAGAGCTCATCACTCTGGCTATACATACGGTCAGTGAAACAAATGTTCATGGTCTGTTAGGTTTTGGGATAGCATCCAAGTGAAAGTAGAACACTATTGGATTGGGAAAACAAAATTGGTGATAAAGGATTTAATCTTTCCAACCCTATAAGCCGAAGTTAGAGCTATTAAATGCATGGTTTTAAAAGGAAGTAGCTCCAGGGGAAATCTCACCCACAGATTCAAGTGTGGCAACCCTTGAACACATTAGGTAGTAAAAAAGTTCTTACAGTAGAAATGGTCTGTGGTTAGGCTGTCATAAAAAGAGAGAATACCAACTGTTGTACACAGGAGATACTTTTCACATGTAGAAGAAGTGGTCACATTATATACCAAGAAAGAATTTATCATAAGCCACTGACTATGAGGCAAAGTGAAGGAAGTAGAAATGAATGTCACTATTCTTCTCATCTTGCTAGTGAGACATGGTGACTGTGGCATGGCTCATACTACAGCCTCAGCCACAGGCATTCCTGAAAAAAATGTCTTTAGATATTAGAGTAATTCTACTCTAATATCTAATAATGGATAGTGGAATGAGGTTTTCTGGGCTGGCAAAATGAAGGTGTAGGCCTGGACATCTAAGAATCCAGTTTCCAGACAGATGAACAGATTCACAATATTAGAACCAAGAATCAGAGGGCCACATTGGGCACAATAGACAGTGCAAAGGAGTGCCACTGTGAAAGTATGCCCCATCCACTTGTTCTGGGTCTGTAAGTGCCACATGCCAAAAAAATGTCATGTAGCCACTCTTGTAAGCACGCCCAAGAAAGAGAGCCTGAGTGCTGTGCTAAAAATAGCTATAGGATCTTTTTCCCAATTTAGCATGTGTGGAGTAGAAATGAGTAGCTGGGATGCATTTCCACAGTAGCATTTCCTAGCACAATTTAACATATTATAGACATGCTCAAAATAGCCAGTAAGATATTCTCTGTCCTGTGTCTCTCTAGTGCAGTATATAGCATGTAGAGAAGCAGTTCTTGATATCTGTACTCCTATCGTGAGAGCCTACATCAACCTACACAGCTCTGGAATCACAATTTTGGAGAACTATTCAGGAAACTTCCTCTTCCTGAGGCAAACCAGTTTTGATGATGCCACTATAAATTATGCTATTTAATATAAACAGCATTCTGTTTGCCAGAGAAAAACTGGTTGGACTGCAATGTCTTTCTTTGAGGACTTTTCTCCCTTGAAATAAAAGGAGCCCTTACAGACCCTCAATGAGAGTGCTCTATTTAGAAAGAAGTTGAGGGAACAAAGAACTGGCAAATTCTCCTATTTAGAACCAGGGAAAGGGGAAGCTGAGCACTGCTGAGACAATCAGACCCTTGGGACTTTAAGTCTCATAGCCTGTAAAGAGCACCTGTATCCCAGGGGGGAAAAGATGTTACTGGGATTCATTGCAACAGACAGAAGAGCTCTTGGAAAGCAGAAGTGCTTCTTGAACTCAGGGCTTAGAGCTAAGAAGGAATGGCTTGCTTTGTAATGCCCATCTGATTTTCTCCAGCAATACCTTCTCCTTCCCATTCCAACTCTTCTTTTCTGTCTTCATTTCACCTACTTTCTTTTAGTCAAGACACAAACTAAGAAAGTTTATAAGAACCAAAGGATTGTGATAACAGCTTCTCCCAACTGCCAGCATATATGAAGCAAGCAACTGAGGGAAAGATGTAAACTAGACTGTATTATATTGTATTGTACTGTATCTGATTGACAGATATTGTCATGTTTCCTGCCTGGAGGGGCACAATACTGAGCATCACTGCTGTTGCCAGGTAAAATGGGAAGAGAGAAACATAAGACAAAACAAAGTGGGCTAGTGGGCTGCATGCAATAGATAATTGCATTATTCTAAGTGCTTTAGATAGACTTGGAGAAAGGTGATCTGAGTAAGCCATTAAAGAGCACAGTCTGTAATGGGAAGTGATAGCAATGTATAAACAGCTGTAAAGAAAGGTAGTTTACGTAAGCTTTGTAAACTTTTATATAAATAACTTAATACAGTTTTAAACTACTGTATTTTCTCACATATAGTACACCTCTAAATATAACTCATGCCCTATTTTTGGAAGGCTTAAAGATGGAAAAGTGTTCTTACCTTGGATTACAGGTAAGTACCTGAGGTTTAGAGATCTTGGCTCTGGGGCTATATACCAGGTCCAACTGGGGCCATGCTGGCTTCACTGCTGGACTGACTCTATGCATGAGCCTGATCCAGCATGCGGTAAGGTATTAGCTGACACATCAGATCCCCAGATACCTGGAGATTTAGCAGCATTCATTGTTATGGCTCCCTGGTGACCAGTGTCATCTCCACATAATGTGCACTCAAATTTTCCCACCTGGTTTTGTGGGGATGGAGAGGGAAGGACGTGCATGTTTTATATGAGAAAATATAAATTAAAAGAAAGTATAGAAGTTTTAATGTATTATTGCTATATTAAAACAGCTATATTGCCATATTAAAACAATTGTTTTTAATTAACCAAAAAGGCTAGCTCTGTACTGTCAAACCATACACGTATTTAATGATTGCCATAAACCTGCTCATATCTGCAATTTATTTCGATATCCTCTGCTGTGGGGACAGGATTATGGTGAAGACAAGGACCTCACCTAGGAAAATTAGCACCTTCAAAACAGTACTGGTGTAGCTTAGTAGCTTACAGAAATGACGGCAGCTTCTGTGGACACAGGTCACAAGGTCTTGTTTCAGACACTTTGTCATACAGCCACGCTCTCAAAACATTAGTCTCCACCACTATCACAGGTAGATAACTATAAGCGCAAATTTTCTAATGTAAGTGAAAAGAGAATAGGCAGGGCCCCATTAGTGTGGATCCTCTGATCCCAACTCATTAGTGGGCACGTCTACATATGCAGCGGACTGTGCAGTTGTTACTGCAGTCACTTAGTACTTGCATAACCAAGTACTAAATGACTTTGCAGTAACCAGTGTCACTGCACAGTAGCGTCCCAGCACAGGTTTTTTTTCAAATGCTACTGTGCAGTAGTGTCGCATCACAGTCAGTGCTTGCCAGCACTACTGCATAGTGGCAATGAGCTACTGTGCAATTGCTCATTGCTACTGCACAGCAGCATCTCATATAGATGCACCCAGTATGAGCTTAATCTGATTCAGTAAAATGCTCTCTCTGTGGACAGTCTGCATCTTGAGATGACCAAGATGCCTAATGTGCAGTTACAGAGTCACATTCCTAATCTCCAAGGAGGAAGAGTTGAGACAACTTGTGCCCAATACTTCCTAATAATTCTAGGCCCCTCTCTGCTCATCACCTTGGATGGGCTGTGGAAAACAGCCACATCTTCTCATTCCTTACACAGAATGAGGTTCCTTAAAGGCCTTTTGATCTTGATCTGGACCACTCTCCTGGAGCAAGGTGCCTAACTATTTGGTGTTCAGCCCCTAAATAGAGACTGTTTGGATCTGACCATTCTGTCATTTTATTCTTTAATGAGACTGCTTGTCCATTAACTAGTCCTGACTTCAAGCTACTGTATTTGCCCTTGAAGAAAAGGATAATACCATGCTATAAAACAGAAAGAAGCAGACATTTGGGTAGCAATGCAAGATGGGTGGGGCACAAAACTCTCTCATAAGTCCAGAAAAAGTAAGTCTCACTACATTTCTGTTCTCTTCTCAAGAGCCCTTACAACATACATATGGAGATCACTCAGAAAATGGGAGATGGGTGTTCTTTCTTATGCATGTCCAGCCTTTGCAAAATTCCAGTTTCAAAATTTCCATCTTGCCCTGCTTTCTAATAACAACTGTGAAGCCGTTAAAGCTAGTGTTGTATGAAAGGTGTGTTAATCAACAGAACAGCTACTGAAACACCCCTCTAACATATAACATTCAAAGCAATATTTTAAGGAAAAAGCAATTATTTAAGTAGTTTAAACATTTTGTACTTTTGTGGAGGTCATAACAACAACACAACAAAGGTATAAGAATTTGTAAATTTTATAAGCAATAGGTTCACACAGGTAAAGAAAACCCATGGTCATTTCTTTTAAATAACATATGAAGATACCCAATGAAATATTTTTTCCAAGATTTGAAAGTAAACTGCTTAGCTCAACCTTTTATCTTTCACAGTACCAAACAAATAACAGAATACTAAGGTAGTTCATGTGTTAGGTATATTTTGGGTAAATTAAATCAAGTAGTCTAAGGTAATTTTAGCTGAATAAAAACTATGTACCAGTAACTGCAATTATTTGAACTGTAATGTCTAAGGTTAACACAAAGGAGGGGATGCAAACACCTTGAATGAAGACAGATAACTGGTTTTCCAGTAGTGACAACTTTCTCTTTTGGGTAAACACACATTACAATTCTTTCCACTTACCCCTTAGATTATACCAACACTTTTGTGGATGTGGATAGAAGAGGAGGACATAAAGCATTTCTCCAATGTGAACGCAATATAAAGGTCACAAGTAATCAGACTGCAGACACTGAAGAAAAAAATTAAACTGGTCTCTGGTTCTAAAAATCATTCAAGTTGCATAGAAAATTAATCATACTTGACTGCTGAATTCATGATGCAGACGCATACTAAGCAGCTGTCAGATAAAATTTCAATCCCTCAGACTCAGATCTTTATATTATAGCAAGATAAAAGGGCTGATACATTTGCTATATAATAGAGTATATAACCTGTATGTCTTTAGCTAGACTTAAACAACTGCTTGCCCCAGAACTTCTGGTCAATTTACCCATTTTACTTTTGAATTGTTGGTGGTACTTCAGACTACTACTACATATCACAATGATTTATCATAGCCAAAAATAATACCTCAATATTAGGTAGGTATGATTTCTCGTATTTGCTACTTCTGATTATTTTTGTTAAATTCAAAATCCCAAAGTTGTTTCAACTGCCGTATGTTTAATCATCAACATGGAAAGGTTTTGGCTCACTTAGCATAACTCTATATATGAGATAAGTTGTTATCCTATGATGTAAGATTATTAGATTTATGTAATGCAAAGAAAATCACTTTCTCTAATAAGTTTTCACCAGAGAGGGCAGACCACATTTAATCTATGCTAAAGACTGGAAGCCTCAGTACTGAAATTGGATTCCATTATAACCTTGAAGCAGCCAGGTTCTGAGCTGGAGAGAAGCTAGATTTGAAGCAGCTATTCTTTCTGTGTGAAAATATCAAATGTTGTAGGGAGAGAAAAGTGTTCCAGTGAACAAACTGATAAATGCATCAATACCAGGTACTAACACTGCCTTGACTAGGCAGAAGTTAGTAATCCTGGCAGTGGCTTGTCATAGTCCTTGGAGTACTATGGGAGTACTGCTGGGAACCACAGGAAAATAATTTACCTGCTAGAGATTCTGAATTTAGATCCTCTTTGAAATGGAAAATGTGATACCTGTTTTTGTGTGTGGCAAAGAAGTCTGAGGATGAATAACCCAATTGCTGGAAAATATCATTCATCTTCTTGCAGTCTAATGAACTATCTGCTCGACCTCATTCTGAAGACCTGGGAGATGTTTGCTATAAGAAATACTTGGTGCCAGATTCATGAGTTTTATGGCTAATAGCAGGGATGAGCATGTATATAAAACACCTTTTACTTAAAATATGGCTGTGGTGCTGTTGGTCATCACTTAGGTTGTCAGTTCTTGGATCTACTGCTGAAATACAGCAGAACCTGTACACATTACTCTGAGTTCAATACGTTTATATAAAACCAAGTCCCTTGGCTAGTTTATAGACCTTCTGCGTGGTGATGAGTCCAGGTGTGCTTCCCATCCCATAAAGGACACATACATCATTACTGTCTTGATTAGGAGGGAAGAACAGAATAGCTCTCTGAATATCTAATCATCATCATTTCACAAATTTAGGAGATACCAAAGTGCTGCAAGCATTTACTAGAAGCATCTCTGTGATGTTTGCTTGGAGCACACACAGCCTTTAGCCAGCCCTGTATGGAGAGGTAAATCTGGTATGCTGTGTTACAAAGATATAGGACACCCCCCCAAACAAGCTTAGGCATGTCTTTAAGGTAGTATAAATGATGGGGCTGAACATGATTTCATATCTGTCATGGGGCTTATTTAATTTGTTGTTAGATAGCCCATTATTCTTCCCCGCTTAATTCTATCCCCTGAGTAAGTAATATTAGGGAGTTTTCTTTGTTGATTTTTAAGCTGAGGACAAGAAAAAAGTAGGGGGAAAAACAGCAAATTTCCACTTGTTGAAGCAATTCTCCCCAAATGACTCAGTCATCTCGATATGGGCCACAACTATACCTTTTCTTTCCTGGCAGACATCATTGGCTACTAGAAAGTTCGTGATCAGCCGTGTATGACAATGTGGGAATATGCCTGAGAGCCAAGTCAGTTTTGTAGATGTCCTGATAGAATTAAGGGGGCAAAGATCTATGCTAACAAAAATCAGCTTTGAAATACAGTATTAGAAAATTACTGTATAATAAACTACTCTTGGGATGTATGGGATATTACTATAGATGTATGGGATATTAATGTATAAGACAGAGCCAAAAATGTTTCTGTTAACAATGTAAGCTTTACTTCTGTATCCCAGCCTCAGCTAGTTTGCTCCAAGGGCATTCACATAAGAGGGGAGAAAAGCAGTACCTCTGGCCCTCTTCTATGATTTCCACAATGATCAGTAGGGTAGTTTTAATTTTCACGACAAGCTTCAAAGAAACATCACATACAAGGGATATGTCGGGAATGAAATGAATCAAAATACCCTCAGCAAACTTAAAGCTGACTCACCAGTTATTCACAGCTGCTCAGATTTGGGGCTGTGTTTTTTCTTCTGTGCAGAAGAGACGTAAGTCACATCAGGGGTACTTTACAAAGCTAAAAACACTCTTTTTCTAGAAGGTTGTGTTCCTCCGAGAAATATTCTATCAGGATCTAGCAGAGATTAGAACAGACCCTAGGGGAATCTGATCTTCAGACTATTTTGTGCTAAAAATATATTTTTAATCATATTATTCTGAGTTGCATAGCAATTGTCATTTCTGAAATGCTAGTTTTAACTATTTTAAACTATTCATTTATTTAATATGCAAAGGAAGAATATTGCTAAACTCTGTAGTAATTCCTTAGAAGAAGTAGAATCCCTGTATATAAAAGGAATGATTTTTTTCAAAAGCAGGCTATACAACTGTGCTCACAGGTACATGTATTATATTTTATACAAACATGTTTTCAGATCGTGTCCATGCAAAAAAATTGTATCAGAAAAGTGACCTCTTAAAATTTAAAGGTCTTCCTGATGCCTATTTGAACATTTCGCCTGAGGCAAATGAGCTATTCAAATATTAGTTTTTCTTGTTGTTGATGTTTTGAGCTGTTGCCTTAAAAATGGACTAAAATACATTTTGGAGTCATCCAATATTAAGGGCACTCCATAGTTTGAGACAGGGCTTCCCATCTCATTGTTCTATATAGTGCAAGCGTTTTTGTAGATTTCTGTGTGGAAGCACAAGTATGCAGGCTTTGCATTACCTTTCTCCAACTGCAATCCAGGTTCCTTACTTATTCATAGAGTCATAGATGCCAATGGCTGGAAGGGACCTGAGATCATCAAGTCCAGCCCCCCTGTGCATGGGCAGAAAAAGAGACTGCTGGGATCAGAAGACCCCAGCAAGGTGAACATTTAGACATTTTTTTAAAGATACCGGAGTAGGTGTTAAACTCCCCCCAGAGGTGGTACAATTCCAGGCCCTGGACACTCGAGTTATAAAGTTTTTCCTTGCGTCTAGATTAGATTAGATTAATCTAGTCTTCTAGCAATTCATGACCATTAGTCCTAGTCTTCCCCTGGGGAGCCCTGGTGAACAGACGCTCTCCCAGTCCCTAATATCTGCCCCTTATATACTTGTAGGCTGCCACCAAGATCCCTCTGAGTCTTCTGTTCACAAACATCACCACAAATGCATAAACCAGGTTTACCTGTCACTTCCCTCACCAATTACCTTAGAATTACTGATCTTACCACATATTATTTCAGAGTATAGCAATCAAAAGAGAACAATGATTTGAGGTCTTCACACAGGACACACTACACAAATAACACATTTTGCAACTTGTTTCAGAAATTTGGCTTGCGGATCTCCAAAAGTGCCATAGGCATTCAAATAACTTACAGTGGCAATTTACATAAGAAATGTTCATAGAATTAAGTTATTTGGGGCAACAACCACCTTTTTGTTCTGTGTTTGTACTGTGCCTAAGATAATGGGATCCTGGACCATTATTAGGTCTCCCAGGGTGTGTGTGTGCACATGCTAAGTTGACTTAACTAAGTCGACTTTAGTTAAGCCATGTCAGAACATACACTGGTACAGCTCCTTGACACGGTAGCAGCCATCTTGGGTGCAGACAAGAGTGACAATTTTTGATTGATCTGACCTCAAAAAACAGTTTAGGTTTCTAGCTGTACCAAACACAAGTGCATGGCTCCAAACAGTTTAAAAATGGCTGACTGAGTGAAAGTTTGACCCCCTCATTGCATGAAGATCAGATACAAATGTCACACAGTATAGCATCTTTTGTAACTTGTGTCTGCTGAGTTCCCAGTCTGTTGCTGTTTTCAGAATGGGAGGGGGGAAAGGAGCAGAGGGAGTTCAGTCTGGGGGGGGTTTCAGCCCCACCTGGAGGGTGGGGCAGATGTATTGCAGTCCTCCCCCACCAAAGTGGGGGGGCTGCAATTCGTCCACCCCATCCTTCAGCACTGGCTTGGGAGCCCCAAGAATGAGCTCCCTCCTCTGCCTTTCCTCCCTCCCATTCTGAAAACAGCAAGTACTGGCAGAGAGCCTGACCACTGCTACTCCTAGCCCACTAAATTCCCCTCTCCCCTGGAACCAACAGTGAATTTCTGTTTGGCTGTTTGGTCTGGGGTAACACTAACTCAGAACACTTTGCAAAATCCTTCCAAGTTGCAGCTGGGAGTTACATTTCTGTCTGCACTCCAGTGAACTTAAGTCAACGTAACCAATGCAACTCAAGGAAATATACCTTCAAAGCGTATTATCATGTGCCACATGTAAGTCAACTCTGCTCCACATATGTTCATATGCTTTGACAGTTGCATAGACTTAAAACAATTAAGTCAACTGTCAGATAGTACATGTGTACATACCCCCAGGTGCTATGATAATACTAATACTGAAGATGTCTTCTTAGAATTCAGCTATTGGTAGAATAGCTACAACAAAGAGTTTCCAATTTCAATATTTCTCTTGTTCCATTACTCTGATTATGTAAATTTGCATTAAAGTTCTCATCAATGTGTTTACACATTCACTTTTAAGTAGATTTTCACTTCAATACAAAAAAAGTTTGGATAGAGACTCTCAGTCTGAAAGGCAGTGAACTCCAAGCTCCTTTTATATGTAGAAAAGCATCCACTAAAACACTTCTAAAGTCTAAATCAACAATAAAAAAAAAAAAGTACTTCAAGAACTTTTTTTGTTTTTAAAACAAAAGCCAAGATACCAGAGAGACTCTTTTGGTAGTACTAACGTAATCACAATCATCTTGTGACTAAATAGTATTGGGACAAATACATTAAAAAGTAACATGATCCAAAAGAAAAATATGCTTTGAATGCAAGAGATACCCAGAGAGCACAGACCTAGTGTAATAAATGGCATGTGTGCCCTGACTTTCATTATCAGCATGTCAGCACATCTGAGTGATGCACTGTTTGTATCAGCTAAAAAAAATATGACACTGAATTGTTTTGATCCAAAGGTCCAGGAATATGTGCAAAGTCAGTTCAATGTCTCATTCCTGTTAAAACAATCTGTCATTATTTTCATGAAACTGATGTCACAGCATACTTATTTGAAACATGTTTTTGCTAACCCTAGATAATGTTAAATGCGGCCTCTGACTGGATGTTTCAAATGAACATGGAATAGGCATCACTAATTGTCACCATCTACAATGTTTTGCATTAAACACCCATATTTTTTTAATCTTTCATCTTTTATTTTTGACATGAGAAAAGCATATACCTTTATTTATATTGGCCCCTGGGACAGAAAATGCTAATGCCTTTAGATCAAGCGTAAGCATAAGCATAAAGCAATCAATGTTTGAAAAATTACTATATTTAATGACTATATTTAAATAAGGCAGAAAGCAGGGAAGGGGAGGGCAGCCCCATACAGACTAACTCATTTAGACAGGCATGAACATTCAGACTACAGCCCACTTCATCAGATGCTGTCATGCTATCTGCTAAAGCCAGGTTGTAGCCTACGAATGCTCGTGCCTCTCTGACTGAGTTAGTCTAAGGTGCCTTGCCCTGCCTTCTACCTAACTTCAGACAAACATGGCTAACTACCTCACTGTATTTAAGCAAGATACTAATAGACTTAGTAGGGAAGATAGGACAGAAATAGACATCACTGAATGGAGCAGATGAATTGTGCTGCCAAGTGTCATGGCACAGCTGATCCATTTCACTGAGCAAAGCACATGTCGCCACTTCATAGTATCTAGGGTCAGGAGGAACCTAAACAGATCATCTAGCCTGACCCCCTGCCACAGGCAGGAATGAATGCTGGGTTCACAAGACCCCAGACAGGTGATCATCC
>JAGPOW010001338.1:14340949-14368288 GCA_030014935.1 Caiman crocodilus
ACACACACACACACACACACACACACACGTGTGTGTGTGTACACATACGTACACACACAACAATAAGACAAATGCTGAGTTTTATTTTGTTTATTAAAGCAGAAAGGAAGCATCTGTAGCTAGTTTCTCAAAAGCATTTAGCATTCTGTTGGGACCATATTCTCCATGTGTTCAACTGGAACTGCTGTGTTTGGCCATTATACTGGGGTTCAAAAGGGCAGCTAAACTTTATGAAATTCTGCTAAAGCTGTGGATGCCGAAGCCTTCTGGAAATTCTGGCACTGGTATAGTAAAGGCTACAATGCAAATATCAGTTAATGTACTGTGAAATACAAAAGAAAAATGATCTTTTAAGTCAAACTGTTAAGTCAGAATAATGATGAATTTTTTAACATTCTGCTGGTTCATTCGTCTGACTTAAGGTTTTTCTTACACACTTTAAATCAAAACTATGAAAAGATGAATGTAAATAAGAAAGTGAATAAAATTCTGAATGTTGAAATGTAAAAAAAAAATCTCTCCCCCCCTGAATAGTCCCTATATTTATACAGTGTAAAATGCTCAGTTTAGATATAAATACCCCCTAGTGTTTGCCACATATCCACAGCCCATTTATATGGCCTGTAATTTAATACCAGAAATAAAAATGTCTAAAATTATAATGCTGTATAAAAAGTATGCACAGGATAGTTCACCAGGTTAAAAAAAAGTCATTCCATAGATGAGTTACTGTAAATGTTACAAATGCTGTAAATTTACATAGTGCATTATAAGCAGAGTTGTTCCCCTGCCCTCAACATAGACAAATCAAACTACTGTATTTATTTTAATATAAGAGGTTTTTCCTTCTAATCAACATGAAGAAAAAAGCTCCTCATCTTACATTCACATACCAGGAAACCTTATTAAATACACTATCATTAAATTGCTGAGAGCTATCAGCTATGATAGTGTATTCAAAAGCAGCAAATGGATTAGAAACCAACTATGAAGTTGAGTAAATGGAACCACACTGATCATGGCTATAAAACACATGGACCATTTTGGGCAAACATATATATATATATATATATATATATAAACAAATATTTTTGCAGAAAAAAGTATGAGAGAGAGATATATAATATGATTATATATAACTCAACCTCCAATACTGCCAAGTGGCCCTTGTGGTTTACTTGGAAGCTTAAAGCACGCCAAAACCCATTACATGTTTCACACTGCACAACCACATATTCAGGACAGATTAATTGCAATCCTCCTGAATAAGACATGCTAGTGCCCACTGCACTCCATCCTTCCTAGAGCCAACTCTTTTTCAAGTCACGGTAAACCACTACGTTGCATACATTTTGACTACTTCTTTGGCTGATGCTGCCACCCTCCCAGGACAGTGGAAGGTTCCCCAAAGCCCTGCCCCAGAACCTGTCAGCAGAGTCTATGGGAATAGACTGTCTCTTTAAGACATAGACATAGTATTCCCTTTCAGAGAACATCTAGAGCTGTCTGCCTTGTTACTTAGAACCAGCTAGGATTCCTGGGAGACACGGATCTGAGCTGTAGCTGTTGTAAAGAGCTGTTCGCAAAACATTTCTAGATTCTTAAAAATAATAAGCAATATTTGCTTTTATTAAGAAAGTCTCTTTATAACAGCACTAATAATTACATGGTACCAGAAGTGGAGTACAAAGAAAGTGGTGGGGAAAATAAGAAACTCGTAAAGAGATAGAATATCTGAAAACCCCCAAGGAGATGAAACTCAGGTAAATCTGCCGAATCATGGAAAAAATTTAAACAAAGTTTTGACATAAGTTTTGACAGGGTATGCAGTAAAGGAAGATGAGCAGAAAATAGCCATATTCCTGAATAAGACTCTTGAAAGATGTGAATTAGACCTTACACAAACAGTGAGTGTGCACCAGGCAGCAGAAGTTACTCTCCATAGCCTACAAATAATGAAAGGAAAATCAGAAACAGCTACAGTAGAAAGTAAACAGCAAGCAAAAGAACTATAAAGAAGAAAGTAAAAAGCAAGAAAGAAGAACTGGAAGATTCATGGACAGCCTAAGGAATGAGATTACCGGTGAAAAAGTACCAAAACTGCAAGAAATGTGGACTCAAGCACCCAAACAGGCAAAGCCCTACACTAGGAAAACAGTGTAATACATACAACCAATATGAGTATTTTGCCAGAGTCTGTAACCGGGAGAAGCAAACACACAGAAGACATCAATGCATGCAAACTAATGCAGTATATCAAGATGACACTGATGAAAGCGTAGAAGAGGAATTCTCTGTGGAGACTGCGGCTGCAGAGACAGGAGATGACCTGACTGTTGCAGTGGAAACTAATGGAAGGATCATTAAAAACAAAATGGACACCGGTGCACAGGTAAATATGCTTCCAAAACTAGCTGTCAGTAAGTTAATGCAAAAACCAAACTAGATCACTAGTAAAATGTGAAACTAAGCTTACAATGGGAAGATGATTCCCACCAAAGGAGTATGTGAACTAGAGGCAAAAGTTAAGGATCAAATTGAACTGATAACTTCTGTAATAGCCATAAGAAACACTATGCCAGTACTGGGGCTAGAAACCTGCCAGGAATTGGGTTTAATTAAGAGAGTATATGTGGTAATAAATGCCAAGGACACACTTATGAAAAATCAATATTATGATGTTTGTGAGGGCATTGGTAAAGTGGAATCTGACTAGAAAATTGAGTTGGCAGAACCCAATTATCTGGTCATTCATGCCCGAAGAAAGGTTCCTGTAGCCATCAAATGGAGACCAAAAGAAAAGCTGAACTGATTGGTGGCATTGAAAATAATTGACAAAGTAGAAAAACCTACTGCAGTGGTCTCCAACCTTTTTGAGTAGAAGATCACTTTTTGAATGAAAAAAGCAACCCAAGTTCTGCCCTGAGCTGCTGTACTTCCCCCTCTCCCACCCACCCTGCAGATCAGTTTGTGGGGAGGGAAGCTAGGGGCAGATCAAGGCAGAGGAAGAAAAAATTATTTATGGGCTTGCTCCCCGATGTGTAAGTCTGTGGGGGAAGGGGTGGGGGGAAAGGAAAGAGCCTAAGAGGTCAGGGCAGAATGAGGCCTCAGTGGTGAGGGGAGCAGGGCACAGACAGGAGCAGGGGCTGTCCAGGAGTGGGCTTGACTGGGCTCAGTGGTGAAACTACCAGAGGCCTGGGGGGGGCATGTGCCCCCCCAAGCCTCCGCTTGTCCCGCACCCCCACCCTGCTCCTGCCTGTGACCTGCTCTCTCCCTCTCTGCTGGAGCCTCGATCTGCCCACGCCCCCCATGGAGGTGAGGGGGGAGTGCAGCAGGGGCCAGCAATGCACAGCTGGGGTGGGCGCAGGATGGAGCCGAGTGGCTCACCCAGGGGGCATGAGGAGGTGGAGCCAGTAGCCCAGGAGGGCATGGGGGTGCATGCCCCACATCCACACACAGAGTGAGGCCAGGGCTGCTCACAGCTCGGCTCTTGGGTCAGGCGGCAGAAGCAGCGGCGCTGAAGTGGGGCTATGAAGAGGGCTGCGGGCACCTGAAAATTCATTGTACCCCCCCCCCCCCGCGCTTACTCCCAGCACTGCTGCCGCATGGCTCAAAAGCTGCACTGGGCTCAGCTTGCCCCGCCTCATGTGCAGATCTGGGGGCACACAGCCCAGGACTCCCCGGACAAGCCACTCCACAGCTACGGCGGCTCCATCCTGTGTCCACCCTAGCTGTGCAGTGCCAGCCCCTGATCCACTTCTCCCTCACTGCTGCGCGGGCTCCTCCCCACCCCTGCTACAACTACCTGAAGCCCCCGATTTGTGCTACAGCACTTGTCCCGCCAATTTGTGCACAGGGCTCGGGACACAAATCCCACCTTGCAGCGGCAGATCAGGAGGGCATACGTCCCCCTGTGCCTCCACTGGGATACATACAGTGGCAAGAGCCATGAGGAAAACCCTAAAGAGAAACATGATTTGAGACTACAGAAAGCTTTTAACGGGGTTAGGGTGGCAGAGCTGAAACTTCATAAGCAGAAATTCAAGTTTAGAGTTAAAGAAATCACCTACTTGGGAGAGCAAATAACAGAAAATGGGGTTCAAACAGATCCTGGGCGAATTAGGGCAATATCAAACATACTACCCTCACAAGGTAAGGAAGGGATGTAATGATTCTTGGGTATGGTCACCCATGTAGGCAGGTATATAGAAAAGCTTACAGAGCACACCAGCAAACTGAGAGCACTAGTAAAAAAGAATACTTAGTGGACATGGGATGCCAACATGGACAAAGAATTTGCAGAGTTAAAAAAAACATATTGAAACAGTTCTAGTCCTCAGGTGTTTTGATAGTTAAAGAGAAACCAAATTGTCCACAGATGCCTCAAAAGAGGGTATTGGGACAACCCTTCTGCAAAACTATTGTGATCACTAGAGCCCAGTGGCACATGCATCCAGAGCCCTCACAGAAACAGAATGCCTATATACACAGTTAGAAAAGACAGTTTTGGCTCTGATGCTTGGGTGCAAAAAATTTCATGTTTTTATATATGGAAGACCAGTTGTGGCAGAAACTGACCACAGACCTCTGGTCACCACTGCAAGAAAGGGGCTGTCTGGGAGATATATCAGCTTACTGAAACTTTTTTTCGGTTACAATTATAAGATTTAAGATTAGAAAATAAGCCAGGCAAAGACCTAGTGATTGCAGACACATTGTCTAGGCCAGTTGACAACACTGTTGTTAATGCTGGAATGGAATCTGACTGTGTGCACGTAACTGGGATAAAAACATATTACCCAGTAGCAGATGAGATGTGGCAACACTTTGTAGTGGCTACTGCAGAGGATGGCTTGCTGCAGAAGGTTATCAAAGTCATCACCAACGGATGGCCTAGACATTACATACCAAGTCCATATTTTCACTATAGAGCAGAGCTGTCAGCGATTGGTGGAGTTTTGTTCAAGGATCACAGGATGGTAGTACCTAAAGCACTACAAGCAAATATGATTAAATGAATATATGAGCTTCATCTTGGTGTTGAAAAATGCAGAAGGCAGGCCAGGGAAATGTTAAATTAGCCACTCATGAATAGTCGGATTGAAAATGCTGTACATAACTGTGACATATGCCAGAAATACCAACCTAAAAATAAGAAGGAACCAATGTGGATGGACAACGATAGTCAAGAGGCATGGTGCAAAGTGACAGCAGATTTGTTTACACTAGCTGGCAGAGATTATCTGCTGGTTTTGGATTTTTCTCACTATCCTGAAGTTGATCTATTGACCGATATGACTGCACAGCAGATTATACTGCATCTTAAATGCATCTATTCCAGACATGGGATTTCACAGAGTTAGGTCTGACCCTAGTTTTCAGGGAAAATTTATAAAATTTGCCTGGGACTGTGGATTTTACCATGTAACATCGAGCCCAAGATATCCACAGTCTAATGGGATTGTGGAAAATGGAGTTAAGATAATAAAACGATTATTGAAGAAGGCCAGTGATTCAGATGGTGATCCATATTTAGCATTCCTAAATTACAGATCGGCTCCTCTAGCACATGGCCTGTCCCCTGCTGAGATTTTATTTAACAGAAAGTTGAGAACTAGTTTACCCAGACTGACAGTAACAACTCACAGGCCTGACATTGATTTGCACAGATATAAGCACCAGGGCAAAACTAAACAAAAATTGTACTATGACAAAGGGTCACGACCATTGCAGGCACTGAAGCCCAATGATGCAGTTCATATTTATAATGGTGACAGCTGGGACCAGAAAAAGTGCAGGTTATTTGTAAGGTTACTCCCTGATCTCGTGACATATTGACTCAGGATGGACAGTCTTTTCGATGTAACAGGAGACATTTGCAACACATTTCTGAACAAGGGGAGGAGGATAGGAGGAGTGAACAGCTGGAGACCACACATAGGCAGGCTCAGGAAAGTTGTTCAGAGGAGATGACAGAGGCACTACAAGAAGAGACCCACTTTAGTCCCTGAGGAAAGTGAAACATCACCATGCAAATCAAATAGACTATGCCAAGCACCACAAAAACTTAGTGAACACTGTTAATGTTAGTGTTCTAACATAATTTTGTTTTAAAAAGTTGTGCTATAGTTAGAAAGCTAGATGTTTCAAAAAGGGAGCTGTGGGAATAGTACACTGTCACTTTAAGAGAACATCTTGAGCCCTTTGCTTTGCTACTCAGAACTGGCTGGGATTGCTGGGAGAGACAGACATGAGCTGTAGCTGTTGCTTTGCAAACAACTCTTTACATTCTTAGAGGCTCTTCAAATAATAAACAATATTTGCTATTACTAAGGTGTCCTTCTTAACAGCACTCACCATTACAGCATCAACCATGGACCCAGGCAGGAGTTGCTGCCAGGCCAGGCAGGCGGCAGCATCTGTCTCTCCTCTTCTCCTTGCCTGGGTCCACAGCTGAGCATCAAGTATCCTGGCAAGCTACAGCTTCAGCCAGGTTCTGGAGAGAGGAAAGCAGGGGGGAGACAAGGACAAAGAGGGATGTGGCCTTTGACGGGTCCCCAAAACTCATTAAGTGACTCTTCAGCAGAAATTACTGCCCACCCTTGCCATAGATCCTTTGTTAAGAAGAGTCTGGCATACACACATATACTGAGCAATGCAGTCACCATGGCTTGAAATGCTGTCCACTCTGCTGGAAACTAGCCAAATGAACTATATGCCAAGTCATAAAGCCTTTTTGGCTTTAGATTAATACCATGCATAGTCTGTACTAGCTGCTCAAAAGTACATTTACAGAGTACCTGTGCTAAAAACTTATAGCAGTCTCAAAAAAGGGTAAAAAGCATCAATTTTGGATTAAATCTATGGGTACCCCACAGTAATTTGCCTACAAGCTACTTACTACAGGCGTGTTTATGCCAGTCGGTATTTTCAAATTTGGCCCCTACTTCCATGTGCTCAGGGAGAGCAGGGTCTGACAGTAAGGGGCAGAGGGAGGACGGGTTGCAAGGGGAAGAAGTTGGGGGGAATAGAGGGCAAGGGGACCATATGATCCCTCCAGGTCCCCCCAGATTTATTTTCCCTCCTGTAGCAGTGGGAAGGCACCAAATTCAAGGCAAGCCTCCAATAATTAGATTCTATACTTTAAAATTATAACACATTTATACATTTTCCATATATTGAATCTAATTATTGGAGGGGTTGTCTTATACACAGGGTCATCCTGTATTTCAGTTAATATTATAGCATACAGTGCTAAAAGCCATGTCAGTTTCTTTAGAGGTAAAATGTTTTCCTTGAATTTTGTACAAATATCCCATGGAAAATTCTATGTACTAAAAGGGCACAACTACACATGCACTTAGAGCAGTAGACTAATTTGCTGTGTGGTAAAGTGTCACCGCCTACAGGTGCGCAACCATTATGCCAGTGTAGACTAATTTCCTGTGCTATTGGATAGTCCCATCAGACAAAAGTACTATCCAATGGCAGAGTAAATTACTATGCTTAAAACATACATGTAGATGGTGACATCTGGATTAGTTTACACTGACTCAAATTGCACCAGAGTTTATTTAATCACATTAATTGCATATGTAGACATGCCCACATGGTGCTCATCTCTGTAGCCAATAGTCAAAGCATGAAATAGAACGTAGTCATTCAGAATATACATATAGCTGGTCACAAAAGAAGTTAGATTAACATTCAAAGCGAACTACATTAATATATGAAGAGTAAAAGCACCTAATGCATCTTAAATTAATGTGATAATTGGAGCCTACATTTCCCACTGCCCCCAAAAGGGCCCTTAATTCTTAGGCTATAGGCTAGGTATTGTCATGTGCACTTTCTACCACTGTTGAAGGTAGCTGACTGGCCAGTCAAGAAGGAAAGACATATGAAGCAGAAATATCCCACTGCCTTCTATCCATTCCAATCAATTACTATTAAATACAAAACATAGAAACATTGTGGGGGTAGAGGGAAAGGGGAAGGTGAAATTTGGCTTTAGTGACTACTTAGCTTGAGTTGCTATAGAAATTATTCTGCAGAGTACTGAGGGAGAAGCTGCCCATCCTCCCTGAGTCTTTGCACTGAGCTGTTTTTGCTCCACCAATATAGTAATCTAAAAAAACACTTTTGCTTTGCATGCTCCTCATATCTGCAGGACACCCTAACAACCAGCACTAAGGCATAGATCCAACAGAGACCAACAAAATCTTCCTGCATTTTTCTGCCTAATATTGCTGCAGGGTAGCATGGGTGTAAGCCGGGGGGTGGGGGGGGGACGACGACATTCTTCCCATCCCAGCACAGACCCCCAATGACGCTTACAAGTGACCCAGCAATATTACAGGATGCCTGAGACTCAGCAACAGCAGTACATGGTTGAAAGAACTATGCCTGCAGGACAGTGGACTCCTGCTCAGTCACCAAGTAGCACTGCTATGCTCTCAGAGCTTCAAGCTGTCACTGCTTAGTGTTTTTACTGAGGGCTAACGGGGTTGGTTTTTGGTTTGTTTGTTTTTTTTGGGGGGGAGGGGGGGAGGGGGTTGTTGTTTTTTTTTTACAGACTTTACCGACGGCCATTTTTAGTCTGATTTTCTACTGAGTCAACTGACAATTGGCATTCAGCATACACAAATGAGACAAAAAAGATATTAGACATAATTAGAGAAAAAAAATATGCCTTAGAAGTCAATCATAGATAGACCATACAAAGGATATTTAAACAAATAGCAAAATGTTCTACCTAAATAAAAAAAACAGAAACAAAAGTGGTACCACTGTGCAGTAGGACGAGGTAGAAATTAAACATAATCTGGGTATGAATTGTCAAAAAAACCCAAAAAAACAAAAACCAAAACCTACTACATTTTCCCACAAACCATTTTTCACCAAAAACTAGCTGCTAGAAAATAGGGTGTGCTTTATATGCCAGGAAAAAAAACTATAACAGCATTTTATGGCACTTAAGCTTCTGTCAGGCAAACCTGGAAGTAAATCCATATGTGATCCACAGGGAGCAAAACAATAAGCAGGCTCAGCTCCCTAGCTGCTGCTACTTAGTTATTCACTATAAAGAAAGATCTTTATTTCTTCATTCTGCCTTTCATAAAAAAACCAAAAACAAACCCAGGTGTGTATCTTATGCCACAACATAACATCTGCCTGCCAAATCAGGGGGACGCACCCCTGGGAGGACTCTGGCACAGCCTCCACAGCCCTCCTGAGGGTGCCAGCAGGCCCTGATCTGCCTGCTGGCTGACAGGAGCCAGGTGCTACCACCTGGGGCCAGCAGGTCTCGGGAAGATCAACTCAGGCGGGAGCTCACCACCCCAATCCTGGGGCAGGGGAGCATCCCCGCACTAAGTGATCTGCCCCAGGTCCCCATCTGGAGTGGCTCTGTTAGGGGCAGCCGCCAATGCCAGACCGCAGCCAGCAAGGCCAGCCATACCTTGTCATGAATCCAAAGGTGCATCTCAAGCTGGTCCAGAGAGGTGATCCTCCCCCTCTATGCCACTTTGGTCAGGCCGCAGTCGGAGTACTGCGTCCAGTTCTGGGTGCCGCACTTCAAAAGGGATGTGGCCAGTCTGGAAAGGGTTCAGAGGAGGGCTACCAACTTGATGAGAGGGCAGCAGGACAGGCCCTATGAGGACAGACTGAAGGACCTGAACCTGTTCAGCCTCAGCAAGAGGAGGCTGAAGGGGGACTTGGAGGCTACCTACAAGCTCATCAGGGGGGATCAACAGCAAATAGGCAGAGTTCTTTTCTCCCCAGCACCACCTGGGGTGATGAGGAACAATGGAGAATAGGTTTAAGTTGGAGATTACAGTTAGGGTGGCCAAAATCTGGAACCAACTTCCCAAGGAAGTGGTCCTTGCCCCTACCTTGGGCAAATTCAAGAGGAGGTTGGATGATCACCTGTCTGGGGTCTTGTGAACCCAGCATTCATTCCTGCCTGTGGCAGGTCCCCCCTGACCCTAGCTACTATGAAACTATAAGATCAGTTCAGGCAGGGCCCTGCTGCCCCAGTCCCCAGTGGGGGAGCATCCCCGCACCAGCTGATCTACTCCAGGCCCCCACCTACCTGACTCCAGTAGGGGGTAGGTCAGATCAGCTCAAGGAACCTGCCGCCCTGATCACTGGGCAGGAGAGCATCCCTGCACCAGCTAATCTGCCCCAGGCTCCCACCTGGAACAGCTCTGGTAGGAGCTGGGGCAGATCAGCTTGGGCAGTGACCTGCCACCCTGATCCCCAGGTGGGAGAGCATCCCCACAACAGCTCATCTGCCAATTAGTCTAACTTCTGTCCCAGGGAAAATCCTGGAAAAATTTATCAAGGAGTCTATGTGCAACAGGCTTGCAGAAGGTAGGATTCTAAATGACAGCCAGTGTGGCTTTGGTCGCAGGCAAGTCTCGTTTTACCAATCGCATCTCCTTCTATGGCCAGGTAACTCGCCATCTGGATAAGAGAAAGGAAGTTGACATTTTATACCTCGACTTCCAAAAGGCCTTTGATCTGGTATCTCGTGATGTTATCACAGGAAAATTGGAGGATTGCAGGCTTAACTGCTTGACAGGCAAGTAGGAAGCTGGCTGAGGGGTAGGACACAGAGATTTTTAATGAATGGATCTGTGTCATCCCGATGAGAAGTGGCCAGTGGGGTGTCCCTTGAGTCTGGGCTTGGTTCAGTGCTTTTCAACATCTTTATCAATGATTTGGATGGGGGGCGGTGAAGAGATCATTGGCCAAATTCACAGATGACGCCAAGTTATGGGGGAGTTGTTCACACTTGAAAATAGGCTGCAGATACAGGTGGACCTCGACAGGCTGGCAACTTTTGTGGATCAGAACCAGATGAAGTTCAACATTGAGAAATGTAAAGTGCTCCATCTGGGAATGAACAATACTCAACATATTTACAGGCTCAGTGGTGCCAAACTGACTAGCACCATGACTGAAAGGGACGTAGGGGTAACAATAGATCATAATAAAACATGAGCTGTCAGTGCGATGCTGTAGCCAGAAGGACAAACAATACTCTGGCACACATCAACCAGTGCATATCAAGCAAACCAAGGAAGTGATTCTTCCGCTTCACTCTGCATCGTTGAGACTGCAGCTGGAGTACCATGTCCAGGTCTGGCTGCCACACTTCAACAAGGAAAAGCTTGAGAGTCCAAAGAGCCACCCATATGATCAGAGACTTGCAAGGCAAGCCATACGAGGAAAGGCCATGTGACTTGGTAGCTGATGGACTTCAGCTTAAAAGAGACAGCTGAGACAGGACTTGGTAACAGCTTACTGCTATATCAGGGGAATACATGAAGGGCTTGGCAAACAACTATTCACCAGGGCACCTTTAGGAAAAACCAGGAGTAATGGCCACAAACTCCTGGAAGATCATTTTCAGGCTTAACATTAGCAATAACTTCTTCACAGTTAGGGTGTCCACATTGCAGAATAAACTCCCTCCAGAGGTGGTACAATCATCTACCCTGGACATCTTCAAGAGGAGGCTGGACAGTCACCTCACTGAGGTCACCTGACCCCAGTTGTCTTTCCTGCCTAATGCACGGGGCTGGACCAATGATCTTGCAAGGTCCCTTCCAGCCCCTTACCATCTATGAAACAATAACAGATGTTTTAGACAAAGGAAATGTCATGCATCACTACTGGAATTTCAGTAAAGCCTTTGATATGTTGCAACATGAAAAACTATTAGTTTAAGGTAAAGAAACTGGGGGTTAGAAGTCTTGTAATGCAGTAAAGGAACTGGCTAAAGGAATAAGGAAAGTATCAGGCTGGACAGAAGTCATCAATGAAATTCTTCAAGTGCAGATCTTAACACTATCCTTAATATCCTCATTAAAAGAACCTGGCACAAAAAAAATAAGACAATGGTAGTTTAGCTTGTTGATGATAAAGTTGGAAGACACTGTCAACATGCAGGAAAATTAGGATATTAAACAGAAATGACCCAATAATTTCAGAATACTAGAAATAGGCTGAAATGTCATACAAAAAGTAGCAATGCCATGTATCCAGGGATTAACAATAAACTAATACAACACACATGCGTAAGAAAAGATGAGCTTAGGTGCTGCTGGAAGAGGAATTGGATAGAATGATCCATTTCTGCTATTCCCAGAACCCAGCAGTTTCTAGTAACGATATTCTAGACCTCAGAGAAATGAAACACGTGATCCCCGATTAGCACAGATATAACTGGGAAATTCAAAACAGGCATGCTGCTATATGATAAGTCAATGATGGCAAACAGATATGGTAATGGATCCAAATGACTTTCTGCAGGGAAATTTCTGACATTTTCAAGGCAGCTCAGGCTGCCTATATTCAAAGTAGAAATTCTGAAGGATTCTGCTTGCTGCTCTTTATATGCACCAGGGACAGGACAAAAAGCAACAGGCCTAAATTACAGCAAGGAAGCATGAGGATATAGAAAAAGCTTTGTAACTGTGAGGATAGTTAAGTACTTGAATAGATTACCTGGAAAAGGTATGGAATCTCCATTACTGGAGGTTTTAAAGAATAGATAAGAAAACTTCTGCCAGGAATAGTCCAGGTAAATTTAATCCTGCCTTGCTGAAAGGGAATGAACTAAATTTAAATGACCCTTTCATAACCATTTTGTATGAGGTCTTGGATTCTCTGAAGGACTTATACTTCAGAACAAGATTGCTAGGGGTCAATATTCCTGGATCAAAGCAAAAAGCCCTTTAAACCCAGTCAAAGAAAAGGAAATATGTTTCAGCACTGAAAAAATGTACATATCCCAAATAAGAGCTACTCAATTGTTATTTGAAACTTTTTTCTGAATCGCTGAGGTGGAGATAGGAAAATGTCTCCATACCAACTGAAGTCACCATGCATCAGGCAGGTATTTCCAGTGTCAATGGCAAATTATATGAATGCACACAGCACAATCTGACTTTCAGCAATAAACAATTTAAACTCTTCACTATTCCTTTAAGGAAGCTTGTCTGCAAATTCATTTATGGGATTCAAATAGCCACATCTTACCAAAACCTCTTGTTAATGGGCTCTTTCATTTGGAGGACTGATGAGGAGTAATTCTACCATCCAAATAAATCAAATTTGGGGGTTTCTCATCTTGTCCTGTTGCTTTATATTGACTTAAAGCAAATTTAATTCATGTCAGTGAATGACTGAATGATGACCATGATGAGAGGCATTTATAAAACTACTCAAAGTCCTAGAAAAAATCTTGGTTGCAACAGTCTGCTCTCTTTGATATCAGTGCCAGAGAGGGGTGCACCAATAGAGACATATGGGGCTGATAGTCATATCTTATTTTTAAGGAGGCATATCGACCAATATCGATTGGATTTCTGATACAGCATGGAAAGCTGTGTGCTGCTGGTAAGTCCATTGTGGTGGAAGGGGAGGGGGGAGGAATGGATCATGGTGGGGCAGATCAACCCCCCCACCCTACCCCATGGTGAGGGAGGGGCAGGGGCAGGTGCCAGGGCAGGTTGGGGCATGTGACAGACCAGTGGCTCATCAGGGAGGAGCGGCTCCTGATGCTGCTTGCACTCATGAGGGCATGTGCCCCTGGATCTGCGCAGGTTGGGGCAGGTTGCAGCTGCAGGCTAGAGTCAGGGCTGCACCGGGCTGGGGGCTTGGGGCAGAGGCTACATCCACCCCATATTTCACCATAGCTCCCTCCTCCCAGTGCCACCGCCATGCACCTGGCTCAGCCCCAGCTCTTCCCAGAAGGTGAACCTTGTAAGTGGCCCTCAGAGTTTGAGTTATGCATCTCTGGATTTAGAAACACTACAGCCTCAGAAGGAGGGCAGACTTTAATGTGTGGAAATGTGTTCAGCCAAAAATAAGTTACTTCAAAAGCACACACCACCATTTTCTGCATGCTGACGCAAATTTTGTCTTTTATACCACTGCATGTGATGCAGCTCCTATGCAGAGCAGACTTAATTGAGTCTGCTCTGACCCACTGGATCTCCAGCACATCATGGGAAGAAAAGGTATGTGTATAAATCCCCCTAAGTATTTACAATTATTTACACGAGATATGTCAAATTTACCCTGCGACTTAGGCTGGGTCTGCACTGCAGGGCTTCTCATGGGCCAGATGCACAGGGCACCAGTGGCTGTGATGGGACCAGCAGTGCAGTTGCTTTGGCGAGACCAGTGGTGGAGGCAGTTAGGCAAGTGGCCAAGGGCCAACCAGCCTGCCACAGTGGAAGTAGCACAAACAGCAGTGGCAGTAGGCTAACCAGCCACAGGGTGAGCAGGGCTGTGTCCACACAGGACCATGTCCAGTAGGGTCCCAGCTTTTGTGGCAGGCACCACCCCCAAACCAGGCCCTCAAATTCCCTTGTCTGCTAGTAGCCCCAAAGGGAAAAACAAATTGAGGGGCTCTCAAACCTTCAGGCTTCAGTTGGAGGCACATTCAAGGCACAGGCACAGGCCCAACAAGCAGAAGAATCTAGACTTGTGTGTACTGTGTACATACTTTTTTTTTTTTTTTTTTTAAACACCTGTGGAGAAGTACCCCCAAAGAAATGGAAGTTACGCAGGCCAGAGTGACAGTAGAGAGATGGCTTTTTTAGCAAATGTTAATATTAATAATGACTATTACACTCTGATCTAAGGGTAATTGCCAATATTACTTAAAACAGATGGGTAGCTTTTGCATTCCAGAGACTATCTATAAAATTGTGTTTCTGCTTCCCATCTACTTACAATTAGGACTGCCAAATAATTGCATGAGTTAATCGTGAATAATGCATTAAAAAAATTAACTTGAACAACAATTAACACATTAACCATGCATGTGGTTTTGGAACCCACACCTAGGTTCAGCTCTGCTGCCATCACCACTGCCTCTAGGCCACTCTGTGGAGCAGCAGTGGCAGCACAGCAGACCTCAGGGCAGCCCAGGCACAGGCTCTGGGCGGCAGCTGCGGGGGGCGAGGGACGCACAGACACACACAGCTGCATCCTTCCTGTGGTCAGGAACACAGCTTGGTGGTGTGTGGAGCAGCACCCAGCAGGCAAATCTGTGAAGGGGAAGGGGCATGGGGAAGGGAAGATTGAGGCCGCCATGGTGAAGGAGGGACTGGGGTCAAAGGCAGGGACTGGGGCAAATGGGGCTCTGGGACCAGGGTGGGTCATGGGACAGAATCATGAACAGGCAGCAGGGTGCAGAGCCCCAAGCCTGCAGCAGCAACCCACCTCCACCCCATACACAAATCCAGGGGGCACATGTCCCCCATGCCTCCCCCTGGGAGACTTACCTTCTGGGTGGTATCTGTCTGTCTGCACATGTATCTGTCAGCACATCTGTCTGCCCCCAATTCCCAAGCCACAGTCCCCTCCAGCCATGCTGCTGCCCCTCACTCCTGACCCGCAGTACCCCATTATCCTGCCACAGTATGCAGAAACCCCCTTCCTCAGGCTCCAAACCCCCCACACACCCCCACAGCTTCACAAATCCCCCCTACCACACCCACCCCCACCACACAAAGAACCTGCATAATTTGGCATAACTGGGTTTTTCTGTGCATAATTTTGAATTTTTAGCTGTGTGATTAAAGTCACAATTAATTGCAACCAATATTTCAATTGCAATATTTTTAATTGCAATTACGTTTTTTAATCATTTGATAGCCCTACTTACAATATTTCCATGCGAGTCTACTGATAGTACCCCTGATATTAAAAAGAAAACTGGGATGGGCAAGTTCAGAGGAGTTAAACATCATGAAACAAATATATGCAAATTTAGCTGACTAAGCCCTCTATTGGAGAAGGCTGACAATGAAACGCATTTATCACTTTTTCTTTGAAAGAAAAAAAGTCTTCTAAAACTCACACACCGGATGCTTTGCTGAAAGTCTTCCAGTCACAGTTCCTGTTTGATTCCATGTAGATGAAAGAAATCCCTTTAACCAAGTTAGAAACAAAAATCAGATAAAACTAATAAGATGCCCAAGTGCACAATTTAGTATATGAAAATGAAATTTTACTCTGAAGTCTAAATAGTATGTTACTGAAATCTGCATAAAGTAGAATAATAGATTTTTAAAAAAATATTACTATATATACAAAAATTTATGATTTAAAAAAATTAAGAATCATTTCAGTGCCTCAGAGAGCAATACTTTCCAAAGTTACAGAGTAATGTTCTTACCTTTTTCATGCATGAAAGTAGTCCATCCACATAGGTTGATTTTATTTTATGCACCTGGAATACGGATAAGTATAGCAACATTTTAAATTATGTAAATTATAAGGGGTTTTCAAATGGCATTTCTGATCTTTCAAATCAGCAAGAATTTTCTATTAAAATGGAGACATACTTCAAAACAAATAGGATAATGGCCATATTCAATAGGTAATGGTCAGATTGAATCATGGCCCAATTCACTGTCTTGGATCAGAACTGAAATATTTAGCTAAGTACATAATAAAATATGAAAGTTTTAGAGCTTGGCACTAAGGTGACACAGAGGTGAAAACTGATAGGCTAAATTGATACCATGTTGGACTGTAAGGAGACTCTTATAAAAATAAAACTTAGCAACTGATCTAGAAGCTGTTTTAAATTGCTCTGAACTTCAGACTCCAATTCTAGATTCTGATTTTCTCACTGACAGGGTACTATATCATCCTAACCAATTTCATAGTGATTTTGTTTCACCATTTGTACAACATTAAGTTAAAATTAAAAAGCTCTTTTGTTCATTGCATACCTAGAACATTCTGACTTTAAATTTCAACTATGTATTTACATAGTGCTTTGAAATAAATATTTAAAGGAATCATTTAATGCGTATACTAGCCAGCAGTTCCTCATATAAGCCATGTGAAGAAGCTACTTTTCTTGTTAACTCCTGTTTTAATTAAAATAGATTATTCATGAAAATAAGCTCACCTGACGGTATTCTAAAATTATTTTAGGCAGCGGGTGAAGATCTTGCAGTTTATTTAACTGGAAAATAAAGACTTTGAGTTATTAGTATGATAATTATCCTCTTAAATTTTACCCTTTTAAAATCATCTCAATTTAACCTATAGAAAAATTTTACGTTTGACCACCTTTGAATAAAATACAGAGACAAGCCCAGGAGTGGGCACTGGAACTCAGACCTCCACCTCCTCCCCTTCTTGCTTGCTTTCTGACCCTAGGAATCTTGAATTCCTTTTTCACAAGGCGTAGCTTCAAGAGGAGAGGCAGAAAGTACCCCCGTTCCATTTTAGTCTGTACCCTAGCAGTTAGAGCATTATCCGAAGAAGACAACATAGGTTTAAGCCCCTCGTACTGCGGAGGTTCACTTCCTGCATGACTGCTGTAACCAGAATTATTTTGGGACTTCTCCTCAATCCTGAATAAAAGAAACTGGTCCCAGCTACTTTTTCAAAGGAGTCTGATAATATTGGCCTGTTTTACGCATGTTCTGAGAATACCTGTCATACCAGGCCCCAAGAGGGATCTAGGGGAAGAAGCAATCAGATCCTGGATCTTAGTTGAGATTTAGATGCGAGAGAGATGCCAGATTGCTTAGACTGGGGCAGTTCTGGGCATGCTCAGAGATGCAACTCTAGGCACTTTGGGAACATTTTCAAGTCAAAGAAAGGAGCCTAGTGAATGTAGGTGCCTCCAAAGTTAAGCCAGGCAGCAGCAAGTTTGGAAGGGGAGAGGAGATGAATTACAATTTTGGACTCTGGTACCTCAGTTCTGCCTTACACACCTACATTTTTATGAGGTCTAAAAATATTTTCACTACCAGTCAAAATAAATGTTCCAAAATCAAAAGGGATTTAGAAAAGGGCAATGAGAAAAAGATTACATGCAAGGGGGAAAAAAAACCTCTCTTCCAAAGAAAGATGGAAAGTGCTGTAACTGATTATCTTTGAAAAGATATGAATAAGATGAAACAACAAAAATGGTATAATGGTATGAATGGTATCAGAAGAATTTCTTCTCTCTCTCATAATGCAAGATAAAGGAGACTGTCAATGAAACTGAAAACATCAAATTTTGATAAACTGTTACCAAAATTGATAAAAGAAAACCACTTTTTGCACAATATTTAATTAGACTGTGGAACTCTACCTTGGAATAGAAGACAAGAATTAAGCAAGAGGAATTGGGCATTGGGTAACAAAGACACAGAGTACAATAGCTAATGCTAAAAGAATTTTGGAAAAAAGATGAAATTTCTTATTTCAGGGTTTAAGCCCATATTTATTTGGAATTAACAGACACCTGTAGGGGGCTTATAACTTCACAAGTGCACATTATTACACCTTCCTGGAAAGCATCCAGTGCTAGCAATTGCAGAGACAGGACCTCAGAGAAAATGGATTATTCATCTAATCCTGCGTGTTAAATTCTTATGTTAGAAAAGAAAAAGCATAAATTCAGTTATGCTTTTATATTGTTTTCTCCCGTGAGATATCTGACTGTGTAAGTTGAATATGCACATGAGAAGCTATGCTTAACTCTTGTTTCTTGAATCTGCTGATGACAAATAATTCCTAGTTTTACTTTGTGTTCAAAACATATTCTATGCTAGCCAGCATAGTGGCACTCTTACCTACACCAGTGGCTTGAGTCATTTTTGCTTATGGCTGCATTTGGAAAAATACAACACTTCTATTCTCTGAAATAGAGGATGCCCACAATTTTGTTATTGCTTGATGCAAGACACTCATTCTGTGACATTCCCCTCTGCTAGAATATGGCACTGATAAATCAGTGCTAATGGCTTTGGAAATAAGATCAAGATAACTTGGTCATTTTGCATGAAAACTAAGTTTCCATGTACATGCATAGAATATTACTGTACTCTGGAAGCAGAGGTACTTGCAAGAATAACTAGGGGTGCAGACAGAAGTGCAGCTCCCCGCTGTAACTGAGAACACTTTGCAAGAAGTGCTTTGAGTTACAACAATCTCCTGAACAAACAGAAGTTCACTGTTCAAAGTTCACCAATGAGCCATTTTTGAAGCTGTCTGCAGTCATGCACTTGTGTTTGGTCACAGCTGTAGACCATTTTCTTTGGCCAGATTAAGTCAATGGTCTACAACTGTGATCTACAAAATTATAACTTCTGTCTGTGCCCTCTATCCAATCCTGCCTGGTCTTGCAGAGGGTTCAGTGGATCAGACACAGGGGAGGCAATGCATATAGATTTCCCAACCTGTTGACAAGAAGGGCATCTATGAGGGAGCCTCATTTAAGTGAAACAGGGTGCATCTACATATGCAATTAAGGTAAAACAATAAACTAGAGCAATTTAAGCTGGGACAAAGCAGACTTGGGTTGGTGGGTGGTACGAGGAGGTGGGGAGGGGGGTCAGCCCCAGGCTCTGGTGGTGGCAGAGGGCACTGAAGGGGCTGGCAAGAGGCAGTAGTCTGGCTCCAGCTGGCTGAGCTGACTGGGTGCAATGTACATCCACAGTCACCATCCACATATGGTAGAGTAATTAACTGCGACCAGATGCACAAGATAGTACTGTCCCTGATGGTACTATCTTATGGCAGAGTTAATGAATTTACTGTACCCTAATACCAACACATGTGTATATGGTAATGCTTTACTATGGAGCTAATTAGTCTAATCTGCAGTAAAGTGCACATGTAAATGCACTCACAGAGGTTTTCCCTGGAGCAGAAGGCACAATATTTTCTAATAACCTCCTTCACAAACAGGTCCCAATCTGAGTGGACTCCTTTCACAGAGATGAGTCTGTGAACCAAGTCTGATCTCCCACTTATGGTGCAAGACCAAGCTGCTGAAAGGAAGACCAGTGTGTTCTAGTCATGGAGACCATTCTGAATTCTGAATGCACCAACACCATGGACAGAAAAAAATGCCTTTATGCTGAGAAGTAAGGATCTGGCTCCTCCTGACTTGTTGATGTGAAACACAGTAGCAGCACTCTGACATTACCAAAACACATCATCCTCAAACACAAGGAAGGTAGGCTTTACAAACTTCCTGCACTGCTCTTAGGTCAGGCTCATGCCCAGTAACCGGAGGCCCTGCACCTGTAGATCTGCATATTGAGAAAGGGGCCTTCTTTCATATGAGAGGATAGGCTCATCCAAGCAGTCTCTCTCAGGAGTCTCCTCATGCATGAAGTCTGACATGTTGACTCGTGAAGCTGGAAAAAAAAGCCACATGCCCAAAGATGCAGGGAAATACCATTTGTATTTTACCATCCATCTATTTCTA
Source organism: Caiman crocodilus (assembly GCA_030014935.1). Taxonomy (NCBI): domain Eukaryota; kingdom Metazoa; phylum Chordata; order Crocodylia; family Alligatoridae; genus Caiman; species Caiman crocodilus. Next base: position 14,361,207 of record JAGPOW010001338.1, read on the forward strand.
TAGCAATGGACATGTCCCTGAAGCTGGAGAACAAGTACCAGCGATCTTCAGGTGTGGGGCCTCTGGTTTCAAAGCTGTTAGGGGCTGGAAGGGATCCTACAGATCATTGGGTCCAGCAGTTCAGCAGGAAAGACTGCTGGAATCAGATGACCCCAGCAAGATGGGCATCAAGATGCTTTTTGAAGATTGCCAGGATGGATGACTGTACCACCTCTGGGGGGAGCCTGTTTCAAACCCTCAGCACTAGACTTGTAAAAAAGTTTTGCCTTATGTCTTTTGAAGTGATCCTCAATCAGCTTGTGTCCATTATTTCTTATCCTTCTCTGAGGGCCCTTGGTGAACAGATGCTCCCCCAGGCCCTGATGTACACCCCTGATACACTTATAGCTGCCAAGTTCCCTCCAAGTCTTCTTTTCTCCAGGCTGAACAGTCCCAGGTCTTTCAGCCTCTCCTCATATGACCTGGTTTCTAGGCCTCTAATTACAGGTGACACATAGTGCACCCCTGAGAGTGGCTGCCGCTGGCTTCTTCACTGCTCGCATCTGTCCCCACTCCTTGCCACCGATGGTGTCTGTGGGGACTCCCTGCTCACCCTCACTGCCAAAGGCTGAGGGCAGTTCCCACTCGCCACTCACCATACATCACCACTGTGCTCCCCCAGTCTCAGGAGGCACCAGTCATTCATGCCTCTAATCGCATGGCCTTCCTCTGGACTCTCTCAAGCTTTTCCACATCCTTCCTGAATTACAGTGCCCAGAACTGGATGCAGAACTCCAGCTGCGGTCTCAACCAAGGCTGAGTAGAGAGGGAAGATGACATCCTTAGCCTTACTTGGGATGCCTCAGTAGATGCATGCCAGTGTTTGATTAGCTCTGCCAGCTATAAGACCACACTGGTGGCTCATGTTCATTTTGTTGTCTATCACAACACCCAGGTCTCATTCAGATGTGGTGCTAGCAAGTGTAATATACTGTTGTGTATTATTTCTCCCCGATGGTGCACTTTACATTTCTCTGTATTAAGTGACATCTTGTTGACGTCCGCCCATCTCATAAGCCTGTCCAGATCAGCTTGTGTTGCCACGCTGTGACCACACTCCCCCATAATTTGGTGTCACCAGCAAACTTTGCTAGTTCACTTTTATTACGCAAATCTAAATTGTTGATGAACTTGTTGAAAAGCAATGGTCCAAGTACTGAACCCTAAGGGATGCCACTGATCACCCTCCGCCATGACAACTCAGTTCTATCAATCAATACTCTCTGGGTACTACCATGGTAGTCACCAGGACAAAGTAGTCAAGGCCGCATTTTCCCAATTTTTTCATGAGGACTTCGTGGGAAACCAGGTCAAAGTTCTTTTTGAAGTCCAGGTATATAACATCAACCTGGAACCAACTTCCAAAAGAAGTGGTGCTGGTTCCTACCCTGGGGTTCTTTAAAAGGAGGCTGGACAAACCATTTTGGGTCATTTGACCCCAGTCCTCTTTCCTGCCACGGCAGAAGGTCAGACTAGATGATCTCCTCAGGTTCCTTCCAACTCTACCAACCAGGAAACTATAAAACCTCATTTCCCCCATCCAGGGGGCAAGTAATCTGATCATATGTTCTAATGCCATGCCCAGGACTGCTTGTTGGTAATCTATGAAAAGCTGTCTGGCTAGTTAGACTTGGTACTGGCCATAGGGAATAACTTGGTGGGGGATCTGCAGGTGCAAGGTCACCTAGGGGATAGTGACCACCTATTGGTGGTGTCTGGAGAAAGGTGGGGATGATAACTTCAACAAGCTCAGGAGATTAGTTAGGGAGGGACTGATTGGTAAAAGCCTTGGAGAGATGAGAGTCCAGGAAGGGTGGGCATTTCTCAAGGGACTAATCCTGTAGGCCATCCAAATACACATAAAAGGGGCCAAAAAAAGCAAAGAAGCCCTCTTGGTTGAGCAGGGAAATCCCAGAGAGCCTGGAGGGGGAAAAAAAGAGGCCTACACTCTATGGAAGCAGGGGGTTGTCACCAAAGAGGAGTATACCTGTTTGGCTCAAGCTTGCAGGGAAACAGTGAGGAGAGCCAAAGCAGAAATGGAGCTCAGACTGGCAGCAAAAGTTAAGGATAGCAAAAAGTCATTCTTTAAAATACATAGGAAGCAAAAAGAAAGTGGAGGGTAACTTAGAACCCCTTCAGGATGAACTAGGGCAACTGGTAACAGATAGGATGGCCAAAGTGGAGCTTCTAAATGAATTCTTTGCATCTGTGTTCCTGGACACGAATACAAATACGCATCCCATTGGGACCTTAGGTAAGCTCAGTATAGATACCAACCCACCACTGTTCATGCTGACCTAGTAAAGGGGCACCGGAAGGGGTTGAATGTATTTAAGTCGACAGGTTCTGATGATCTTCATCCTTGGATACTTAGGGAATTGGCTGGACCCATAGCGGAGCTGCTGGCACAACTGTTTGAGCACTTGTGGCAGTTAGGACAGGCCCCAGAGGACTGGAAAAGGGCCAGTTAGGTTCCTGTTTTCAAGAAGGGGAGGAAGGAGGAACCAGGTAACTATGGGCTGGTTAGTTTTGCCTCTATCCTTGGCAAGAGCTTTGAGAAAATTATTAAGGATCACATTTGTGGGGGACCAGCGGGTAAAATAATGCTAAGTGGCAATCAGCATGGGTTCACAGCAAGCAAATCCTGCCTGGATACCCCGGTTTCATTTTACAACTGGGTCACAAAATGCTTGGATGAAGGAATAAAGGTAGATGTTATTTACTTATATTTGAGAAAGGCCTTTGACACAGTGTCACACCTAATTCTTATAAATAAACTAACCAGTTGCAATGTAGATTATTACAGTCTGGTGGGTAGAAAATTGACTTATGGGACGCACCCACAGAGTTGTAGTTTTATAGCTGGTTTATACCTGGTAGGTTTATACCTGGAGAAATGTAGGCAACAGAGTCCCTCAAGGCTCTGTCCTGGGACTGGTACTATTCAATATCTTCATTAGTGACTTAGACAAGGGAGTAGAAAGCACCCTGTTCAAGTTTGCTGATGACACCAAACTAGGAGGGAGGTACACAAACTAGATGGCAGGGAGCAAATCCAGGTTGATTTGGATAGGCTGGAGAAATAGGCTGAACACAACAGGATGCAGTTTAACTAGGATAAATGCCATGTGTTGCACCTGGGGAGGAAGAATCATCAACACTCCTATAGCCTGGGAGGTACTATTCTAAGTAACACAACTGTGGAAAGGGATCTCGGAGTCGTAGTCAACTCCAAAATGAACATGAGTCACCAATGTGATGAGCATTGTTTCTCTTGCATAAGTAGGTGCATCACAAACAGGTCTAGGGAGGTGATACTTCCCCTCTATACAGCACTGGTCAGGCCACAGCTGGAGTACTGTGTCCAGTTTTGGGCACGACACTTCAGAAGGGATGTGGATGGTCTGAAGAGAGTTCAGAGGAGGGCTATTCGTCTGGTTAAAGGCCTACAGAAAAAAGCCTATGTGGACCAATTGGGAAACCTGAACCTCTTCAGCCTCTGCAAGTAGAGGCAGAGGCTGAGAGGTGATCTTGTGGCCACCTACAAACTCATCGAGGTGGGAGGGGAGGGGAAGGACAGCAAAAAATAGGGAATACAATGTTTACTAGGGCACCTGTTGGGGTTACTAAAAATAATAGCCACAAACTGGAAGAGACCAAATTCAGATTGGACATCAGGAAAATATTCTTTACAGTGAGAGTTGCCAAAATACAGAATATGCTTCCAGGGGTGGTGGTGCTGTCCCCTTCCTTGGAATTATTTAAAAAGAGATTGGACAGACACCTGGCTGGGGTCATCTGACCCCAGTACTCTTTCCTGCCCAGGGCAGTGGGTCAGACTCAATGATCTAATAGGTCCTTTCCAACCCTAACATCTAAGAAACTATGAAACCAATAAATAATAGTGAATTTATTATACTGACAACTTCCAAACTACCATATTTACTTGAATCTAATACAACCCTGAATTTAAAAATGCATTTAAGATCACCCCCCAATAATTAGATTCTACAAATGGAAAATTTATACATTTATTTTAATTTTCCATGTATAGAACCTAATTGTTAGACAGTCATCTATAATTCATCTCCCCCAGCTGCAGGTAGTATGCGGGGGGCAGGCAGTAGTTGCAGTTGTGGCCCTTACTCCCGACAGGGACTGGAGTCTGAGCCACAGCATCCATCTCATACTTGATTCCAATACATGTTAAATGGGGGGGAGGGGTGGGAGAAACCTTGTCATCACAACTCTAGTAAATACAGTACATACTTTTTAAGACTTTTCAATTCTTACCACAGCTTCTGAAGTGGATATAGATTGTTGAATCTCAGTCCTGGGAATTCTCTCACATAGCATATGCAACTTTAATTTTTCAAATAATACCTATGTTACCAAAAATATATGTGATATTGAAAATTGAAATATGACAGAACATTACTATTGCATTAGATGGCTTTATAAATCAATTGAAATCTTATAGCAAAAACAGAAATAGCACAAAAAGGGGAAATTGAATTGCTTGATCTTTATAAAGTATTATCTTTTCTCAAGAGCAAAGGCAGTTTCTTTAAAAGATGCTTAAAATAGATTTTGCTGTGCTTGCAAGAAACCTGACAAGAGACCTTCCACTATCATAAAAAGTGACACAACCAATACAGTCAGAACTAGCAAGCACAACTGCTTTATAATTTCTCTCTGCTGACGATAATTTATAGAGTTAATAACAAAGAAAAGTAGCAATCTAAATAATACCTCTCTGAGTTGACAACTGCTGGTCAAAAGGAATTGTTGCCCAGCAGCTTGATGGGCTTCTTGCTCAAGCTCTTTCAATCGCAACTATAAAATTGATATATCGTCATTAATCTAGATGCACTCCCTTTGTTCAACATACAGCTATTTTCTAATTTAACAAGCATGTAGATTTTTTTTCTTTCTTGTAAACTGATCAAGTATAACCACTGTTAATTATATTGAATTTAATGGGCTCTTTTTATATATTAATTAATGATCTGGAAAGGGGAATAGGTAGTGACAGAGAAAAAATATGTAAATTATTTGGACTAGTCAGGACCCGGTAGGGGGAGAAAAGTAAACAAGATATATTAGGATACATGAAAATGCAAAGGGTAATAATACAGAAAGTCATAAATATTGTCAATATGAATGAATTGTACCACCTCGTCTAAAATACTGTGTTGCAGTACTATCCACTCAGTCTCAAAATAGCATAATGCAGAATGGGAGGATGTTCAGAGGGGAAAATACAATGATCAATGATAAAAAAAGCTTTCACATAAACAAACTGAAAAATAAACCTGAATTTTTTACTTTAAACAGGATGATAGAAATATATAAAATAACAACTAGCATAAAGAAGGGAGCTCAAGAACATATGTTTTCCATGTCTCAGAACACAAGAACAAAGGATGTTCAATGAGATCATAAGGACAGAGCATTCAGATCTTTTTCACATAACACATGGCATGATTAGACTGTGGAATTCTTTCCCAGCCATCTTCCCATTAATCACAAATAAGCAATGTCTCTTGTACGTGGAATTTGGAGAAAGATTTATGCTTTTTCTGGAAACTTCAGCACTAAAGGCCCACGCGTCAACTCAAGACCATCAGACTAGCTCATTTTTCCTGAGTTCTAAAAAACATTCCAGCAACCAATTGTGAGCATTAAAAACAATGAATTGAAGTTATAGTGCTAATCTCCTGGAAATTAAAAGTTTAACATCTCTTTAAAGAAAATTGCCATTTGTGTTCCAGTCATTTACCAGACCCTCAGGATGGGTTAAATAAGGATAGAAACCAATAAAAAGAAAGCTACCCGATCAGAACTCTCATCCTGTAGCACAGCTTGTAACCATTTATCAAAAGCAGGGGCCAGCAAGAAATGATCCACAGGAGTGAGAGACGAAAGGATTAGGTGAAGTTTTAAACATTACTGCTACAGGATAGGAAGAAATAAAAGTTACCACCATAAAAACGAGATGCTCTGTTTATTAACAAACTATTTGGGAAGCAGTCAATATATGTTCCTAGCAAAGGACACTTTTGCAGAGGAAGCCTTCATCAGATGAACTCAGATTTTCTTCTGAGAAAGCTATGACAGACTTTGAAGAGACAGCCTCCCCCTACACCCACTGCCAGCATCTCTCCATCCCACCGCAGCCTCTGCTCAGCCTGCTAGCAGCAGCTGTGGTGGCAACTCTGGTCCAGGACCCAACTGGAGCAGCCACTACCGCAACAGCTCTCCTCTATCCGGATGTTAAGTTCATTGTTACAGAGAAAGTTTGACCTCATTGTTTTAGAAGAGATATGAACACTCATGGTTCAACCCATAAGAAACTTCTTATGGAAAAGCCCTGTAGGTACATTATTATATAAACTTGTCACTTCAGGGCTTCTTGCAGCTGATCTCAACCATCGTCATAGCCAGGATGCTGGACTTTATTTATTGGTCTGATTCTATGAGACTAATCTTGTATTTTTGTTCCGACTTTGCACTGGTGGAGTGGTCTTTCTTCCAAACTAGTGCTCCGCTTGGCAAGGCTTGTGTCCTCCAAGAGCAGGGGTGGGGCAAAATAGCAAATTCAGACGGTGGCCAGATTCCATTCCCCAGCAGCCCCTGCCTGCATCGCTCCATCCAGTCTCCATGGAGACCCCAGAGTGGCAGGGCCGTGACAACATGGGGCCAGGATCTCCATGGAGACCAGCCCAAACAGCACTAGCAGGGCACATGGCTAGGCAAGGAGCTGCTCCAGGGTTGGGATTTTTGGGGTTTTGCTCTGGCCCATGCTGTCACTACCACAAAATCCCAGCTGCAGCCCCATTGCACCTCCTTCTGTTGTTTTCTGCCCACTTTTCCAACCTGTCCAGGTCTGCTTGCAGACCAACAAGAATGCAGTTCAACAAGGAGAAATGCAAAGTACTACTCCTAGGGAGGAAAAATGTCCAGCACACCTACTGCCTAGGAAATGACCTGCTGGGTGGCACGGAAGTGGAAAGGGATCTTGGAGTCCTAGTGGACTCCAA
>JAGPOW010001338.1:14371428-14394500 GCA_030014935.1 Caiman crocodilus
CAGGCATCTAACCCCCCACAAACCCCATACCCACCCACACTCCACATATCCACACACATACCTACATGCTCCCTCACCCCACATACCGATACACTCACAGCCCCCCCAAACTTATGCCCCCCCACAATATACAAGAGTAGGACTTCATTTTAAGCTATTGTGCAATCACCTCTATGTACATTACACAAACACATAAATCAGGGAAAAAATATATTTTTAAACCAAATTAATGAATGCTGTAGATGTTCACTTTTTAGAATATAATTTGGTATTTTTCTGGTTCTGAGATGGCAAAACCTCTTGCTGAAAGGAATATTTCCCTGTGCAAGGTAAGGGACTTCTGGAGGCAAAGGTCAGGGGTTCGAGAGCAGGACTTCTGGTCACAAAATAGCACCCAGGGGCAGGGCATCTGTCAAGAAATGGGGTTGCCAATGCAACCCTCAACAGCTTGCCAAAACTTGGTAACTGGGCTCTCTCCACCCGAAATAATTACACACTCGTTATAGAATGTGACAAGATCAAAACAGAACTGCATGTTAAAATAAATTTCTAATCAGATAACCTTCTAGTCTCCCTGCCGGTGTGGAACTGATCTTTACAACACATTGCATAATTAAAAAAACAACCAAACATGCACTATAATTTACCCCTAGAATCTCTGATGTTCTTTTCAGCTCTTCCTTATTCACGTGTATTTTGTGGGTTTCCATCACTGTAAATACAGGTTTATAAATAAGAACAAAATAAAAACTGAAAAGCATCCATGTACCTCTACCATATTAAAAAAGTAACAAAAGGTTACTAATGAACAAAGCAACATAATAGGAACTAAGAATTTCTGGGTTCTACTTCCCACGTTAACATTAACTTTGCTGTGCAACATAACCAAGTCACCTGGGCCGGTTCTTTTAAACTTAATTGTAAAGTTTCAAAACTTAGGAGTTAGCTCCGTACCTAAGGACTGAAACAGTGACCTGATTTTCAGAAGTACACTTTATTTTTTAGCCTAACTTTAGATCACCTGGTTGGACTATTTTGATCTTAACCTCTGCTCTCCAACTGCAAAATGTGAAAAATGCCATCAACCCCAGACAGCTGTTGCAAGGATATTATGTTTGCACACATTTGTACATAAACCTTCCGTTTAAACAAACAGAAGATATAAATAATCTTCAAATTCTGTGCATTATAAATCATACTAGAAAATACTATCCAAAAGATCCAAAGGCTCAGGTTCTGGTCTTGTGTTTCTTACCTGCCAATATTTTTATCAGCGGGAGCTCCAAAGTGCAAAACAATTTCCACAAGCCTTGAACCTATGATACAGAACAAAAATAAACTAGTCAATGTATAAAAGTATTTAAATTAAGAAATACAGGACTAAATTGTGATGTGGCTATTCTCCATGCAGAGTATCCTTTTCACTTAATATAACTATTCAGAAGAAAGCAAGCTTAAAATTACTGTACCATAATCTGACCCATAAACACCTGAAAGGGGGGAGAGAGAGAAAGAGGTGTTTATCTGTAGTACAGTATAATGCTTTATTTCGAAGAGTGTAGACCATCTTATTCCTCTGAAGACAAAAAGAAGCAAATAGCAGGAGACAGAAGCTTTGTCCACAGCTCCAGGCCTCTTTCAGCCAGCAACTGAGAAAAGCATACTGGCAGGACGTTTTCTGTGAGGGTTCCTATTGTTTTCAATCTCCCTCCTGGTGCATTATAGTAAATAAATTAATCCTTAAGACTAGCACTCCCTCTTCAGAAGTCCCCTCTTTTTAAGAAAACTTTTGGGGAGGGAAAGCTTGTTTAATGTTTTGCATTTTCTTTTTCTTTTGCCTGTGCTGTAAGATTTATTTAATCACTGGCCTTTGCTTTCTGTTGATTGTGTTTGCAACTGATTGTCGTGCATTTAGAAATAAATGTTTGTTGTGGTCTTATAAAATTAAATAATCTTGACAGCATTTTGGCATTATATTTTGATGCAAACCACTTAAAAACAATCTCCATCAGTTCTGACTACTTTAGCAGTACCAATAGCTATGTCAATGCCATGCATCACAAGTAACCATAAATCATGGAATCTCCTGCTCTGCTGAATTCAGCACCATAGCACTACCATGGAACCTTAACTTTGCAAAGACCCATGCCTGTCTCCTCTGAAAAAAAAGGGTATTTCTAAAATATGCTGGGATTTTAAAGCATGTTAGAAGAAGCAGACTTCTGGTCATTTTGACCTCTGGCCAACAGAACTTAAAATCGTCACCAGAGCAATCACTCTTGCAGAGATTACGACTGCAAGTCTGTTTGTACCACTACAAAGTTTAGAATCTTGCTGATGGAAATATGATAGCTGAATAACATGTCATTTTGGGGAAGTGGTTTTATTTTTGGTGACAAAGTCTGGGTTCTGTTAGCAGAAAACAAAGATGGATGTGCACAAATAAACTTGATCTGACTGTAGCAGCTGGCTGTCCTGGGGCCAGTTGGAAGCTGGCCTGCCCACCTGTTTCTGGGCCAACTTCCTGCCTGCCTCTCTCTCCTGCCATGCCTTGCTGGAAAATGATTAAGGTATTACCCAAGAGGGAAGCTGCGCATTCGCTGTCCTGATGCCAGGGGGGTTTGAAACCTTCCCTACACCGTAGCCCATGCCTCGCAGATGGCATCCACATGTTGTTTGCAACCCACACCACAACTGGTGCTGCAGGGTCTCACAGGAACTCTCCCCCCTCCCTGGACCAGCAGATCATTGTGCTCAACCTTTAGGCCTTTCTATCCACCCACACTCAGCCTCCTTGCAGTGGATGACTTACTGGGGTCAGGACTAGCCCCTAACTATCTGGCAGAGGCATTCGAGCTTACTCCCAACTCGGTCCTACTCAACGCACCCCTGGGACTGCCATTCAGGCCTATTCCCATTCAACCCTATTCTGTGCAGGACCACCTATATCCTGGCTCTCTCAGGGCCTTCACAACTACCCTCTCTCACCAGGGCCACGCAACTATCCCTGACCAGGGGCTTCCTCCCCTATGGGCTCAGGTGGCTGCAGGTGTGCCTGGCCCCACTCTTCTACTGGGGTCTTATACCCCACCTGGAGCTCAGGTGGCCATAGCCAGGCCTAGCCCTCATGCCCACCAAGTTGTGGGGTGCTAGGAGTTATTAAAGCACCCTGACCCACCTTTCACTGGGTGGTACCTGGCCTGGTATTTCCTGGGGGCTCCCACACCACCAGGAGCCTCATCAGGCCACCCATCCCCAGCAGGGTGCAGTTTCAAGTCATGCCCAGAACCAAGAGCCTCCTTGACCTCAAAGGTGCACTGCCACACTGACAAACAGTGAACATTATTATCAAAGGGTGCATCTACACAAGATGTTTAAAGCATGGCACAGTAGCAGCCCGTACTGCATTGTATGCCAGGCACAAGCTTATTATTAGCTGCTACTTTGCTGTAGCAGCATGATATAATGAGGGAGTGTGCCACTACAGCAAAGTAGCTGCTGATCACATGTAGGCAAACATGGTCACTACCTCACAATAGCATGTTGCTATGGCCAGATGCATGCCCAGGAGCTTCCTGGGAGCAATAAGCTCCACAGTTTATTGCTACTCCCAATGGCATGTGTAGACACACCCATAATGCTGCAGTTTTGACCAGGCTTCAGTATCACACAAGGTTTAGCATAGGAGGCCTTTTGTCTTGTTTGCATATATGGATTATTTCAATAGAAAAACAAACCAAAAATCATTTTCCTTTACTATATCATTGCATAGGTACAATTTACTGTAATGATAGTTTGTTAAAAACAGCCTTGCCTGTAACTCATGAGAAAGGTCCATCATTACACTGTAAAGTATCTTCAAGTTTAGACCCAAGTTCTGATGCTGTTTAAGAAAAATTAGAAATACTTAGTTACTTATATGAAACCACAAAGATTACTACGGTATTTCAAGAGTAAGAGAGTGAACAATGTGAAAGCATTTTTTCCTTGGGTGTTCATGAACATTAACTTTTGTATTTTAAGCACCACCTCTGTATTACGGGTTCCCACAACCCCATGGAATGTGGTTAAGTAGCAACATGGAGTGTTTAGGATTTTACCTGTTCTTTATTTTACAAACCATACATGGGAACACATTCTGAGCAAGGAAGGGATGTACTTATCTTTAGTGGTAATATAACATTGCGCCTTGATGATAAAGGTAAAATTCTTTTCTAATTTCTAAAAAACAGAAGTTTTCTGATCTGGTAATTGGCTTTCCATTAACAAGATTTCCCACATCTCTTAATTCCGTGGGCCGTTCCCTTTCTCTCTCTAGTTCCATAGGTGGTTCGATATAGCAGCAAAGCCATGTCACCTTCTCTAGCTGCCATCTAAAGAATTATTCCCAAGAAACTTGTTCAGTATGAATAGCAAGAACACTATCAATGCCATTGAACAAAGTAGACTATTTGGCACACAAAAACTTAACATTGCCACTTGGCTCCTAGAGTCACAATAACACAGGTAAAATTATGAAAGGCACTGTTACAAGCAAGGAAGTAATCAGGTAAGATAGTTTCCTTTCCAACCCATATCTCCCATCACTGTGTGATGCTTGAAAAATGGCAAGTAATTAATTTTATATAGGCAGGGTTAAAGATTCAGATAAAGAAATGTTCTAATTAAAATGTCAAATTTCTGATATACTTTAATGGAAGCTACAGACAAATTGAAGAGTTGAGAGGTAACAAAAATAACAATTGCTTTAGCAAGCACCACTTGTGAAAAAAAAGATTAAAAGAATTAAGTTTGTTTAGTTTTAGAGAAGAGAAGACTGATGGGGCACATGGTAAAAGCCTTCAAATATGTAAAAGAAATGAGGATCACTGCTCTCCAAGTCCACTAAGGACTGAACTAATAGTAATCTTTTTTTTTTTTGCACCAGGGAAGATTCAGGTTAGATATTAGTAAAGTATTTCAGTAAGGACAGTTAAATCACTGAAGGAGGTCACACCAAGACAGTTTGTAGAATTCCTGACAATGGAAGTTTCCAAGAACATCTGTCAGGGACAGTTTAGCTAGCTTTACTTGAACATGTCTTAGAGCAGGGGGATACGCTAGAGGGATTAAACGTCTCTCCTCTAAGCTTCAAAAAGTTGGGAAGGACAGCTGGGAAGGAGTCTTACTTTTCTTCTCAGTGAGCTCATAACTCCATTTCAGTGTCTGAGTGAGTCTTTACAGACTTGCCTTCTGGACCATGTTTTGCGGGAATTGCACCTTTAGCTAGCCAGGTAGATTATATACCCAATGAAACAAAATTTGGGTATGAATAGGAAAGACAATTCTCTTTCCAAAGAGACTGAATGCTTACTCATAGAGAATGATGTTTTGGTTTAGGCCATTATTTGGGGGACAGCTTCTCTGTTGCCCAAGGGACGGTAGAGATTCACTATTACCCAGGAGTGGAATATCTTTTCCTATTTCTTTCTTCCGTATACCCAAACTTAGGCTAAGCCCTACTACTTTTTCTTCCATATCACCTCAGATATCTCCATCTCCTGTATTCTGTGCCATTAAGTCTGTCCATTTTGAGGACAACAGCCTTGTTCTGCAAATCTTTTTAATGCTAACTTCACAGGGTTCCAAATCCATCCTTACAGCATGGGCCAAGATAATTCATTGTCCGATGATTTAGTTATGTCACACTGCGCATCTTCATTTTGAGTTATTCCCTTGCTTTTCTGGTCCTCTGTATGAAACTAATACTTCCTGTCCATGCCCACAAGAGTTATACTGTCACACACTTTCTATTTCTAATCTAATAAATTTTTGTCCCATCTTCTCTGCTCCAGTCCAGCCTTAATATGCATAGTCTTCTCTTGCAAACATTTCTTTACCTTCTTCCATTGCAGCTTCCCTATTCTTGACCTTTCAAAAACCGGTTTCCCTCAGCTGAGTCAAGTAAACATCTTGGCTACTTGCAGACATTAAAAAAAGACACCACATACAAAAAAGCTTTACTTGTGCTCCCATGCCTAGCCCAGCACATGCCCAAAAGAGGCAGCATGTTAGTTGGACCTGGCTCTCCCAACATCTGTATAGATCAGGTGCTTTAGTGAGGCTCTTTTGGAGCTTTCATCTAATAGCCAATTAAATCAGCTTTAGCTAAAGGTGCCAAAAAGCCCTGCTGAAGTGCCCAATCTATAGACACTACAGAACTAGGTCAAAGTAACATGCTGTTTCTTCCGGTAAAATGCAGTTTTGTTTGGTTTAAAAAAAACAAAACAAAAAACAAAAAACCACCTGCAAGCAGCCCTTATTTCTGCAGCAACCACACAAAATGGCTCATATAATTTTTCTAAAAAAAAATCAAAAACTGCACACTAATTATTAGCCCGATCACTTGTATTCTGCATCTTATCACATTTTCATCAGTCATCTTTTAAAATTGTAAACTCTGAAGTATGTTAGGTATCCACTAGGGGCCTAATAAATAATAGGTGAGAATGGCAACACAGCCTACAGTATTGTTAAAATCCAACCGGTCCCATTTAGACTTCATTTGTAAAACTTGGATGGAAATTTTCCCATGCTGAGCAAGAGCCCATATCTTGTCCTCCTCCTGCCAGAAAATATCTGTGAAGCCCAGTGATAAAACACATGGGTTGTTTCATGTATCTGTCTATTATTGTCTTGTTTCCTTTTTAAAAATTCTAGGAAATTGCACACAAAAGTAGTTATCAGGCTTTTAAAGCCAAGCATTTAAAAGTAGGAAATTCTAGCATCCCAGTTTGGGGCTACAGGCAGGGAAGGGGTGCACACTTATAAACTAACAGAACCAGAGATTCATAAGCTTTTGGGAGCAAGAGCTCCTTTAATCTGATGCTATGAAAGGACATGCACAGAGCAGGCTACCAAATAGAGTGATTTAAATACAAAAGACAAGAAAGGGAAGGAAGTGGGGAAGAAAGGGCAGTGCTGAGAGGCAAACAAGTAATAAACCCATAGGGACAAAGGGGTCAATAAAGTTAATGGAGTAAGAATTCCTAGTCCTTTTTTAGACCATACTTAATACAATCCAATCAGTGGATGAGTCTTGTTCTGCAATTTCACATTCAAATCAGCTTTTAAAGCTTTGCTGTGTAAGAACAGCTACTCTGAGGTCAGTGATAGAAAGTCCAGGAAAGTTAAAGTGTTCTGCCATGGACTTCTGTGTATTTGTGGACTTGATGTCAGATTGGCATCCCCTCAATCTCACACAGGTATCACTCTGTCTGTCCAATGTAGCCAGTCAAGAGGAACTGTAACCAGGTGATGGCATATATGATATAGTTAGTCTGTGTTAATTTGGTCAAGTAATTATGTAGTCTGTATTGATGAGGGGGCAAAGCTGGCAGCTTGGCCTATTGTAAGGGCTGGTTCCTGGGTAAAGTAGGAGTTAGGTAGGCAGTTGCTTGAAAGACGCCATTTGATGTTTTAGTTTTGGGCTAGTTGTATGCAACTCTTCTGGTGTACTCCCCTCATGTGTTAGACGTCTTGCCTTCACCTGCACTAGTATGAAACCACATAATCCTCCCATTCTAAAACTGAGTCTGAGCTTCCAGTGCACTGTGCTACTGAGATCAGCAGGTTCAGCTACGTGACAGTCTTCTTTTTTTATTTACTACTAATTACAGTTCCCAGTGAACCAAAACAGCATCTTAAAAATCAAAGAATTGCTTAATCTCAATAGTAGGGTAGTAACAGAAACAGGGTTTAAGCACAGTAAAAAGTATTTACTGATATCAACAGCCTACCTAGATGTTTCAGCAGGCCTGGCTTATCCCTGATATTGCTATGTCTGAGACTGGGGTTCAGTCTCCCCAGCAATCTCTGCCTCTTACCCGATTTTCTTGGACTTTCTTAAAGCACTTCAGTGTTCTTTGTTCTGGTTTCCCACATGGCTTTCTATTTCAATCTATTAAAAGCTCAGCATGGATAGAGGTAAAACTTCAAAGTGACTGACTTCTGCATTGTTCTTTATGCTTCAGTAATGGAGTATCTGACTCTATTACCCTTTTTCTTGCGTTTCCCTTCCCCTCCCTCCTAGCTTGAATTAACCTCTTATAATGCTACAGCAGAACAGTAAAATCACAATAAAAATAGATGGATGTATAATGTTAATAAAATATTGCAGGCACCTTCCACGGCCTTCGCAGCAAGAATTAAGATTGCCTGTTCTACCTTCATACAGCCATATTGCCTGTGTGCATTTTGAGATGGGGAAAAAAAAATTATATAATGAAAAACTATGAGAACCTGCCTCATTCAGTGAACAAGGCAGAGCTGTTCCACAGACGGATCATGGCTATATCTGGTGAAGGATGCTGTTATCTGTAAGACATCCGCTTCATTTACTGCTGAAGTTGGAAGGTATAATAAACAAAGCAGAAGACTGCATGAAATGAAATGAAATGAAATGAGAGTCTCACAATTAAAGACAGTTTAATGTTGCCTTGGCTTCTATTCCTGTCTCTGCCAAACAGTTCCTGAGCAATGAATGCTAAATAAGTCACAAAAGCCAGATTTTCAGAATTGGTCACTAATTGTATGACACTTATTTCCTGGAAGCCAGCCTTGAAACACTGTGACCTGATTTACATTGGTGCTGAACACTCACAAACACAACTGAAGTCAATGAGTGCTCTGCTTGCATATATAAAATAGTCTTACTACTAAATATCTGAAAAATGCCCAGCTGAGATTGGGAACCCAAAATAGTTCTATAAATACACTAATTTCTAAAATGAACTTAATGTGAATACTCACATCACAGGGACAGTGCAAAAAATACACTATTAACATTTGTGAAGTGCTCAGAAACTACAGTGGTGTCATAAGGAAAGCACTCATGAGGAAATCAATAATTGTCTTCAAAGCACGACTTGAGCAGTGTGCAGAAAAAAAAAGGCTTAGCCCTATATATTGAACATTAAGAATAAAATAAATAGTCACTAGCCTGTCCATTCTGTGCAGTGAATGAGACAGAGGGTTTGTGGAAATAAATACTTTATAATTTATTAAAGTCAAGAGGGAACCATTGTGATCATTTAGTCTGATCTTCTGCACGACACAGGCCATAGGGCATTCATGAATTAATGCCTGTTTGAACTAGAAAGTCTCTTAGGGGGAAAAAAAAAAATCTAATTTTGTTTTTAAAATTTCCAGTGGAGAATCAATCCCCTACAACACTTGATACGTTTCACCCCTGGTAATTACATTGATTGTTCAAAAGCCTTATTTCTATCCCCTATTTGTCTAACTTCAACTTCGAGTCACTGGATCTTATTATACATTTGTCTGCTTGAGTGAAGAACTCTCTATTACCATAGTAATTAAAGACATTAAAAGAGTGTCTTTTAAAGATACACAAAAGGGTCAAATTAAGATTATACAGGCATTTCCTAATTTAAGTGCTTGACTTTTTCAACCTTAATGTTCTTTTAATGTAGTTTCTGTGTGCAGTAAAATAACAGTAGGACTTGGAAGGCCATTTAGAGAATTGTCTAACCAAAATGGATGATTTCTAGCTTTTGAGGCTGTCAAAATTGTATTGTTCATCACAAATAAACACACCAAGCAATCCTGAAAGTGTGAGCTAGAAGGAAGAGACACCTAGTGAAAACCTCAGGCATTAATTCAAATGTATTGTCCCAATGAAGATGAGACCATAGGCAACTTAGGTGTGGACACACACAACAATTAAAACATTTCAAAGAGCCAACGGAACAAGTATATGTGCTCTTTGAAACATTATAAATGCAGCTGCAACGCTCCAAAATGGTGTCTCTCTATCAAAATGTTATTTTAGAAGGTTTCACTTTGTTACATCTGGATGCAGGGGAACGAAAGAACAGCTTACCGGATGTCCCACCACTGAGTCCCACTCTGTCCTGGGCCACTGCTGGGTCCCCAGTGGAACCCTTGCATCCCCACCACTGCCACCAGAGCTGGGTTTACCCCATACACTCTGTCCCCTTGTAAATCCATGTTAATAATCACAAGAAATTCTAAAATATAAACATGGAGAGGAAAGAAATACAGGTGCTGGAGGCATAGAATGACTTTTATTAGTGAATGGCAAGGATTTGCAAAATCCCAGAAAAGATGACAAAGCCATAAGGGAAATACAGAGCGCCCGTGCGAGGGACTAACAATAAAAGGATGGGGGTGAGGTGGGGAACGCACCTAGGTTACATAAGATACAATGTTAGCCAACTAAGCCCAGGGGTAAGGGGAGTGGGGAAGGGAGGGGGAGTTTTGCGACGCTGAGAGAAAAAGAGGATAGAAACACACATACCCGTGACAATGGTCCGTGATGGAAAAGAAGGAGTCCAAATGATAAAGGGTCTCAGTTTATACTCAGTCTATCGCTGGGGTCCTCTTCGGGTGGCGTAGGGTCGTCGTCATCATCGTCGTCCGTGGTCGATGAATCCTCTTGAAGCGAAGGTCCATCTGGTGCAGAGGAGGGGGGTTCAGGCGGTCCCCTCTGGGGACCTATGTTACATTTAGACTCTGGATCTGGCCATGGGGTCGAAGGGTAGCATCATGAGGTGCCAAAACTAGATGAGAGATCTACATACAGGTTTAGAACACAGGGGAACCAAGAGGTCGTCAGTTGTTAGAGGTAGTGGGCTCCATGCAAGGAGCAGAACTAGCAAGGGGTGAGATCTGCACTAAGTGAAGGATAATCAGCACATCAGGCAATGGACACAAAGCTGGGTCTAGAGCCTTAGAACAAGTCAGCAATGACCAACATTTTCTTGGAGGTAGTTGTGCTTCTTATTAATATTTTCTTAACTTCAGGCATTGTAGGTCAGTCCACAGGTGAGCATGTTAGCCATGTGGCACTCATCAGCAGTGAGCACTGTCTATTAGTGGAGCATGAAGACTTGGAGCCAGAAAGCACAGCCAGCACTACAGTGCTCTACAAGCCTCTTCATACTCGTGATAAGCCAGGAGGAATTAAAGCTCAAAGCTTTAGTGCCTCAGTCCCTATGAGTTTTGAGAAGGTCTTTCATGGACAGACTCAGTTACAAGCCATCTCCAGACAAGAAAAGGAAAGTTGTCTTCCGACTTGATCCTTTGGTTGCAAACCTCCTTCAGGACCACAGAGAAAAAACTGTTAGGAATGAAATAAAGTGCAAGGGAAGAGACAGAAGGCACCAAGTCAATGAACCCCAAAAAAGAGAGCCTTCAACATTGGGTTAAAACACTTGAGGCAGTCCCTTGTCTCCACATACACTTGATAACCCTGAATTAAAAATAAGAACAAAAGGATAACATGTAAAAAAAATAAAGGAAAAGAGGTTTCACGTGAGAAAGCATGTTGCAAATATAATAGACCCTACCCCAGTCAAACACTTAAGAAGAATGGAGAAACAGGAAGAGTCCACTACCCTTATTCTCTCAGCGCAAACAGAGCTGCATGAAGTAGGGCAGAATACAACAGGTTCTGCTAGGGCAAAGACTCTGCGCCTCAGGTCCATGGGCAGACTGATCTAACCCATACGGGAGCAAGTATAAGATAACAATTATTTGAGAGAGAATTGCTGCAATGTTGACACAGCAGCCCTTTTGCGATAACTCAGCTCTTGTAAATACAGGCTGGTATTTTAGCATGTTAGAAAATGTCACAGTGCTCTTAAATTATACATCATCATTTTTCACTATTTTTCCAGCATCTGCCCCATCTGGTTCCAGAGCTAGAGAATGGCTGCTTTGCAGTCTGTAGACCAGTGTTTCTCAGTTTGTTTAGACTCAAGACACCCCTCCATAATTTTTCTGAATGTAGTGGTACCTTCTGTTGATGAAGGCCAGGTGAGCCCCTCCTTTTCCCTGCACAAAAGAGGCTTCACTTACCACCTTTGCTTTGATGAATGAAGCCCAGGCAGCACCCTTTGCCCACCAGGAAGCGCAGAGGTAGGGGTGACGTACCATTATCTCATCTACAGTGGTTCCATTGCCTCTCTGGGCTCTCAGGCAGGACAGCAACAGCAGCCTAATGGTAGCCCCTCTTGTCAGGCTAGGCTTTCCAGTCTAACCCTACACAGCATCTCCAAAAGAGGCACAGTGAGGAGGCACCTTTAAAAGATCTCTCTTAGCACCCCCACTTGAGAATCACTGCTGTTGACGTACCAAGAAGCTCTTTAGTTGAGCATATGAGTAGTCCAGCTGAATGGCCTACAGAAAAAGGTGCCAAACTATTCTGAAGAAAACTATTAAAAACCTCTTCACAATAGACTAGAGGTTTTTAATAAGGAAAAGAAACCCAGAAGAACTATAACTACAAACCATATAGAAATGTCAAATATTTTTAAATTATGAAATAATCTGTAGAGTTTAGTTCCTTTAAAATAATTTTAACTGATTTTCAGATTACACAGCAGTGCTTTGCATTTTTTCAACAAGGAGTGGTTGTTTATCTATTTCTCTTGCTCAAACATTTTTCATTAAAAAGTTACCAGTTTTCTTCTTCCAATGGGAAGAATCCCCTATCCATTTTGTATTCTCTCTCTTTTCTAGGGCTCTTCTTTTTTCAATTCTTACAATCTATCACCAACCTTGGATAATGTTTCTTGCTGCAGGTCTCCTGTTCCCTTTTGTTAGTGTCTCAATGTACTTTCCTTCCTTCTTGTTTACTCATTACACCATTTCACTGGAGGCTAACCTTTTTGATAGGCATGCCACAATTTAGTCCTGCACCCTCCCCAGGTGCCACTCTGATCTGCTTCCTCTGCCTGATTTGCTGCTGTGCTTTCTGTTACCTGCTCTGTGATCCCTGACTGTGGCAGGGCACTGGGTGTGCCTGTCACTTTAAGGCCCTGGAGCCTCCAGGTGTCTGATGAGAGCAGCCATCTTGGGCCTATATAAACTCAGGCAGTTTGGCTCATCGCCTGGCCAGAGAGCTGCTGGTAGAACAACCGGAGGCCAGAGGGAGCTGTAAAGGGATGGCAGGAGACTCCTGGTCCTGGGCATGACCTGAAACTGCACCCTGCCGGGAGTGGGTGGTCTGATGGGGCTCCCAGTGGCGCGGGAGCCCCCAGGAAATGCCAGGCCAGTTACCACCCCGGTGGAAGGCGAGTCGGGGCACCTTAACCCCTTGCCCCCACCGCCGGGTGGGTTACCCCGTTTAGAGCGTTGTTTAGAGGGCCCAGAGGGTGGACCCGGAGATGTAGGAAGAGTGAGGGGCTAGAGACCCGCCCAAGACAGAGAGTACCCTCGACTGGCCCAGGCTGGGGCCAGGACACAGGGAGGGGTCAAAGGCCCGGGGGTCCACCACGAGGGATGCCCAAGAGGTGGAGGCCTGGGGTCCCGACTGGCTTGGAGGTGGGCCAGGGCAAGTTGCCAGAGGTCCAGGAGGGACCGCACCCGAGAGGGGAAGACGGGTTTCGGGGGGCGAGGTAGCCCGGATGACAGTGGAGAGGCCGCCTGATTGTGTAGACTATGGACGGGTCCTAAGGGGACGATTGTAAGGCCCAGGGAGGGGTCCAGTGATTTGAAAGATCAAGATGCCATCAGTGAGGCTTGGGCTGTGATATGGGGATGGAAAGAGCCGCAGAGAGCGCCCCCTGGCATCGGGGCACAAATGGACAGCCTCCCGCTTACGGAAGATCTATTAATGAACCAATTAAGATCAAGTCGTGGTGGGCAAGAATAGGCGGGCGGCTGGTTCAAGGACAGGTGGGCAGGCCATGGAGTTCAGCCCTGAGAAGTCCCCGTCACACTG
This sequence comes from Caiman crocodilus, assembly GCA_030014935.1. Classification (NCBI taxonomy): domain Eukaryota; kingdom Metazoa; phylum Chordata; order Crocodylia; family Alligatoridae; genus Caiman; species Caiman crocodilus. The sequence continues at coordinate 14,385,179 of JAGPOW010001338.1, forward strand.
ACCAATCTCCTGCTCTGCTTTTTTCCCCCTGGTCCTTGCCTGATTACATGCTTTGCCTTCTGCTTCCTGCCCAATTTGCTACTGTGCTGCTAGTCCCTCCCTGATCTATTGTATGACACAGATGCTGCCCATGCCACTTGTGAGACTCCTGCTGCAGACTGGCTACCCTGCTCTTTTTCATGTTAGCAGTCTACCTGCATGCTTGTTAGTCTTCCTTTATGTTCTACAAACCTATCCACTTTGTTTGCATGGCAACAAATGCTTATTTTATTCCTTCCCTTGCTGTTCTGTTGCTTCATTTCATTCTCTATGCACCAGAGGATGGAAAGAACAATGTTGTAGTAGATCACAACAAATGAAGTAGCACAGAGTTGTCATAAAGAAGTAAAGAAACTGGCACACAAGACCGTAAGCACAATAGCTATAAAAGAGAAGCCCAAGAGGTAACAAGAACTATAAAATGGTTTTGAGGGGAGAAATGGAAACAAAGTTGCCCCCATATCCAAGTATGACATAGATCATTTTGACAGGCAAGTAAAAATAAATAAATAAATAAAAACAGTGCCCTGGGATATAAAAAGAGGAACTTCAAAGATATTTATCATTAAACATGTAATAGAAATGTTCCATTTAATTTCACTGAAGAGCTTCCTCAGCATGAGGTAAGAAATCATCTAAAATACCCTATTGATATTACAAATCATCCTTTTCTTAGAAATTTTAAGATGCATAAAGAAACAGCACTTGTTTCAGTGACTTCACCATTCTATTCTCTCTGCTGCACACAGGTTTTCTCAGTAGTTCTCCCCAATTTGCCAAACTCCCAGAGCTATTACAATACTTACTGAAGCCTAGTGTTTCCAAAGTTGGTCTCAGTTTTCCCTCCCTCAGACTAGGTAGTGATGGGGAAGTATTTTATGTATTGATTTGATTTATGTTGCTTTCCCCATAAAGGCTGAAAACAGCTTGCAGTAAAAACAGATAAAATAATAAAACAATTAAACTGTACCCAAAAGAATATACCACTTGCTTCTGTTCAACATGGCTGCTTGCAGATGTTAAAATACACACACATACATGGCGCTTTACTTTAAGCTTGGCACAGGAGCATGCTGAGCTTAGCACATGGCCAAAAGAGGTAGCATGTTAGTTGGACCCAGCTTGCCCAACGTCTGTACATATCAGAGGCATTTTAGGAGGGCTTTTTTGGTGCTTTTATCTAATAGCTGATTGAATCACCAAAAAGCCCCACTGAAGTACCTGAACTATACAGACACTGCAGAGCCAGGTTAAATTAACGTGCTGCTTCTCCTGGTAAAGTGTGGTTGGTTGGTTTGTTTGTTTCTATCGTCTACAAACAACCCATATGCCAGATCCCCCAAACTGAGTATTTTAACTGGCCACAGTACTGATCTGCCATATCTGTGATTCTTGGTACGTGCTTGAAGCCACTTTAACCCAGCTACACTACTACAAATAGATAGGACACACCGACAGATGATGATATTGCATTTGGGAAAGAGGAGATCAAGGATATTTTATGATAATTAATTAATGCTGCCATGGAACCTAGGGGCTGCTTGTCAGAATTTAGTAGTTACTTATGAAAAATTAGAGCCCATTATGGCACAGATTTCAAGCAGTCCTGGATATTTTATACCAGTTCTCCAGGATATGTTGTTAAGAAAGAAAACACACTCCTTCCTCTTGCCAAAGAAATATGTATGTGTTTATATAGTTTTCTAAAAAAAAAAATTTTTAAAATGCTTTAGTATTAAATACTCAAAAGAGGGAACAGTGTCACTAGGATTTATTAGCCATGAAGCAATCCTTGGATCCAATACAACACAATCAGCAACTGTAAAAATAATGTAAACGATATGAATCATTAATTTCTAGTTCAACCCAAGTAGTTCAAATGTCTTTACAATATAGCAAATATTTCAAAAGAAGTGTTAAAATATTATTTCCCCCATCTTTTGTTTAAACACATGCCTATTCAAACATTTATTGCAAGAAGGCTAAAACAGCAGATCTCAATTATACCCAGCACAAACTAATCAGCATGGGAATGCAGACAACAACAAAACAAGTGTTTTCTTGTTTTTGCTTTGAAGATGAACAACTGAAGCCACAGGAAAGTTCTCAACAACCACAGGAGGTGCCCCCAGCTGGTTTAGTTTCAGCTAGTTATTTTCATCAACTTTTACCCATTTAAATGAGTATGGCCTGTTCTGAATGTCTGTTTCAGATAAAAGTTTCAGCTAAAACAACTTGGTCACTTCCAAGGCTGAGGCTAGGAAAAACAAATTGTTTTTACAGTGTTAAATATTCTGGTAACTTTCTTTGGAAAGCTCTAAAACCCCGATATTTGGGGAACAGACCTGAAATCTAGCTGGAGAATATAAACCCATGTGTCAAGGACGTGTCCTGTGCAAATTCTGTAAAATATCTGCTCAATTTTGGTCGCGTTATAATCCTTCTAAAAATAAAAATCAGTTTGCACATGCCCAATGACAGCTTTAATCGTTAAAATCTCATAAGACTTCATAGTCATTACATGTATTTGAGCTTTTCACACCTTTATAAGGCTGACCAAATGATTCATTCCTATGGGACACCTGAGCCTATTCCAATACAGAGCTACTTCCCCTGTAATGACTGCTCCAAAGTTGGGAGTAGTCAAGAGCTAAAGCCAGGGAACCTAGTTTCAAGGACCCTCCCTCCCCTTTTTGGCACACAGACAGCATTCAAACACAGAAACAGGGCAAGAGCTAAATGTAAAGCTCAGAGGGCAAGTCCTTGTTGAGGAGACAAGAAATCTCATGTAGAGGTTGGAACTACAGACTTAAGCTAGGCAACATTAAAGTTAAAGCACTGTCTGAGCAGTCGCATGATAAGGGTGAATACCTGTGACCCTGCACTGCTCAGACATGCTGCTAGACGGCTGGTGAGCAGGTGCATGGCTAGGAGCTGTCAAGCTCCCCCTGCTTGCCAGTTTTCCAGCATCTACTCCCACCCCTCAGAGCTCACCTCCATCTCCCCCTGGGTCTCTTCCCTGACTTCCCGCTCATCTGCAGCTACTGTCACGGTCCTGGGGCAAGGCAAGCTTCTGTCCCACACCAGGGACTGGTGGGGGCTGGACTTAGCTCAGAGAGCAGTGGCAGGTGGGCGGGTTCCATGGCACCCTATTGGCACCATTGAGCAGTGTAACATTACTGCAACATAAAATACCTAAAACTAGCTAAAGAATCCTTGCCCAAAGAGAATTCTCTCTGAAGCTCTGAGAGCCCACTTAGCTTGCCCTTTCCTGTCTTGATGTGTAGACATTCCCATCTTAAGAGCCCTTAATACATGGGAAAGGTAATCTGCACCTACCCCCTCAGATTAAATGAGACCTTCACAAACAAACCTTGTATGCTTGTAAAGTGAAGGAATATTATCCCTGCTTTGGAGATAATAATCAACATCACTAATTTACAACAGCCGATAAAAATGAGATTCACATTTTTCTCAAACAAATCAGTTGAAGAACATTTGATTGGTTTGCCGAGAGCTACCTTTCGTGAACACATGCTGCACTTTTTACCTCTTTCCATTTACCTAGACATGTTGGGCACTTGTACATGATGGTGGGGCCAGGTACACATGACATGACAAAGTGATGAGAAAATTGTTATTTGTCTAACAATGGCCTCACCATGTACATGTGCATGTTTTTTTTCATATTAAGAATTATTTGAGCGTGGCAACTTAGACCACCGCAGATGCATTTTAGTTTGACTGGGGCACACAGTTCTATTGTGGATAAAAATAATTGTGCAGGTGTACATGTCTGGCAGCCAGAGAAGGCGACAGGGACAGTGCACGGGGCACTGAAAACCCAGGCAGTCTCACAGAAGCTGGGGATCAGCAGGTTTCCAGCACCCCATGCACCGTTTCTGCTGTCTTCTCCAGCCCTACCCTGCCTTAAGTAATAAAAGTAATTGCTACTAGACCTACATTTTATGTGGCAGGGTTTGTTTGTTTTTTTAAGTACTTTAGGATGTAGGTTATTCAAATGTGATATGAGCACATTAAATTGCTTGATTTTTGCTTCTGTTTACCCCACACACTTTCTATTACCCATTCTGCCTTTGTTGTCAAAGTCAACATCACCTTATAACTGATACAAAATACTGTATTTACTTGTACAATCTTAGCCTACAAAAGGCTGAGAAGTGATACACAAAGCATTTCCCCCAGAATCAGTGGATGTGACATACTTTTAGTTTAGCAAGGCTTTTGATACCATCTCCCATGACATTCTTATTAACAAACTAAGGAAATATAAAAGTACTTTAAGATGGATATGTAATTGGCTGGCTCATATTCCACAATGAGTTGTCAGCAATGGCTCAGTGTCTAGTTGGGAGGAAGTATCAAGTGGAATTCCCCAGGGGTCTTGTCCTAGATCTGGTATTGTTTAATAACTTCATTAAGGATTTGGACAATGCAATTGAGTGCATGTTTAGCAAATCTGCTAATTACAAGTAAGTTGGAGTTGCAGATACTCCAGAGGGTAGGGCTAGGATCCAAGATAGACAGGAAAAATGGTCCACAATCAATCAGATGAGATTAACAAAGGCAAGGTCAAAGTCCTTCGCTTGGATCAAAATAACTGCATGCACACATACAAGCTGAAGAACAACTGGCCAGGCTGCAGTACTGCAGAGAAGGACCAGAGACCATAAGCTGAATGTGAATATGTGTACATTGCCTTTATATATTATGCCTCCTTTTTTTCTAGCCCTAACCCTCCTGAGCTAGATATACCCATTCATGACCATGCTGCAAACACATGAATTATCCTACCACATTGCCATAACCCTAGCTGCATCATAACTCTGTACTCCCATGAGGACCTCCAATTCTTCCCATTTGTTCCCCATACGTCACATATTAGTATATAAACATTTCAGGTATCTGACTAATTATCCTATTGTCTCCCTGAGAACATTGCTAAGGCTTCTGTTATTGCTTTCCCTTACTAAGATTGTATACAGGTCTCCAAGGCTCTTTACTTACCTCTGGGCTTTTGCCTCTATCCCCCAGTAGACCAAGGTTAAAGTCCTCCTCACTAGGTCAGCAAGCCTGCTAACCCCCTCTGTCAGGTGACCCCATCTCTTCCTGCAACACCATCCCACAGTCAAAGAAGCTAGAGCCCTGCTGGCAATGCCATTGACTCAGCCACATGCTGATCTCCAGGATGCATCTGCTCCTAGTCAAACCTTTACCCTTGACTGGGAGGATCAACAACATCACCTTCTCCCTTCCTCTCCCCCCATTTCCTTCACCACTGCATCCAGAGCCATGAAATCGTGTTTGATCTGCTCAAGATCACCTCTGGTAGCATCATTAGTGCCCACATAGAAGAGCAGCATGAGAGAGTAACTAATAACTATTTAAATAACTAAGTCTCTTAGTTTTTCAAACTTTACCCTCTTATAACCTTAGGTTCTTGATTTTAACTCCACTTTGTTTACCATTTCATTTAATCTTATTTGATCTGAGGTTATTTTTTATGGCTTGCTCTTCTATAATGTCTTCATTACTTATCATCGAGGTAGTTATCCATATCAGTCTGAAGTCAGGTAGGGCAAGGTGGTACCTTAAAGAATAACTGGTTCAGAGAAGTTTCAGAAGCAACAATCTACTTCATAAGATGCCAGGGATGAATCATCTAACAAATTAGGCCGGAGCTTCCCACAGTTAGTCAGTCATTTTCACAAGTACTCAGTTGGTGCCTATCCTTTGAAAAGAGTCTTATTTCAGTGAATGCATCTCAGTGGTTGAATGTCCCCCAAATCATCCTTTTAGAGATCAAAGAATTCAAAGCATCCCTAGGGATCAGAAAATTCCTCTGAAGACCACATGCCCCTCCACTTATTTTAGAGTTTTCCTCAGCCTGGCTGTCACCCTTGATTCATCCCAACATGAAGGATGATTAATGGATACTCAACATGAGCCTATGTTACAGCAACAATTCCCTAGATCTACTTCACTGCCAAAGTTAATGAACAATCAATATTTATAGAACAAAGAACTTCAAAAAAATTGTAAGCCATCTTATTACTGAAACATACTACCAATATTCAATTAGTCTCTGAAATGTCTTGCACTTTTATTTGAACTCCTATGTCTCATTTGAGCTAGAGAAGATAGTTACCCACGACAGTAACTATAACTCTTAGAAATGTGCTGTCCATACATACATTCCACTAGGAATAAGGCTACTTTATACACTCATTTCAAGGTGGGTTTTTTGCTTTCTGCATTCATAAACCCCATTGCTCCTAAGACTGTAAACTATGGATATAAACAGGTTATATGAGCTTCCTGTTCCTCAGTTTCTTCATAAGTTCAGAATATTTGGGACCCCAAAGAAGATTAGGATGTAGAACCTAAATGTGGGCATCTTTCAACTCCAGTTACAAAGAAAAGTAACTTCTCTTCTCCTTTCTCCAATAAGAGTTGTCTATAACGGAAAGTACAAAGCAGTGCCTTGATCACACAGAGGCAGGATTGTATACTCCTTGGTGAACACCAACTACAGAACTAGTTTCTCAAATGCACAGTCCAATCTAGAAGCATCAGCAATGGCACAGTGCCTACAAGACATGAACAGCGCTCTGGTGGCATATTTAGAGATAACTAGAATGGAGATTCTCTTGCGAGACCACAGACAGGAAAGAACCCTAGCTCAAGGTGCAAATACCACAGCCCCTTGCCTTGTGAGTTGCAGAGCAAGATCTGTTGCCAGAAGAGTTTTTGGACTCGCAGCAGAAGACAGGGGAATACAGAGCTGATAACCTTGGCAAGTATCAGTGGCATAGGCTGATGCCCTGGTCACTATCTGAGGAAGATAGTCTGAGGCTGACCAGCTGAGAGATGGCATGACTATTCCTGCTTCTGATAAGCAGGGATCCTAGTTTTCCCTGATAAAAATAAAAATCACAAATTCTCTGATAAAAATTGCAAATTCTCTGATAAAATAAAAAATGTGTGGTGCCTGCTGGCTGGCACTCCATGTCTTCCTCCAACATCCTCACTCCGAGACGCCAGCCAGCTTCTGCCCTAGCCCTGCCCCATAAACCCCAAGCCCCACTTATCTCCACAAATGAAGAAGACTGATCTTCCTCCTGAGGCAACCTCTGGTAAGTGACTGCATCGGGTCCCTCCCTATCACCCTCTCCCCCACCCCCGCCTCCAGCCAGGGCTGAGGCTTTCCCACCCATTTTGTAAACAGCTTTTGCAGGCTGGAACTCAGCCAGCCTGCAGAGCTCTTTGCAAAAGGGGGAAATCCACAATTTCCCTGCTAAAAAGGGAAAATCCACATTTTCTCCAATTAGGCTGGGAAATCCATGGTTTTCTCTGTTTTTCCGTGGGAAGTGGGAAACCCGAATCCTTGCTGATAAGCCTCCAACACAGAGTCCAATACCAATAGCCTGGATGAGCTAGTAACCATGCTAGTACAACAAATGAAAACAGCAATGAATGGCTCCATCAGGACTAGGAGAGCATTGGTGCTGTGAAGAATGGCAGCATCACAAGTGGCATCAGCTTTAGTGGACCGGATACAGTCAAGAGTTGCTTATATTGCTCCACCTTTCAACAGAACCAACATAAATGCTGGGGTGTGGATACCGACAAAAAGCCCAGTGTTACAGTGGTGGTGAAGCCCAGTGTTACAGTTTGTGGAAACCTGGTGCCCCTGTAGCACTGAGGGAGTAGGTTTCTCTTTACTTGTACCTCAGCACTAAATAATCCATGCTAAGACAATTCCAAGGTCCACTGGGAGCTGCAAATTCTCCAAGTCAGACAAGAAAATGTTTTTGAGGAGGAACAAGTCAGGGATTTTCCTCCTGGAGCTACTTTTAGACTTAAATTCACCAGAGTCCACCTTCTCCAGTACTGAAGATGATTTTCAGGGTAGGGAACTTGAGCTCTTCAGGTCTCTGTGCCTGGCAGTGTCCTAAATTTACTATGCTGCTAAGCCTAGAGTCCAGCCTTTTTCCCCTTTGTTTTGGTAAGTGTAAGATTTCTAAAATTAACACTTCCCCGAAATATGAACTGTTCTCAAACAGTAGTGGCAAATCACTAGCAGGGATAGCTCCATTTCCCCTCATACAAGACATTATATGAAACCTAGAAATATGGAAGGCATTGCTTTCAAAAGCAGAAGTGAGGCCTGATCTTTTGAGAAAAACCGAGACCTCTCTGTGCTAGAGAAGGCCAACCAGTCAAAAATATTTCCAAATGCCAAAAAGCAACATAAATGAACAAAGGCAGTAAATTAAAATGAAAACTATCTTACAAAAACTAATTAACAAAGAACAAGTATAAAAATGAGTTCAAAGAATCTAATTATCAATGCATAAGAGCAAAGTAAAAAAACCTGCTATCAGTATGAACAGCAAAAATGCTGCATCTTGAGCATTCCCAACAGAAGGCTGCTGAGAGCAACCAAGAAGCAGGCACTGTGCGCCATGCTTTATGCTACCACTGTAGAGCAAAAGGAAGAGCAGAATACATGCACTCTGTACAGGAACTATTAAGGCAAAAGTTTCCACATCCAAGCAGACAAGAGGTACGCATATCTAAAGATGTGCACGTGTTGAATCACATGAAGGAGATACCAGTATTACTTTTATCAGAAGGCAGCAAGTCCACTTGTTTTGGCAGTCATGCTCTTGGACTCACCTGTCTTACCCTGCTGCACTTGTTGCCTGAAAACTCAGTATCCCTTATTTTTCCTTATTCTGTGGAAGCTGAAAAAGCTGCCAGCATCAGTTTCCAATATTACATACATTTCTGCTGACTGCTAAAATGTCAACAGGTGACTATCTGAATTTTTCATTAGTACTGATCTGTAATTTAACAGTGTCTGACCTTACAGTCTATCATTTGACAGTATTATTCTGACAATTTTCTAGTAACCCACTAGATTGGGGAAAACAAGAAGTAAAGCTTACATATCTTAAAATCAAACTTCAGTGCAAACTGCTTGAACATAGCAACCCACTGTCGAACATTATTTAGATCAGTGTTAGCAAAACAGGTTTGACATTTATCACATTTGCTTTTCAAATTTCTTCTCTAAGTATATTATTTGTCATTAAGATTTTGCCATAATGCAAAACGATTGGCAAGACTTAAAAGGAACTGGGAGTAGATGACTGATATCTTGATGAATAAGGAAATATAGGCTGAGCCAGAATTTATTTTTTTTAATACTTTGATATTCAATATTTTTCAGTGCATGACATATGGAAGAATGTGT
>JAGPOW010001338.1:14394600-14408152 GCA_030014935.1 Caiman crocodilus
CATGTAAGAGCAGTTGATTTCAAGATCCACTAATAAAATGCATGACATTGGGCATATCTACACATGCCCCTACGGAGCCATTGTAACTGCACCATCATTTAATACTGAGCTGTGCCAGCAGTGCATGGTTATTTTTAGGTAATACATCACTGTAGCAACACACTATATGAGAGAGAGCACATTGCTACAGCGACAGCTGTGGTGTCACGGTTTGTGCTTGTCGATGCTATGTCATCATAGCACATTGCTACGGCGACATAGCATCACATGTAGATGCACCCATTGGGTAGCAAAAGTTGCCACTTTTAAAATTTCTGCTTGTGAAGAGAATGAGAAAAAGGGGTTAAAGAAGAGCTTACCAATGGAGCAATGAGGTGGCAGCCCTTTTCAACAAACAGCTGGCCTGTGCAGGAACAGGAGTCTGGTACAGAGCCCTGAGCGAGGTAGCACAGAAACCTCCCCATGGGCCTAAGGATCCAGTAAGGGTGTTCTGGGGCAGGAAGGGAGGTTCAGAGCCAGGAAAAGAACAGGAATTTGGTCCTTCAAGTCTGTTGCCAGGAGACAGACAGAAAGGGCACCTGAAAACTAAGGTTTAGGAAGTGCTGAGTGAACTGCAAGAGGCAGTCACTCCTAACCAGGAAACAAGATAAAGATTACCTTTTGCCTGCACGAGCACTTCAAGTCTCAGCACTAAGCACTTCACTAAGCACTTTGTATGCCCATGAGCACTTGGTTAGTGTGGCCCAGTTGCACCTGATAGTTTGAGACTTAGGTAGTAGTTTGAAGTACTTGACGATCCTATGGAAAAGGTGCAATACCGATAAGGCAATGTGCACTTTAGATAAGGCTTAGAAACAACAGTAGCAAAGCTGATATATTTCATACACCAAGGGAGACAGTGCAATATTGTGCAGCAGACATTTGGGTTGGAAGACCTGGACAAGATTAGGACAGGCATAAAGCATAGAGCAACCAGACACTGAAGCTAGAGTCAACAGCTAACTAGTAACTTGCCAAACAAGGTATTTAACAACCAGGCAGCATAAGGCTGGGCTGTGAGGTGAAGGTGGAGCCCCAGAATCTCACTCTAGAATGAGATTCACTGAGTTCCAATCCAGAGAGTTGAAGGTGGGCTGTGACTGGGCTGAACACCTCTGAAGTTATTAAGATCCATATAACCACATGGCAGGCAGCTTAATCAAAATTGCAACCCAAAACTCTTAGGATTAGAAGGCACAGTAGCTTTTATTAGAGAAGCTGTGGGTGAACTAGAAGCACCAGCAAGGCAAGTAAGGAGGGTCTGAGCCAACACTGCTGAAAGCCCATTTTGATGCATGATGTAAAGGCAAGTAGTATTTGATCACAACTATTCCATCCTGACCTGAAAACTGCCTGCTCCAGGGGAATTTTTCTTTCAAATTAAGTCAATAATGTCAGTTCACCCAGTGCAATGCATTTTAAATTGTATGCAAACGTGAAAGAGTATGATAGACAGTGTTTTAGGACATCAGCTGGTATACCCAAGTTCAGCAGAGCAATGCCTTTTTATATTTTCTTCACCTCCATTTTTTGGCAGTTTGACAGAAAGAAAGATCTTAGTAAAGAGTGTCATCAGGCAAATATGTCCTTTTGGAACAAGATACCTTTCATCCCCATGGGGAACATATCTGGCATTTCCTAACCTGAGCACTTGACTTTGCAACCTTAATATTCTTTTAAAATAATTTACTTCTCAAAGTGGCATTAGCAACAATTTGAAGTTGAAGGACAAACTCCAACACTCAAGATAATTGCTTCTAATTCTGCTACTTCGGCATCCTATGAGTCCTTAGGGAAGGTCTTAAGGGGGCTGCATTAAGTCCCAAAGAGTTTGGACTCTGACTCTCTAGTAATTTAACCTTATTCTGAGATAAGCTGCCAGTGCCTGAGCAATCTATGGAGCATTCCCCTTTAATTCCCTACAAGAGCAGGAATCCTTAAATTCTAAACATAACCAACACCAAAAGAATATTCATAAATGAGAGGCATTCTACCAGAAAACAATTAATTTTGATAATACTGCCCCCTTCTCAAGTCTGAAAGAATGCAGGTAGATGAGTAAGAATCTAGTCAGAGAATACATTTAGTTAAGTCTAATTACTGAAGAGTTGTGCTACTTCCTCAAACGTAGCCACATGAACTGGATTCTTAATTTGAGATACTAAAAATACCTAAAGTTTTTAATATTCTCCAGTCACAAAAATCCCTAACCTAAGGGAGACTTTCCCAGGCTCCCAGCCAAGACGTAGGATTTAGGATAGAAAGCTTGTAGGAATGCAAAACACATGTGGAACTACCAGAGGCATAGTGATAAGGTCCTAAGAAGAGGATAATGTGAGGGAATATATTGCCAAGTGCAAGTATTAGAGAATATACATTTACTGTATTCAGTTTTGGGCCCCCACTACAGAAAGTATGTGGACAAACTGGAGAGAGACCAGTGGAAGGCAACAAAAGTGGTGAGGGGGCCAGGGTCCATGACTTACAAGGAGAGGCTGAGGAAACTGTGCCTATTTAGTCTGGAGAAGACTGGTAACAGGGATTAAATAGCAGCCTACAACTACCTGAAGAGGGGTTTCAAAGAGGATAGAGCTGTACTGTACACAGTGGTGGCAGATGACAGAACAAACAGCAATGGACTTAAAGTTGCCTCAAATGAAGTTTAGGTTAGATATTAGGAAGAATTTTCTTACTTACAAGGAAGGTAGTAAAACACTGGAACAGGTTACCCAGAGAGGCAGTGGAATCTCTATCCCTGGAGTTTTTCCAAGACCTGGCTAGACAACACTTTAGTTGGGATGATCTAGTTGGCAATGGTCCTGCTTTAATCAGGGGGTTGGACTAGATGTTGTACTAGATGATCTTCCAACCCTAATTTTCTAGGATTCCTTGGATTAAGAATAAATTCCAGCATTGGAACAAATACTTGAAAAGTGGTTTAAAGAGACTTGAATATACTATGCATCAGTAGCCTAGAAGAATATCACTCTCCAAGGAAATGTTGCTCAAGAAAGGACAAACGGCAAGCAGGTATATAGGTTAAGTTTCACAACTGGAACATGGTGAAGGTAATTCTCAAAATACTTCCTTTGTGGTAACTAAGTGGAGATACTACAGGCTAAAGAATACCCATCAGGAATCCAACAACAGTGAAAAAGTGCCAAGCTGATTCAAGTGTGTCATTATAAACTACATTAATGTTACACTATTAGTGATACTGTATGAATGCTTTGTTAATAAAGTGTATTTTGTTAATACATTTTTGTTTCAGTGAGGATTTAGTGAATACAGAAGATTGGCCCAAGACATCTTACCTTGTTTCCAGCAGATCTCATTGCCATAAACATGGAGTAATGTTCTCAGAAAATCCTTTGCATTGAAGCAAACAACAATACCTTTACACTGCAGTATTTGAATTAATATTTGTCTGCATAACAAAAATAAATTCACTTGTTAAAATATGTCATGTCAAACTATTGAATGTAAAATAAAATTGTATTTGGATAAATATTTATAAGATACAAGATTACACTGAATATGAACAGAAATGACAGTTAAAATTAAAAGATTTCCTGTTTCTGGTCAAACAGGGTAACTGAAGGTAAGTGGTTTTGTTCAGTTCATATTATGCAACTAAACCAATTAACAGATTTACTTGAACATTCTCAGAATAGTTGTTTGATACACAGACTTGCAAATGTTGGGAATATATGCTCTAGAGGACCCTCTACATTAAAGTAGAAAGTTCAATGCAATTTCCATATGTAGTCACAGTTTACCAGTACAAATGATACTGAGCGAACATGGTCTTCTTTGTTAATCATATTTATTGAATTTAGTTACTGAAAGCTTCAAATTATCATTTTTCTGTACAGCACTAAATGCTATTTAAAAATAGCTTGCTTGTTACTAAAAGATGTTTCGGAAATGTTCCCATGTTTTTGCCTCATCCTCAACATATTTACAGTTCATTTGCTGTTTTATAGTTTAAAAAAAAATATATATAATGCACATATTTAAAAAACAAAGATTTATGTAGACTTCGCTATGGCCAGAAATGGGGTGTCAATAAAGAGACTTCTCATGAATAGTAAATTGTATTTAAAAGTAAACAAAAATTAAATAGCAGATTAACAGCTATAGATTTTGTTCAAATGTTAAAGATTCTCATATATCAGTAAAGTAGCAGAGTTGAGAATAATTTCTGTTTACTGTGTAAAAAAGAAAAATTGACAAGTTTCTTTTAACTTTTTCATCAATCATAACACTATGTAGATCACAATAGATCTCAAAAGCAAAAGATGCATATATGAAGCACTCCAGATTCCACGCCAGTTTGGAGCACCAGAGATTGCCAAGGACAGCTGAGTACAAATACTCATTTAATTGTCTGCCTTGCTTTTTGCCCACTATTCCACAGGGAAAAAGGGGGACAGCAAACTACTCCAAGATGCTAGAGGACCAAGCAACCCCCTTTCAGGCTTCACTTGAGCACGTACATGCATCTAGAAGCAGAAAGCTACCATTTCATTCAGGGTCATTTTTGGAATGCTTCAGCCATTTTTAGAGCACTTCACAGGGCACGTGCATCTGTCTGCGTGTCATTTATAGTACTTCAAATGTTATGTCTGTCCAGGCACCAAGTCATTAGTGCTCATTAGCAAAATTCTAAAGAATTTTAAAAATCTATTTTATTCTGTTTTATTAGCATCTCAATTCCTCTCCCCGCCATTATATAACATACTTCAGACACTGGAATCAAGGGGTGAGGACTGGGAGTTGGGGCCTAATCCTGGAAGAGGTCAGAAGCCATAGGAAAGACTTAAAATATATTTAAAAGATACAAGAAGAAAAACAGCAGGGCGGTCTGGAAAGTATCTTTGCAAAGTGTATACTCATACATGAAACATGAGGAACAAGCACTTGCACCCCCTGAAAGTGCCAATGCACCCCCTTACTGGCCATGCTCACTATTCAGGCAATGGGTGAGAGGGGCCATGTGAGAGTGCCGGTGCACCCCTGAGCGCTGGCTGGGGATTGGGAGTGCTGCAGCCACTTCACAATCAGCCATGGGGGGACCCCTCAGCCCAGCAAGATTGGCCACATAGGCACCCCCCCAGTCACTGACTGGTTGCTGGGGGATGCACATGCCCCCTGACCAAGCTGGCACCAGTCACCCGTGTAGATTAGGAAAAGTGCATTAGTGATATATTGAGAATAGGCACATACTTCACATAAGCTGATAGTTGCACTAGGTGACCTTTGAAGCCCATGGATCCTATATGATTTCCTTTCAAATAAAATTGCTTTTAATTAAATTAGATTAATTGGACATTTAAAAGAGATAAATGAAATCTTTACAAATTTAGCATTCCAGCAAAGACGTACACAAATGATTATGCCTTAGCAAGAGCTGTTTCACAACACACATCCAACGTTTGACCTATAAAGATGCTGTTACATACTACAGAATATCCTCTAAGATGTCAAGAACTATAGAAAAAAAAACATGTATTCAAGAATTTTAAAAAACTCTACATCTCAAAGAACTGTGCTACAGTCAGGTTCATCTTTTCTCCATACGAAAGCCCATGAAAACCTACCATAAATTAAAACACAGCACTTATGAGTGAAAGAGTGAAACTAGACAAATCTTACATACTGTTTTATAATGCTGACCAATAGTCAACATTAATATTATTAACAACAGATACGTCGAGCAATTTTTGTAAATGTTCTCTTACCTACTATATTGCTCATGAGCCTGTTCTTCTTGTCCCCATGCAGAAGTGTGCTCTAGCTTTAAATAAACAAGCTTATCATTCCTGACACAGGTATCCAATGGATTAGCAATGGAACAGCCGCTGGAAGGGCAAAGGTGGTCTGACTGACTTTTCACTAATACAGCGATTCCTTTTACTGATGAAGTTAAATCCTATAGGTACAGTTGGTTAAAGTTAGGAACATTTTGTATAGTCAATTTTTGTGCAATTCTATATGAAAAATTTAGTTTTCCCATAATTTTAGGAGATGCAACCTGCCACTTGCATTAGATTTATCAAACATATGTAATGATGGGTGCATTTCTGTTACAGTAACAATCATGATTCCTAGTGCTGAACCAGGCTCCCTAAACATTTGCAAGTACAGACAAAGGCAAAAAGCTTGCAATCTACAAAATTGAAGGCATTGGCAACCAGCTAATTTTGGCTGATGTGGTCGATAAATGGCCCGTGCATGTGCACAGCCATAGCTGCAGGCAGCCAGAACTGCAGTCTGGCAGCATGGAGAGCAGCCAGATTGGGTTGGCAAGTCTGTTGTGGGGGAAGGGGCATGGGGGCAGATCAAGGCCCCTGCAGCGAGGAAGGGAGTAGGGCTGGGGTAGAGGATGGAGATTTAAGCAGCTTGTCCAAGGGGTGCAGGCATTCCCTGCTGCTGCACACACCCTAGGAGAGCATGGGGCAAGAGGCGTTTGCCCAACTGTGCAGGGCGAGGGCAAGCTGCTGCTGCATGCTGGGGTGGCACCAGGCTCTTCTTGGCAAGGGCTGGGCCATGCTGCGCTCAGGTTGGACAGTGGCGGCACTGGGAGAGGGGCTAGGGGAGGGGAGGAGAGCAGCCACCCCAGAATTCGCCATAACCCCCCAATCCATCCTCCCAGCACCTCTGCCTGCCCCAAGCTCAGCCCTAAGATACGTTCTGATCCAAAGTCAGATTGCAGATCTGATCTCCATTCTGATTCTGATAACAAGGGCAGTAATCACCGGTTACAGCACAGAAAACGACGAGGTCAATTGTTTTACAGGATCTGAGGTGGAGCTTGAATGGAGGAAGAGGTGAAAAGAATCACCATCTTCTGTTCTACTACGTGCTACTCTGCTCCCCTTCCCCTGCCTGATCTGCTACTCTGCTTTCTGCTCCCAGCCCTGCCTAATTTGCTCCTTTGCTTTCTGACCTGTTGCTGTGCTGCCTATCCCATCCCTGACCTGCTACGTGCCATTTGTGGTACCCGTGCCACAAGTTGGCCACCCCGACCTAGAACACAATATTGGACTGGAAGGGATCACACCCTCTGTAGCAACAGTGTTGCAATTGCAGGGTCCCTAAAGGTCCATAAGAATGTGCACTGAAGCCCTTCTTCCCCATACACAGAATAACCCTAATTATTCCAAACTTTAGTACAGAAGACCAAAAGTCTGAAAAGTCACATGATCTTGTGTCCTTGAATGGCTGTTAGAATCAAGCCCAGTTGAGATAAGTGCATCAAGCTAGATGACTTCAAATCCAATGCAAAGATTAAATCTGTACTTTGCCTTAGTCAGTGATTCAACTTCCTAATGGCTGGCATGGCAATCAAGAGTTTGAACCAAGCCAAAAGACTCCTCAAGCTTCATGCCAGATCACCTACTCCAGTGCCAGCAGGATTCTCACTGCAATCAGTCCTAAGAAGAGAGTCTCTCTCTGTGTGGAGCAGTCTGCACACTCATGAATATACAGACCCACAAGATTCTATATTAATAGAGTTTGCTTTGATCCTAAAAAGACACAGATGAGATCACAAAGTTTCATCAAGTTTTGTACTCATGTTTTGGAAAACCCGAACACAAATTCACCCAGGTTTGCACAAGACTGATTCCAGACTCACAATCCACATGCCAGAAATTTAACAAATTCAGAAGAAATTCCATTTCACAGTTGCAGCTTTATTAAACCTGATTTTTTCTCTCTTAGCTCAAGCATGAACCTCTCAAAATTATGAAGTTCATTATTATTCACTAACCTGATTAGAGTTAAGCTGTGAAGAACCATCTTGAAATACCATTGTAATCACTACAGCCGATGCCTGTTTAATAGTTCCAAGTAGTTGGATTTTTTCTTCATAGTCTAAATTTCTTATGTCACAAAATGCTTTTTCAGATGATTCGCCTTGTTCAGAAGTCCAATCACACTTAGTTTTACATGGATTAATAGAGTGCTTTGCTGGTAACCATTTTTCTAACTTCTGTGAACAATACATAGGCACATCCCGTTTCCTTTTAAGACTGGAAGATTCTTTAAGATTCTTTTCACAATCCTTATTTTCCTTTGTCTTTACTGAAGAATTCCCTTCACCACTGTGCCATTTTGGTAGACCTACCACTTGGTTACTTAGAATAGCACTTGAACAGAAGTGGGGCAATAGTAAGCCCATGCTGGCCTCTCGGCTGCAAAACACTTCATTTTTAAGAGATGTATTTTTTGCAGTGTAAGCAGACTTTAATACAGGTACAGAATTATGAATCTCCTAGAAAAATAAGAAACATTTTTGGTGAACAAATGATTCAACTGATTATTAAAAGTCAGCAACCAAATAAATATGAATTGAGTGTCTTTTTAGAAATATTTTTCCCCAAATAATTTGTGTGGAAATTTTTTTATGCCATCTGAGAGTCCTTTAAAAAAAGATCTGCTTCATATTTTGAATTTGTCAAGTTAAACAAATACTAATTCAAGAAAATATAAACAGAAGGTAAATGCTTAATGTAGATTTCGTTTTTATTTTAGTGAGGGAATACATGCATTTAATATCTTCAATACTGAAAGGGATTACAAATCTTATAAAAGGTACCCAGTTAACAGCCTAGAAACTAAAGCCTTTCAATCTGAAAAATAAAAAAACAAAAAACCCACAAGTAACTCTTGTCCATGGCTCCCAATCAATGTGGATCTTCCACAACACTGAAAAACCTGATCTTCAGTGGCTCAATTTAAAAGAAGTTAAAATATTCCATACCCACTCAGTTCTCAGCCATATCACCAAGGCAGCAAAAAAGATTGGTCTTTGTCCTTCACCATTCTTTATATTCCTTAACTGCAACTTTGTAAAACCAGAAGAATCAGCTGTACTTTTCAGACCAGTGTTTCTCAACCACTGTATTATGGATTATAAGGATTATGAATTTTTGACCCCAAATAAGGGAGTAGCAGCTCTCTCAAAAGGTCAAGAGGAGCACCCATCTTCAGCACGTGTCACGCAGACATTCAAATCGGGTAATTCAATCCAGTATACTCTCCAGTCAAGAAATAATGGAGAGTCCTATAAGTAGCACTTGTTTACTTGATGTACACATAAAGCTGAATTGTACATATGGTTTGGTGGAGGGGGAGAAATCACAAGGAACATGCAAGGGGTCAAAATTGAGTGGGCAAGACATGTCACCGCTGTCCAGCCAAAATGGGACTCCAGATAGCCACTTCAGAGAAAAGTTCCCAGACTAGACAAGCTGGGAAATGAAATGCTTCCTCAAGATAAAGCTAGCTGCTTCTAGAAGCAGGAAGAAACTATTTGGGAACCATTAGTGAGCTGACAAAATGAACAAAAAAAAAAAAACCAACTGTATCCTGGACTGCCTACTAAATGGATACCAGGTACCTGGCATCTAGCAGAAGCAGCACAACCATAGAAACTCGTGGCTAAAAAAGTATTTGCTGTTTTTAGTACTAAATCTTGAAGCATTTTTTAATCTCAACAGCTTTCCATATAATATATGGAAATATATAAATCACACACAAAGTAATTTCTTTGTCTGCAGTATGCTTGCCTTTTCATGTTCCAGAAGCGTTTCCTTTTCCCTGAATTTATATTCATTTGTCTCCTCAACAGCACCTTAAAAAAGAAAAAAGCAGCCTATTAAGGTTACCTAAAAACTTTCCATCACGCTATTTTCAACTGCCTACAATGTTACCAAAATGTAACTATTTGCACTGACATTTTCCATACTAGTTGCATACTTCTGAATAAATATTCTTGGAAATTCTTATGCTTTCCAAGAGTTAGCCATTACCTAAAACAGATGGAGTGAAAGTGTATTTTGTTTATATCAAGAAATTTGTACTTCTCAGAAACCAGCAGATAGCTGCAATGGCTTGAAAAAAAAATGTCACCCTGGTATCACTTGTGCCTCTCAACGTTCCTGTAAAAAATCCACCCAAATTTGGTGAAGTTTAAAAAAAACCCCAAAACAAGTCTCTCGTATGCCCAGCAAGTAATCAGACACTGGCAGTATTTTTCAGAAGGGATTACTGCTAAACTTGGGATCCAAAATAAAGAGCACAGTAGCTTAGGTAACCAACTTCAGTTCAGCAGCAGTATGCTGTTGGAAGCTACCAAACTAAACCTACATGAACTAAAAAAAAAAAAGTGGGGAATGAAACCTGGATGCAAGGAGCCCCAATTTGTCCAGTGGGTTTGGCCTAAAAAAGAAAAATATATATGACCCAAGTTTGATATGCATTAGACTCTCCCACTCCCCACATGCATCAGCAAGGCTGGAAACCTGGCCTTGTAGATCCCCTCAGTTCAAACCTCTATAACAAAAAAGGCTACACCTTAGATAGATTTTGCACAATTTTTCCAGTACATTACACAAATATTTATTATGGAAAAATGAAGAGCAGAAATCCTGAACATATATGGTTGCTGATCTGAAGTGGCATCTCCACATTAAAAGACATCTTCCTTCAACAGCAAATCCTATGGCAATGGGTGATTAGCAACAGGGGCAGATGCCAGTGATTACTAAATCACAGATCCATGCAAAGGCAATGATTGTCCTTTTTTAAATACATAGGGTGTAAAAAGAAGGTGCCAAATAATGCGGGGCCTCTGCAGGACATGCTTGATAATCTGGTGGTAGCACCAGATGACAAAGCTAATCTCTTTAACAGACTCTTTGCTTCGATTTTTCTGAGCAGGGACAGGGACATCCCCCGCACTGGGATTCCAGACAGACCCAGAGGCTACGCAGCCAGGCCCAGGGTCAGTGAGGACCTAGCCAGGGAACTTCTGGTGGGACTAGATGTGTTCAAATCAGCAGGTCCTGATGACTTCCACCCCCAGAATGCTTAGGGAATTGGCAGAGGTCATTGCAGGACCCCTGGCACGGCTTTACGAGCACTCATAGTGCTCTGGTGAGGTGCCTGATGACTGGAAAAGTGGCAATGTGGTCCCCATTTTCAAAAAAGGGAAGAAGGAGGACCCAGGAAACTATAGGCCTGTTAGTCTTACCTCAGTCCTGGGGAAGCTCTTTAAGGAAATTATCCAGGAGCACATGTCTGCGAGGGGTCAGCAGGGCAGTTTATGCTTAGGGGCAATCAACACTGGTTCATTAGAGGCAGGTCCTGTCAGACCAACCTGGTGGCCTTCCACAACCAGGTCATAAGAGTCTTGAACACAGATGTCGTGGTGGACATAAGCCTTCCTAAAGTCCAGGAAGACTTCGACACTCTCTCTTACCCCATCCTCATTAAAAAAACTAGGCGTCTGTGGTGTCGACACCTACGCAGTCAGATGGGTCATAAATTGGCTGGAGGGCCGCACCCAGAGAGTGGTGGTAGACAGGTCTTTTTCAACCTGGAGAGATGTGGGCAGCAGGGTTCTGCAGGGCTCTGTCCTCGGGCCCACGCTGTTCAATATCTTCATTGGCGATTTGAACGAGGTGGTGATGTGGTGGCCAGAACCAGAGGGGTTACTAATCATGAGCAATAAATATATGCTCTTGGAGACATCCAGGCAAATTGTTTAGCAGTTAAGATCAGCTAATGCAAAGCTTGCAAGTTTGCAACCTGCAAGTAGAATTTGTCTGTCACAATTTAACCAAAGTGTTGAATCTAACTATTTGCACTGATCATGGGCCCCCAATATAAGCAAACTACAAGGTTAGCTGATCTAACAGGTTTTTTAAAGGTCAGCCATAACAAGATTTGATCACCTAATATAATCAGCATATTCCAAGGAATAAAAAACCAAGGAGTTGAGCTTGGGCAGAGTAATTCTAATTTCAAACCTCAAAGTAATGTAGTATAATTTGCTTATTGGGTGAACCCGAGTTCGAACAGTAACCTTTCGTGATAATTTCTAACACCTTTTGAGCCCATTGGGTTACAGCTATCGGGCAAGATTGTGAGTGACTCTAAAGCCAACAGATTAGCATAAGGCATAAAGAAACATGCATGTCAAGTGACAAGTTAGAAGGATGGGACAGAAGGACCGTCACTGTACCACGCCTGGATCCTGGACTCCCAATGTGAATGAGAACCAGATCCTGACCAAGGGACCCCTCAGACAGCATTGATAGGGGACGCTGGAGCAACTTGGCGCACACCTGGCATAGAGGGACTGCTGATAAATTGCTAACCCCATGTGGGAAATCTTTGTCATTCTATCTGATGTTTTCATTCACTATTACCTCTTTATTACTGTGCTGTTTGTCACATTAACTTTTCTGTTAACTATTGTATGCTAAGCTATAAGTAAATTTGCCTTTACTTCCCTCTACTTCACTCCCGACTCGTCTCCTTGATCCCAAACCCAGCAGCTTAATGGCTGATACACTCACAGCGCCTAGCTGGCCTGTGACAGGTGAAAAGCACCTTGTTCAAGTTCACAGATGACAATAAGATGTGAGCATGCTAGAAGAGAGGGACAGGCTACAACTAGATCTTGATAGGTCACAGAGGTGGTCAGATGAGAACAGGATGAGTTTCAATATGGACAAGTGCAAGGTGTTGCACCTGGGAAGGAAGAATCAGCAGCATACCTACAAGCTGGGGAACTCCCTTCTCATCAGCACAAAGACAGAGAAGGATCTTGGAATCACTATTGATTCCAAGATGAACATGGGCCACCAAAATGTGGGGATGCGGTCAGAAAAGCTAGCTACACCTTGTCGTGCATCCATAAATGCATCACAAGCAGGTCCAAGGAGGTGATCCTCCTCCTCTATGTGATTGGTCAGGCTGCAGTTCGAGTATTGCATCCAGTTCTGGACACCACACTTCAGGAGGGATGTGGACAGCATTGAGAGGGTCCAGAGGAGGGGCACTCACATGGGCAGGGGAAGCAAGGAAGACCCTATGAGGAGAGGCTATGGGACCTGAACCTGTTCAGCCTCCACAAAAGAAGGCTGAGGGGATCTGGAAGCCACCTACAAACTTGCCAAGGGAGACCAACAGGCAATGAGAGAGTCCCTGTTCCCTCCAGCACTACTGGGGGAAACAAGGAACAACAGCCATAAGTTGACTGAGAGTAAATTCAGGCTAGATATCAGGAAGCACTACTTTACTGTCACGGCAGCTAGGAGCTGGAACCAAATTTCCAAGGGAAGTGGAGCTTGCCCCTAGCCTGGGGGTCTTCAAGAGGAGGCCAGACAGCCACCATGCTGGGGTCATTTGACCTCAGCATCCTTTCCTACCCATGGCAGGGAGTCAGACTAGATGATCTGTTCAGGTCCCTTCTGACCCTACCAACTATGAAACTATTGTCCAGTGGTCATTTTATACTTGGAACTGAGATAGGTGTGCAGTTTAGCAGCTGCAATCATGACTGACCAGGCCTATGTAGGATTGACTCTACTCACCCCACATAGGGAATGGACTAGTGTGACTGCCCACTCTAGCCCCAAGTTATGCTAAGACCAAATGGAGTTTGGGACAGTGGCATGCTGGGAGCAGCACCATCAGTCCTAAGCGAGAGGGT
>JAGPOW010001338.1:14408252-14445977 GCA_030014935.1 Caiman crocodilus
TACTTTGATTAATCCTTGTAATAAAAACTTAGTATAGAATCCTCTCGTCTCGAGTCCCTGAATTTGGATCGCCAGAACCTGGCCCTAGCGGGCTGTAACTAGGAAAGGTGCTTTAAAGAGAGTCTGTATTGCCAGATTGGAAAACCACATCCAATGGGATCACTTTGTCCAAAACAAGTAATGAAAGTTAGCATTCTGGACCATCTGCACCCTGGCAGACAACGCTAATAGTTACTGACAGGAGAAGAACAGTGCTTATGCCAGAGAACATATACAATTTGATACTGACCTCTTGCAAAGGTTAGGGAGAACATTTCAGATTCAATTTATAAGATTTAGAGCTACCATATTATAAACCTAGATTCTGACATTTCTAAACAGAGAGGAGTAGAGTCATACTTGACTACCTTCTAACGTGGAGATCAGTCTTAACTAGTAACAGAAATCAACACTTTCAAGTCTTCCATTAGTCAAGTCTCGGATTAACGAGCTCTTGATCCCCAGCTCAAGAACCATTTCCACAGACTATGGAGCATGATGTAGGGGAGGGAGTCTGTCTCTAAAATACTGAGTCAACAGATAAGTACAGAAAGACAAAAAGCCCAAGGCTGAATCAATTCAATCTTTGCTGTTTAGTCTAAACTGCACAGATTGAACCAATATAAGCAAGTAAACAGAGATTCACTTTTGATTCTGGAAATAGAGCCACATGCCTGCAGTGTCCCAGGCCAGAAGCCAGAGGGTGCCACAGCACACCTCCCTACTCAGCTGGAGCACACCGCTTGGGCCAAGGCTAGCCTCTTCCCTCTGCCCCATACATACCTTGGAAGGAGGGTGCAAAGCATCCTGAGATGCTGGAGCACATCAAGTTAATGTGAATCTGAAGGGGATATGACACAGAAGTTCAATAAACCAATTTAACCTAAATCAGTTAAGTCTGTTACTACTCCAGCCGAGTTTATCTTAAACTGGTTTTCCCCATTTTAAAAGCAGTTTATATACACTGAACTTCTGGTATGTTACAGATATGAACTGGTTTCCAATCACTTATACTGGTTTGTGTGTAATGTCTAACCCTAGCCAAGAAGTCTAATACAGACAACACTGAACAAATAAAAAGAACTGCGGTGCACGCAGAAATGTTATTATTGCAAAATGTATTTGCTTCATACAAGATTAAAAAACAGTAATTTGTGAAAGTGAAACAGAAGTTCCTGTTTTTTAGTACTGTGCTACTTAGGGGAGTTAAGTAATGTGGCAAAGCCAAAATTAAAACCCAGGAGAGGATTCATTTTTGCCAAAAGAACCCAAAAGAACGCTCACCCAATTCAAAAGAATGACTTGAACATTATTTCTAACAAAATATTGTGTGTGTATCAAAAGATCTGAAAATGGAAGACATTCAAATACCACATGAATTTTAAGTTCTATTAGTTTCCCCCCAAGTTTTTGGAAAACAATACTTCTCAAAACTGATTTGACCTTAAATGCAACCAGTATCAATAAAGGTCCGCAATGCAAATTTATCAACACAGAGTAAATAAAATTTGAATTTCACGGAATCATGAAGAACCATAAAATCATAGGGAAGTAGCACTGGAAGGTTCATTTCATATAATCAGATTACGGAGAAGCAAAGAACCATTACGTATGACCTCATGATTATTTTGAAGCATCGGGGCCAAATTCTGACATCTTAACTTGCACCTGGATAAAGTTATCAATACAGTAAAAGCGAGACATTTGGCCAAAGTAATAACTAGGTTTGATCAAATACGCAAAGCTAGCAATATTAAAATCATGATCTACCTACTTATACTATAGAAATGGAGATTACTGGTAAGTATTAAACTTTGTACATCTACAGTTCTGCCGAAGCCTTTATCGCACAGTATGAAACAACAACACAGTTCTAGTAGGGCAGCAGGGGCAGTGTGTCGGCTACAGTGGATCACAAAGGGCAAAGATATTTTCATGATATCTTTAACACAAGGTTCTAGATATTAACGGCTGCGGACATAATCTGCTTCAAGACTCGGGAATTTTAGTTTTTCCTCCATTTCCATCCTCATTATAAGTTACTCAGCAGATCTCAAAACTTATCCTAAATTTAACTATCTTAGCTGAAGTTTGAAAAAACATCACTAGATGGCAGCATACATCCACTGTTGCTGTCATGCATTCATAGCTCAAGCCCAAAATGACATGACAGCACCTTTGGTTGAAATAAAGCATCTCTTCTTTTAAAAGAAACACTATTCTCAATATGCATTTTCAAGAAAATATCAAAATAAGATTCAATTGTATACTTATCAAAATAAAGTAAGGTCCAAGAGCTTCACCAAAGAGAGGTCCCCCCCAACCCTGCTCTCACTCAGCCATGATCCTGAATTTCTAGCTATTTTCTGTTTTTTGAAGGATTTTTAGACAAAAATCTTAAGCCCAGCACTACAGCATACCATGCCTGACATGAATAGCATCTCACACACGGAAGATCTTAGCTGAAAATCATCAAGTATTAGAATGACTGAGAATAATCAGACTAACATAACTAATGATCACTGTTTTTCCTAACTGTATATTTGCTCCAGATTTGGAAGTCTGGGTTGACCCACATAGTTGTTTAGAAATGATTTCCCCTTAGTTAAAACAACATAAGCACTATGTGGAAGGCATCTTCTTTCTTTTCTTCCAATCAGACCAAAAGAGGAACCCTGGACACTCACAAAAGGAATTAGATGCATGTTAATACCTGTTCAGTTTCTATTCATGCTGGAATGGATTTAATAAAGACAATAATTTCATGGGTCAGGAAGCCTGGCCAACCTTTTTTTTTTTTTTTTTTTTTAAATGGAGTTGATGTTGTTTTGAAAGCTATGGTCATGGACACTGACTAGGCCCAACAGGACACCCAATAATGCTTAAAACATAAAAATAAAGGTAAATTGACCTGTAGAGCTTTTCTCTATGCTAAACCAGGTAAACCATTCATTGCTGGCATGTTAACCTATTCCTACAGGCTTACAAAGAAAGGAAGCCATACATTTGTGCTATTTGACAAAACATACAACCCCAAAACTAAATTTACTTTCACTACTTTAGTATTTCTTGATTATTTTGGATTCTGTTAAGTCTGCCAGTGAAAATGCAATTGAAAGCAAACCTCAGTGCATGACAAACAAATTTCTAGTTTAATTTTTTCCTTTTTGTACACAGATAAAAAAAAATATTGAACCAATGTTCTCTGCAAGGTCATCATCATTTGTACTTCATAGGACAAAGTATATGTATATGAATAGGCTCATATAAACAAATCGCTATAGCTGCAAGAGCTAAATAAAATAA
This sequence comes from Caiman crocodilus, assembly GCA_030014935.1. NCBI lineage: Eukaryota > Metazoa > Chordata > Crocodylia > Alligatoridae > Caiman > Caiman crocodilus. The sequence continues at coordinate 14,411,598 of JAGPOW010001338.1, forward strand.
AATAAAGATGCAACTGAAACTCCCGTGCCTGGTCAGTATAAAAGATCCAGAATGAGTCTTGGAACATTTTTTCCTTTTAAAAGGAGTTAATATTTGACCAACCACGGAATTACAGTCTTGTTTCAAAAAGCACATGTGCATATGCACACTATACTTGAGAGCACCTGTAGTCCTATTTTACTAATGAAAAACATGGTTTTAATATACGACTGAAAAAAGCATTTCCAAACTATTGAACGCACTCCTACATAAAAACGATTCTCTCTATTCCCTCTTGTTCTAAGTACATCTTTTAGAATTTTCCTTTGTCTTTTCATTTTCAGGATCTAGTCTCAAAAACATTTATCTATCATATGAAACGCAGTTAAAGTTGAGCAGGCATTTTTTTTAAATACTTACTTGGTTCACTTTTTCTGTTATTATGAGTTTCTTCCAAAGGAAGTGATTGCATAGCTGACATAATCCTCTGAGCTATATTTGATAGAGGCGTTTTACAAAGATCACATCCTACGTACTCCTTGTAATACTCCATATTTCTGATTAATCCTAAATATAAGATACAGGAGCATTATACAACAAACTTCAGGACTATGGAAATCAATATCAACTGCACAAATCAGTAACAAAGATACCTGCCTAGCACACCAAACTGACCTAGACTTTAATGCTAGTCACCAAAGCGATTTTCTCCTACTATGCACATACTAGTAAGTGACCCTTTAATAAATTGTATCAGCAAAGGCTGATTAATACAGAGCTGTCCAAGTGGTAGCCCACCAGAGATTAAATGGTGGCCCTGGAAACTAGGGAGTGAGCAGTGCCAGTGCTCACTCATTTCCCTCTTCCCGCACACAGATTCAGGGTCTTCAGTCACCACTGCCAACTCAAATCAACAGCTGAAGTGGGAAGAAGGTGTGGGGAGGAGTAGCAGCATTCAACATAGCAGCTCCAGTAGTCACACCAAGATGCAGCTAGATGTGTTGTCAAGCTCATGAGAAGCCCAGAGCTAGGTCCATCACAGGGGCCAAATAAACAGGATAGTCTTGATTTAAGAAAATAAGCAGTGAAGCCCATTTGTGGGTGTGGGGAACACTACACAAGTTTCACACAGACTGCCAGCAGATTTTCAAAGTAATGATATCTTTTTGAACAGAGGTTCTCAAAAACTGTGCTCCATGAGCTCCTTTCAGGTAGTCCACAGAAAGGTGACCTAAGGCTAAAGTTGACAAACATTACACCCAACTTCCCAGAACTTTGCTCAAAAAGACAGGCACATCCATTTTATTAGAAAGGTAAGACTACTGATATTAAAATCTGAGTTGTGTGCTTTGATTTGTAGAACAAAATATAGTTTAAGTGGTCAGCCAAGACCTTCAGCAATTTTCAAGTGATCCGCAAAAAAAAGTTTGAGAACCATTGCTTTAGAAGGTATTCAACTACATAGTACCTTTATTAAGGCCCCTGCCACATACTGCATGTATGGTACAATTATGAAGTTACAAAACACCTCACATTTTAGCATTTCCCCCAATAGCAGACAATAAACAGAGAAGACTGCATTTTCTGTACTCTAAATATTAGCAATATAACCAAATAAACTGGGGGGGCCAGTGAGAGAGAAGTGTTGTGGGGGAAGAATCCCAAAACAGTGTGCTAGGTTGTCAAGCGGAAAGTTTTCAACAGTTTTAGAATTTAATACTGTACTAATCTCAGGTACTCTAGATTCATAGAGTGCCTGAATCTTACCCAATTCCTCACTTTGTATTCAAATATCTTTCAGGTAACCAAAAGTCACATTATAACACCTGAACAGAATGTAGGTACCAAATCCGAAGAGTCCTTCGTTGAGTCAGTAAAAAAAGTTTTATTGCTGAAACCTATAGATTAAGAGTCAAAATATGATACATTTTATTCTGAGCAGTGCACGAGACTAAAAATGAACTCTAAAAATATTTACATCATCAGAACCTATGGTATTTCAAAGATTCAAGCTATCAACTGGAATTTAACAGCTGCATTTCAATATGTTCCTCTACATACTCATTTGCCACCACTGGCTCCTTTCACACTACACTTGTCTGATATTTCCAAAGGAAGGTTCTATCACCAACCAGACAATATTTTCCCTTCTTTGCAGGGAAATACTCATCCTACTTCATGACTGTAGACAGATGGGTTTGAACACCAATCTGCAAACATTTATTTCTATCCATTTTAAAACTCAGAAACCAAATCTTTTGGCTTTTTGAATACTTGACTGTCAGTTAGATAACCTAAGCTGGAGACAAGCATAGGCAAATAATTGCCAACATGCTAGAAACTTTCAATTAATGACTCCAATATGTTAGCTAAGCAGCAGTTAGTCCATCAGATAAAGTCAAGCCCTGATGTTAGCTTTTTGCAGCCAACAAGTCTGTATGGCATGACAGTGCTTGAAGAACCTTACATATTAACACAATAAGATGGAATATATACACAAAAATCTCATCCCCACCCCCTTCAAGTAAAAATAAAAAATGCAGCTGTTTCCAAGTGCCCCATCCCATTTCATTTACTTATTTTTAATATCTTAGGCACAAAGTAGGGTTTGAGAGTAGTTGTAGCTGTGATGGTACAAGAAACATACAATCAAGGCTTTTTATATAACACATTTTATTGGATCAACTGTACAGTATGAAAGGAAGGGCACTTTGTGTCTGAAAGTTTGTTTAACATCTCTCCCAGTTATATCTTTTACTCAACTAATTGTGTGTCACCAGAAAAAGTCTTGGCTCTCTATGGTAGCACTGAAGTGATGTTGCCAGGATGGTCCAGAAAATATGCAAGCAGCAAGAATTTTTGTAGGCAATATGTTTTATTGGACCAACTGCATGGTTGGGATACCCAAAACCTTGCCTGTCAATCACAGTACCCTAACTACCCAAAACCTTGCTTATGTATCCGAAACATGCAGCTGGTCCAATAAAGATATCACCCACAAGAATTTCAAAATATGTCTGCCAGTGTTATTAAAGGATGAAAGACATCATAACAGAATCCAGACTAAGCCAAAAAGGAAATAGTTTGCTGTAGAATAAACCACCAGAATCCAAATATCCCTAAAAGACCCTGGTCAAGAAGATTTCAAAATTCTTGTGCTTGAAGGGTCTGCGCCACCACAAATGAAGAACAGGCAGACAACTCAAGGAATTCTGGACAATGGGAAGAGAGAACGGTGCATACACCCTGATCTATGCTCAAACATTTAGTTACATCTGTCTCTTAGGTTTACAAGAGAAGTTATTATAAAATTTTACTCCTAGGAAAATTACGTTTCAGAAGTATTATACTATATTCAGTCCTTAAATTCCAACCTTTAAAAGTTCCAACCTTTAAAACACTTCTTCTTTACTAACTCTGCAGATCGCAAACGAATCTTTCCCCGTGACTGAAAGCAAAGGAAGGAGGAGAAATAGATTCACAAGTCCTCATTTTGCTTTGCTCAATAACTTAGTGAAAGGCAACAATGTAGCAAAAATCAAATCTGTGAAGTAATTCATGTAGATACTCAACCTGTTCCGTCTAATATTTCAGTTCGAAGGTTTGGATCGGTATATCAAAACTGTATTCCAAAAAGCTGTGAAAACAGCTGTTTGTTCTCAGTAAGAGTGATAGACCAATCATTTATCTAAAGTTTGTTTTTATGCTGTAGATTCATAGACAGACAGCCATGCTAAATCATTTCCATGTCAAAACAGAAGATCAGCTTATGATTTCATTTGCAGGCATCTCACATTTAATCCTCTAGAGACCAATAGTTTGGGCCTTAGACTGGTGCTCTACATTCTCCACAACTTCTTTCAAATGATCTTCATCTTTAAAGAAATATACGTATAGTTTTCTTTCCAAATGTAGCAGTGAATTAGTCTCTAAAATCTTTCTCTTGGCTTTCACATCAGCAAGAAGATCCATAATAAGCTGATTGAGTTTATTTAAATGAACTTCTAGTTGATGAAACTGCTCAGTTAGCTCCTAAAAAACAAAAAGCAAAATTTATTACATTTGCATCACTGATTCACTGTTTAACTACAAATGAAAACTGTTTTTAGCTTTTGGAAGCTACTTTGATAATGGACTTATTGTGGGGAAAACTTTATAAGAGGCAAAATTATGTACTTGTTTTCATTTGGGCCAGATATGCCATTATTCACATCTAATACCACAAGTACTTCCACTGCACTAAGACAACATTAAGCTTTTATTTAGGCTATGTATGGGTAACAGGATCTGTCCCTTTATTTCATGTTGGATCAAAATGGCATAATACTTTACTTTTAACACAAATTAATACAGAAAATAGCAGCAGTCAGACAAGAATACTCAAACTAAAACCAAGTTATTGGCATCTGGATTTCCCTCCCCCATTTTCACTGCTCAGAATGAAATGAACTGTTAGGGAAGAAACAGCCATCAACTTCCATCACAAAAGACCAAGAAAACAGACATCCCTTGTCATGCCACAAATGCCCAAAATTTCTGGCTATGACAAAGGTGGTGTCAACTTGTACCACAATTTAGCAGCAGATATTTATTTTATGGCACAAAAGCACCAGCAACCCAGAGCTGCCTGCATTCTCCAGTTGCCCCACAGATGGAGAAGCCCCATCCTGTGCCTCTCAGGAATTCCCAAGCAGGATCTGGCCCCGTGAGCCCTGGGCATGCCTGCCCAGCTTCCACTGCTTACCAAAACACATCCCCAGGGCCCTCAGGATACATCTTGGTAAAAAATGTATCCTGGAAAAAAAGCATGGAACAAAAAAAACCCTCCCACAAAAAAAAAAAAAAAAAAAAAAAAAATCACAGCACCAGGCCCCTTAAGTCTTGGGAGAACATGTCACCTGTTATGCTGCCCATTAATGCTGCAGAACACATGATGTGAGTTTTGCCCAAGGAAGCAGATAAGCTCTGCTGGCACACATCCTGGGGGACAGCTGATCCCTTTCATTTGGGGGCATCTCATTTATTTCTAGCATACTGTAAACCAGTTTGTCATTGGATTATGAGCATCTACAAGTGCCTACTAAAGGTGCACCAATATATCAATTCCATATCGGACTAGCACTGATAAAAAGAAAATTAACATTATCAGCTTTTTTTTTGCCCGATGTAGCTGATAATGTTAATGAATAAATATAACATGCCTTCTAATGGGGGCCCCCAAACCCCACGTGCATGTGCAGCTGCATGTATGCACATGGCCCAGAGTACAGCTGGGCAGCATGAAGAGCAGAGCCCTGCATGCAAGTCAGCAGGGAGGAAGGGGTGTGGGGGAAATGAAGGGCAGACTGAGACACCCACAATGATGGAGGGAGTATGACACAGAGTGAGGATGATGCCCAGCTAGGGCCAGCTCAGGGAATGGGACAGAGCTGCAGTTAGCTCAACCAGGGGGCACAGGGAGGAGGCCGGAACAACTCGGTTCTGACAATCAATACTCTCTACATCCTACCTGAGAACCAGTTACCTAGCTACCAAACTGTGAAGTAGTTGAGGCCACAAGTTGTGCCTCCTGCTGCCAGGCAGGCAGGGGACACATGGCCAGAGCAGGGTGCCCAGGGCAAAGGCAGCAGGTGGGAGAGCCCCAGGCATGCAGCAGGCAACCCACATCTGCCCTTGCCCTGCTCTGGTTAAAAGCATCCCCATGCATAAAAATTGTGGTAGCACTTGAACTAAAACTCACTGGCTGAGCTTTAGTCCAAGTGCCCCCACCACCATTTTTAAGTTCCGGGATGCTGATCCCCTGGACGAGGTACCTGTAGCTCTGCGCCACTCCCTGCCCAGGTTCTGAATCCCATTCACTGTCCTGGCCAGGTAGTGTCCCCAACCCATGCCCCACTCCCTCCCTCACTGTGGGGGGCCTCAATCTGTAGCATCCATTCCTGTTCCCTCCCCCACACCTCTTCCCCTCCACAGACTTACCTGCAGGGCACTGTTCTTCCTGCCGCCCAGCTGCATTCCTGTAAATTGGCTATTGGATCAGTATCAGACAGTATGCCTGGTTAATAATTGGCTTTCAGTATCAGCCAAGAAAATCTTTATTGGTGAACCCCTAGTGTCTACAGTATTCTTCTTTAAAAAGATTTACTTTCAAGAAAATATAGCGGCTTTTCATTTGTGTGATGTACCACAACACAGAATGTTCAGTGTGTTATAATCTATTTAATCAAGAAAGCACGGAGTAATATAGGGTCTCTATCACACCAGTTTTGATACTGGTATATCAGTTTATTTAAAAAGCAAAACCAAGTTGCATTAGTTATAGGTTTTCATTCCCTCTGAGTTATATAGTGATGGCTTTCTACATATATAGTATGCCACTTAAAAATCCATCCATCCACAAGCTCCAGGCTAATATGAAATAAACTGAATAATAAGATGGAGTATAAAAACTACTACTAGATTTGTTGTTTTGTTTTATTTTAAGGTAGCAATACTAAACTTGCTAACAAAGGAACTGGAGAACTGGTATGACTTCTGTAATACTCAGGGGACATACCTATACATGCATTAAAAAAACATTTACATAAAGGATATGCCAGTTGTCAAACTCCTGACTAATGGCATGACCAAGGAGATAGTTATCTTTGAAAACAACTATTTTTGCTTCTTTGTGTATGGACTAGTCAAATAAAAAATGGTTAATTCCACATTCATACTTTGGCCTTACATATGAAATGCAAGATTAATAAAGCATTAACTGAAAAAGTCTTATAAGCACCTACCTGATTACTAAGCAAGATTTGATTTCCACCACAATACAAAGAGTCACAAAGTGTATCTAAATCAGTATCCAAATTGGACAGAAAAAGAGACTGCTCTTGAGAAGACACCGCTAATTGATCTTGCACTGAAACAGTGTCCTGCTTTAATTTCTGAGCCTCGTGTTCCAGACCTTCATGCGTTCTAAACAATTGTTGTTTCTGATCCTCCCCTTCCAAGAGCTGGTATAATCTACACAAAAGAAAAAAAATCTCAGCTAGCATTCTGACCATCAACTGATCGATCAAAAGAGTATTTCTGTATTAAAGGAACAGTCAGAAGAACTGGATTTTTTTTTTAAACTAAAAGAGAGAGACTGGGAGATTTAATAACCTTCAAATACAAAAAGAATTGTTATAAAGATGAACAGCTATTGGGTCTACGTGGGACAAAACAAGCAGTAATTGGCTTAAAATGAAACAAAGAAGATTTAAGTCAGGGGTGGCCAATTATTTGACCTCACTCCCTGCAACAGTTCACCAAAACTCCTTTAAGTGGCCTTCCAGCCCACATAATTCCCCACCCCTAGGCAGAGAAAACACAAGTAAGGGGAACTGAACTTTTGTTCCCTCTTCTCCCTGTACCACTCCCCCACCCTGAGCCCCAGCACGTGGCCAGGCCAGTGCTGTGCTGTATTCCCATGTGCTGCCTCAGGACACGCAGATGCAGCTCCTGCTGGACCCGGCCGCTTGTCTGGGACCAAGAGCAGGGGATGGGGCTGCAGGGAGAAAGGGACTGGGACCTGCAGGTTATCCAGAGCTGACCTGATTGTTGCCACACTTTTTTCCCCCTTCCACCTGCACTCTCCCACCCCAAGTCCCCAGCACACGGCTGGCCAGTGCTGCACTGTGTTCCCACACGCTGCTTCAACCCATGTGAGTACAGCTGGCGCAGCTCCTACCCAACCCAGTCGCATGCCAGGGACTTGGGGTTGGGCAGGGCAGCAGCACATGGGAACATAGTGCGCATGTGCAGCAGAGCTTGCCAAGTCAGCAGCTGCCCCCATGGCACTCCGCATGGGGCCAAGCCCCACCCAGAGCAGTCCATACCATGCTCCTGCACACATCCGCTGGTCCCAGCCACAGTTTCTGGGGGAGCTGTTCGTAGTAGGACTGCAGCCAACCAGGCTCACATTACCACTGGGAGGCAAGGGGTGCTGTTGGCTGGGTGCTGCTCTGTTGCCCTGCTGCCACACAGGGAACAGCCCCACTGGAAGCTTTGTGTGCAGGGCCCAAGCCAGCAGGGCTGTTCTGCTCTCCTTGCCTCCAGCTGTGGCTGATGACCCTGCACTTGCCATACCACTCTGTGCATGCAAGCAGGGAAGCTTTAGCTGCACAGCTCCTGTCCAGTGCATGGACCTCTGGCTCCAGTTCCCAGCCATCTTCCACCCACTCTACCTGCCCACAAGTAGCTGCTAATTGTGTTGGGTGGGTGGAGCAGGTGGAAGGCAGCCAAGCTCCACACACTGGCCAGGAGACACCTGGCTAAAATTTCCCACTCAGTGATGTGACAGGGGCAGGAGCAGCCAGAGGGAAGGGAGGGGAACAGAACAGCTGTGCTAGCCCAGCACACAGCTACCAGTGGGACTGTTCCTGGTGCATCTGCAGCCAGCTGGGTAATGCTCTGCTCCCCTCGCCTTGTGGTGGCTCCTCCTCACTCCTGCCCCTATGGCACCACTTTGGGCAGGCAGGTAGGGAACAACCTCCAGCTGGGCACTTCCGGCTGGAGGTGAGGGGAGCACAGCAACAGCTGGCCACCTGCAGCCACACAGGAAACAGCCATGCTAGAAGCTATACACTGGCAAGGGCCCAGCCTGGAGCACCACCAGCATGCAGTGGTCTGCCCTGGCAAGGGTGAGTGGGGATTGGCCCCATGTGAAGCACTGCAAGGGCAGCTGCAGGCCAGATCCAGTCACTTGGCAAGCTGGATCTGGCCCACGGGTCATAGTTTGTCCACCCCTGTTCTAATATATACCATTATTCCCAGTAATGGTAGCAACAGCATCATGGATTTGGCCTTAAACATTAATACCATCCACAATGCATGATTTAAGGTTGTAACGTGAGAGAACAGACAGAGGGATAAATTGTTTTTAAGCTACCGTTACATCTTAAAAAAACAGCACAAGCAAGTGGTAGGTCTTTCATTCCATGTGTGCACTTCAGATGAGTTACAGCTTCTCAGTAAGCTGCTGCAAGAACTTTATTATGGAGGCTATTAGACAATCTAACCCTAGGGGTCTCGCGCAGGTCCTCAGTAGTACTTTAGCGATCCAAATTCAACAATGACTGCATAATACTTACCTGTGAGAGGCATCATCCCTTGAATCAATCGTGTTCCTTGGAAATGTATGCTGAGATATAAGAGGGTCAGACATCATCTCCAGTCTCTGCTCCAATGCTTTACTATACTGTTTCAGATCTTGTATCAGTTTTTCAAGCTGACGATGGATATCACGATGTTTCTTCAATTCAATTTCATAAGCTAGCTGAAGAAATTCAAATGATGCTTTCTGTTTTATTAGTTGGTCACATACACGATCTTGTCTTGATGTATAATAATCTTGTCGAGCAATCTGAAGATCAAAATCCCCTTTCACCACAGGCATATTCAATAGTTGTGCATTCTCCTTCACGAGGGCAGGCAGAGTTTCATTGTTTATTTGAGTCAGATGTTTTTTTATTGATGAAATTTCACTGTTTAAGCTAGAGATTCTAGTTTCAAGGTGTTCTTCTCCAGTAATCTACATAAATGCACAAAAATGTTTCAAAATGGATTGAGGTCACCTAACATTTTTAGTCACCCTTCTCCCTAAAGCTTTCCAGTTCCCCAAGGAATTCAGAGTTTAATACAAGTGTGCATGCAGTTAACAAAGTAAGGGAAGCTAGCTTACAACAAGGTTCAAAACATTAGTATTTGAGAACAACCATGCTTTTGGTAGGTTTTTCAGGGATGCATTCATGCTAAGGGGCCTCTAAAGATGTCATCTTAAATTATGCATATAAGATAAGGCCAATATATCCATGCTTGTCTTCCAGACAGTTCTCTAACAGCTTACCTTATTCTTTAAAGATTGAAGAGTGTTATCTGCCCACTGTAGAGCTGAATTCATACTTAGGTCATTAGCTTTCAGTTGAATTAGCTGATGTTGGGCACAAATATATGCCATCTGCAACCTAATCATCTCGCATCTGTCCTCACGAACTTCATTACGCTCATCAGAAATGAATGAATTGCTTATATCTACAAGTTGAAAGTTTTCTTCTTTTGAACTTTCAACCAGTTCAGATATACCCTGAAAAAACTGTTTTTTTGTGTAGGCAGTAAGCGCTGCAGTACTTTGCTCTTCCTGACGCAAATATTTATCCAAGGCAAGTTGGGACAAAAACACTGGATGAGAACCTATTCCTTGTTCTGAATCTGAAGCGGTGAAGAAAGAAGTCAATTTCTTAACTCCTTCAGTAAGAGACTGAAGCTCATTATTAATATTATTATTTGACATACTGAGAATTCCTTGTTTCTCTTTCAAAGTTTTAACTGCTTCTTCTGCTTCATCATTCAATTTTTGTAACATACGGCTATTGCTGGAAGCCATCGTTTGAAGCTTATTTCGACGATGAATTTTTAGGTTTTTCATCTTCTGAAGAGCTTGCACCTCATCCTCTAATTTCTGAAGTTCTCCTTCTTGCTGGCTATTGGCCTTTGAATCCAAGGACTTGCAAGTTTTAAGAACTTCATCCAAAGCTTTTTCTTCTAAAATAGGCTTACCAGAATTAAGAAGAGTCTTAAAATCTTGCAGTTCCTTTTCGGATAGCACATGCTGCTCATTGACATTTCCACAGAACCACTCCAAAAATGACCTCTCTTCCACAGTCTCAAACAGCCAATCAAAGTCTTCTCCATTAAGCTCAGCAGCTTTTGGATAACCAATTGCCTTGAGCCTTTCCACAAACTGATTCCCACAGTTCATGATTAAAAACCAAAATGTGTGTGTTATCTACCAGCAGCCTTAAAAAAATATCCAAACAAAAGGAAAACCTGGAGCCTGCCTGCTATCCCAATGGTAAACACAAAGAAAAAAAATGGTTTAAGAGAGACAGGTATTTTTACAAGTCATTCTGCACAGAATAAAACAAGCAACAGATCACCTAAGAAAACAGCCTACATATAAAAATATACAAGCTCCCCAAAGTACACAAAACTAGATTAGATAGCCATGAATTAGCAAAACTGGTTTCTAGTAGGGCTGTCAATTAATCACCATTAATGCACATGATCAACACATGAACTGGTTATTTTATTAATTTTCTGAATGGGTTAATCACTCTTACAGGTTTTTGGAGCCTGCAACCAAGCTCCACTCCACCACCTCTGGGCCAGCCAGCAGGACAGCAGGAGCAGCGCAGAGGACCACAGGGTAGCCCAGGTATGGGCTCCAGACAGCTACAGCAGGGAGTGGGGGGCCGCACAGAGACACAGACAGTCTGCACACCACTTGTAAAGCAGTGCCACATCAGTAAGTCTGTGGAAGAAGAGGGGCAGGGTGAGACAGAAGAGGGTGGGAGGGCAGATTGAGGATCCCACAGTGAGGGAAGGAGTGGGGTAGGTGCTGGTGTGAATGGGGCCTGGGGCTGGTCATGGGATGGAGCCACAGGCCACTCATCCAGGGATGTGCGGGGCATGGTGTGCACCCCTAGGGGAGGTATAGCAGATACATGCCCCCTGGACTTGTGTGCAGGGCAGAGGCAGGCAGGCTGCTGCAGGTTGGGGCTCTGCGCCTTGCTGCCTTTGCCCTGGGAGCCATGCACTGGCCATGAGTCCCCTGCATGCCTGACAGCGGGTGGCACAACATGGCATCATATCATGACTTGCCCAGGGCCTGGGTCCCATGCATCCCAGCACCTTCCCCACTCCCTCCCCCATGATAGAGGCCTCAATTTACCCCCCTCCCACACCCGTTCCCTCTCCCCCCTCCCCCTTCCCCTCCAAACCACGGGGCATTGTCTCTCCATCTCTGTGTGCATCTGTCTGCTCCTCACTTCCAAGCCACAGTCCCTTTCCCCTCCCCCTCCCAATGCTGCCCCTCGCTCCTGACCCACAGTACCCTGCATCCTGCCACCCCCTCCCCAGGCCCCAAGCCCCCCAGACCTTCAAATTCACCTCCTCCCCCACCCCCCAACCATACAAAGTACCAGCATAATGTTGAGTTGTTAGGTGTGCGATTAAAATCATAATTCATTGCAATTTTTTTTAACTAGGCAACTAATTAAATCACATTTTTAAATCATTTGATAGTCCTAGCTTCTAGCCAACATGTTTTTTCAGCTGCTTGGCAACAGTTAATACTGAATCAAGTCCAAATTCAGCACCTATTTCAACTCAACTAACATGGAAAATGGGACTGGGAGCCTACCTGCTGTTGACAGGATCAGAGAGAAGTTGGCCAGATGGGACCGCCAGAGCTCATCTTGACCCACCCGCTGTCTGAAGCAGGATCAACCCTGTCCACACTATCCCATACAAACCATCATCTAGACCAGGGGTGGGGAAACTCATGGCTCGTGAGCCAGATTCAGCATTATTTCATCTGGTCCGCAGCAAATACAGTATGACCTATAAACGTGGCACTCAAAAATCCAGAACAGTTGCAAACCCGTCACTTTTCAAAAACACATTGGGCAGTAGCGCAGCCAGTCCCGCAGCACTGTGGGAGCTGTGGTGCAGGTGGCGGCCCATCGTGTGCAAGCTTCTCCCTGCAGGGAGGTGGGAATAGCAGCGAGCAGGCTGCGGCTAGTACACTGCAGCCATCCAGCACCAAACGGCAGCGGCGGCTCCCCACCTGCTGGCCCCTACCCCCCAGCCCCCAGAGGGAGAAGCTTGCTGAAGTCCTGTAAGGAAATTACGTCTTCCTACTTTCTAGAGTCAGCCACTATGCTGAGGAAGTGGGCGAGTACAACATTTTACATTCCTCTCTAAAAAAAAGGTTGTTTTTTATGTGTGTGTGGCCCGCGAATGATTTTTCCTATGGGTCTGCGGTCTGCGAAAGGAAAAAGGTTCCCCAGCCCGGTCTAGACGCTGCATAAGGCTGTTGTCAGCCCTGACACAAGAGCTACATACAAAGGCGGGAAGCCTGGGCAGCCACATCCCGCTTCCACAACAGAGGAACCCCGCGCGCGGCCACGGCCAGGCAACCCCCAGGGCCCAGACCCCCCAAACCCAAAGCAGGGAGCAGAAAGCGGGGCGGGCTTCCCCCACAGACCCCTCTCGGCGCAGGCCGCCTCGCGCAGCCCCGGGGTCATGAGTGACAGCCGCTCCCCCAGGCCCGGTCCGTCCCAGCTCGGCCCGACTCACCGCAAGCTCGGAGGACGCAAGATGGCGGCCAGGCGCCGCGAGCCGCTCAAAGCGCGCGCCGCCACGGGCAAATGGGGGGAGCAAACGTCCACCGGCTCGCTTGGCCCCGCCTCTTCCTGGTGGTGCTGGGGAGAGAGCACGTGACCCCTGCTGGCAACGCTGATTGGATGATGGCCCTCCACGAGCTTCCCGAGATCGGAAGGGAATACTGCACCGCACTACACTACCCAGCACGCAACGCGCGCCCGAGGGGCGGGGCAGTGCGCCTGCACGCTACGTTTCCCGCGCGGCCAACTACAGCTCCCAGTGTGCAGTGCACCGGAAGCCCACCGGGGGGTGGGCCTATGGCCATGCCGGAGGGCGTGGTCGTGGCGTCGCAGCTCCGCCTTAGTCTGGCCGGGGGAGGGGGATGTCGGGTGGTGAGCGTGTGCTGTTGCCGTGCCCATCACTTATTTTTTTTTTAAAGGAAAATTTTCGACGTGCCAGGTCAAATCATACAGATCAGGTCCGAATCAGTTTGACTCAGGAGCTATCTGTTATCGGCCAGTATCCACCACCCCTGCCTGGGGCTTCAGATGCTTCCAAATCCTTTGGCGGGCATCCAGCGTGCAGGCCCAAGCCTGGCAGGTTGGGGTTCGGATGCCCCCGAGTTTCGGTTGCCCTCAGGTTGCCGTAGGGCCGCAGAAGCAAGCTAGGGAGGCGTCTTCCATGTCTGGAAAGTCGGCGTGTAGCTGAGCTCCTCCGGCTGGAAGCTGGCCTGTGGGAAGCTAGCTATGAGGCTCTCATAGGGACTCCTGGCCTCAAGCAGACAAAGGTGCACCCTCCACTACACAATGCCATTTTAATTGCATTACCTTGGTCAGGGTTTTCCGCGTCGTGGTCATAGTACTTCCCCTGCCAGGTCAGTATGGCCGGCCAGGCCCTGGCACAGCACTGGAGGTCCACAACCAGGTGTTCGTACGAGGCCTATCCCCTGGAGCACCTTTGCAGGTGCAGGCCCAGCGCTTCTTCTCAGGCAGATTTTGGAGCTGGAAGGAGAGCCCGGGCCATGACACTGCCGACAGTGCTCAGCATTGTTGCCTGCATCAGGACTGCTAAGTGGAGCATCTAAGGATCCAACAGCTGTTGTTTTTGTTACCACGCTGCCATTTGGGCGCTTGCCGGCAGTGCTCTGCTGCAGTCTGTGCCTCGTTCTGGCACCGCGGTGCCCGTGGTAGCTGTAGTGCCGTAGTCCGCAGCTGCTGTCACTGCTCCTTGGCTGCTGCCTACCACGCTAGGACCAGCACCTTGTTTTTGGGCCAGCAAAAAGAAAACCACCTTCATATTATTATTAGTGAACAAGGGTATTGTCCCAATAGCTCCTTCTCTTGAGAGGCACGTGGCATTAGGCTGCAGACAACATTATTCCATTTCTAGGCCCAGAGAAGTAGTGAGCTATGTTAATCTGAAGTCAGGCAGACGGCAGGCCAGGGGGTACCTTAGAGGCTGAATGCCTCTGAATCATTTAGTCCAATGGTTCTCAACCAGAGTGCCAGACACTGTGGGGTCTCTTGGAAGGGTGGGAGGAGATGAGCAAATAAATACAGGTTGAGGCTGGTCCCTTGCTGGCCAATCCTGCACCCCCACTGCCCATTCCCTCTGCAAGGAGGAAAACATCAGTTTTTGAAATTGGATGCTGCTTAGCTCACAAAAGCTATGGAGGGGTGCCTCTAGTGCCTGAACCACAAAAAAGGAGATAAGTTGCTCCTTTATTAACTGGCAATGCTGCTTATGCACCACAAATTCAGGATGGATGCAAACAGGTGCACTTCCCTGAAGTCAGTGGAAACGGACTTGTTCACAATTCACGTTTTTACCACTACATAATATTGCCTATTCTAATTCCAGTAAAGATTTCATGTGTGCCATTGGGTTCATCACCATAGCCTGTCTGACAAGAAATACCATGGGGCCTAGTTACAGGACCTGGTCTTAATATATTTTCTTGCAAATAAGTTAATCGAGCATTTAAACAATAAAGGTCCCAGTTCTTCAGACAATTATGGATATACTTAACTTTAATACCATGAGTAGCCAAATGATGGAACTGATTACAATAATAAAATTAAGCTTTTGCAGAAGTGTTTCCTGGATTGGGGCCCAAGAAAGCAAGTAGCTGCCAACAAAGAAGGAGTAAAATGTGACTGCAGAAAGCAGGCAGAGGCAGAATACTAACAAAATCATGTTGTGTAGGCATTAAATGGTTTGTCACATTCAAGGCAAAAAACAGATACACAAGTACATTTCCAAACTCTTCTCAAATTCTGCATGTGTATTTTATGCATTCAAGCAAGCCAGGTAGTTATAGGAAAAATTACTCACAGTTTTGCATATGCTAATTCATTATTAGGCACAAAGATTGTCATAGACATAGACACATACAGACATGAGACTGTATAAAATATTTACAAATGTTGCAGGTACTTTTTGATGCTAGTAGAACATAACAACACAGATATTGAGAAACCATATCTTAAAATGTGTTTTAAAGGATTATTTTCAGCCTGGAAGGATATACTGTTAATGTGAAAATAAAAAGATATATATTTGAAATGGGCTTGGGCAGAGGTAAGCATCTTTTATTTTATTTTCTTCTATAGGACAATGTAGTGAAATCTAATTGTTGGTCCTCTGAACCATCCCTCACAAAGGTTCTCTTACATTTATTATATGTGGCACAGTGAACCGTTCACCAGTTGCTAGATTTCTAAATAGAATTTAAAAAAGGTTTCTAGTTCAGCTTTTTTAAATGTGCTTTTAATCAGATATTTTACAAATGAGGGACTTTCAGTGTATTAGAAAGACAATGTGAACAGTACATTTCCAAATATATGCATTTCAGAGAACATAATCTGAATGATAGCAACTGAAACTTCAGGTATCCAAGAGCATTTGTTCTATATTATTAGGAGTTGTTTATTGATATACCTAACTTTCATTCTTATGTCATTCCATTTCCATTTTTTTTACTAAGAATTTTCTTCCTTTAAAAGATCCAACTGAGTCAGTAAATACCTTAGTCTCTGCCACATTAGAATAATGCCATGTACTCTGACCCTAAAGGCCATTTGAAAACTTCAGCTACTGCAGAATACAGCTGCCCACTTAGGCACTGATCCCACAATGAGAAATTGCACAAAGGCAGACATCTGCACCAGTGAGAGCTCATTGGATGCTTAGAGATTCATTTACCAGTGCATCTCCCATGGAGCACGTTACACCAGTACTCAATAGAAAGCACTATTTCTAGGTGCATTTCTAGGCGGTGATTTTGATCTTTTAAGCCTTACATGATTTACTGAGCCAAAGAGCTTGTTTGTTTCCCTGTGTGCCATCCCAACAATTGCCATCATGTGAGGGTACAAATTTTAATACTCTCCACATTCTCAGTGGATCCTTGACTCAGGAATTTGTTTCTCCTCTTGGGTCTAACAGAGTTTATGGTTTTAACCTTCAGGACATAAGATCCAAACATTCATGGGTTTTTTATCCAGCTCAAGGGGCTGAAAGGCTTTTATTTTATTTTTATTATTCCCTAAGTTAATCAGAAATGCGAGACTTGCTAAAACAGCTACTTAACTTTCATTTCACAGACATTAGGGGCTAGAAGGGGCCTCATGAGATCATTGAGTCCAGCCACAAAGGAAAGCAGGAAGCTCACTCAAGCAAACTATTACCCCAGATGGGACTTGAACCCACAATCCCTGGCTTAGGAAGCCAATGCCTTATCCATTAGGCCACTGGGGCTTCAGGAATTTATTGGTTGTTGTTTTCTTTATAACTCTTGTATGACACTCACATTACTGATATTTACAACTTATAAACTGAAAATAGATAAAAATAAATAAGTTAATTCATCCAGAAGCCATAACAAACTTTTACATTAGATCTGTAAAATAATAGACCATAACATCTATTATTCATGCTCCCCCATTCCATTTGGGGCACAATTCAAAAGGTAGCTCACATTGAAAAAAGTGCTGAACAGTTTTTAGAGCTTGCTATCTTATAGGCATGGATAGAAATTGTCCTGGGGTTTGACCCACATAAAAAATGGCACTTTATGCATGGAGACATGCCACTTTCAACCATTACTTGGCAGGCAGTAACGTGGTGCTGCTTTTTCACTGCCAGATGTCCCGTAAGAGCACATGTCCTAGTGAAGCTAGCAGTGACCCAGTCTCCAGAGGTTCCTGGGGATTTCTCCAAGGAAAGCTCCAATTGGCTGGATGTCACCTCCACCCTGTAATGGGAACAACTGGTCAACTACTAGTCTGGACTGCTCATCAGTTCTGTTGCTAACACTAAGATTGCAGCATAGACCCATAGTTTTCCTCACCTTACAGACCCTGTTTGCCCAGTGCCAGGTCCTCCTGTCCCAGCTTTGTTGGTCAAGGCACAGAATGGGATATGTCCAAGCCAACTTGGCCATGAACATCTGAAATCTGTACAAGGTACAGGAGAGAGGGATGACCACATTGTGAGGACACAAAACAACACACCCTTGCATATGTCCAGTTTTTATCCATATCTCAATATCTCTTTTCTGTCAGCAGCTCCTGGTCTGATGAAAAAAAAAACACATGGCAATGAAAGGGGTCCAAGTGTGAAGTTTTGGCCAAGGCACAGATAGCTAGGCCTGCAGGTAGGCTCTGAAGGACAACAGGACGTGAGCCAGGTTACCATGGTGTTAGGTTGGGCTCTGGATCAATGAAACAGGGAACACAAGACCAGGTTCCTGGAGAGCCAAGAGAGGGATCCAAGAGATGCAGTCCAGGGTGCAAGCCGAGGTGAGAAGCCAGGAGAATCAGAGAGCTGGATGCCAAGTCCTAGGGAAGATGCAAGAGCAGGGCCAGGGAAAGCCCAAGCTTTCAGGAGCTAGGAGAATCAGAGAAAGCAGTGAATGCAAGGCTTGTCAGAGCAGACTGAGACTGTCGTCAAGGCCTGCTTGCAGCCTGAGGCTGGGGAGTGCATTCTCAGCAGCCAGTCCAGTTACAGAGAACTGGGGCAGTGGCATTACGCCGAGGCCAAGGTCAGGCACGGAAGCTCCAGAACGTGGTCCAAATGGACTTGACCGACCAGAGGCCCAGCCACCAAGCTCCTGTGGGAACAATTCCAAATCATGGATCGGCATTTTTGGTCCAGAAAGGTGAGCAGCAGCAGCAGGAGCACATCCTGGTCACCTGGAGTGTCATGTATCCCCTGTGCTCAGTCACCGTGCAAATGATTACCTAGGATGCCCTGGCTCTCCGTACACCACCAAAGGCAGACAGCAATGCCGCCTTGTGGAAGATGCTGTCATTTCTGGATTCTCTATTACCCCTAGTCTCATAGGGTCCTGTTGTGCTGGTCATTCAGATCAAGCTGTTTAATCCAGCTTTGTGTTTACTGCTTAGTTAATAATGGCAGGTTAGGGATCTATGCCCATGGTTTTTTTGTCTCCGTCATTTAAATCATAACCAGAAATGACAAGCAGATGATATAGCATGTATAAATAAGTAACGTATAATTACAAAACACCAGTGTGGTTCATTTCCATTCCCAATTCCATAACATTATTTTGACTGATGTCTATCAATAATCATCATCAATAATGGCATAAGATGTAAAATTGTAACATTTTGTGGGTCTGCATGTTTAAGAAATGAGATTAGCAGCCACAACTCTGGGAGCAGTAAGAACGATTCTCCATCTCAGTTGTTTCTGTTAAGTGCCTTCTCTCCTTTGTACACTGTCAAAAGATGATGTTGGGGGGGGAGGGACCACTAGGCTATCTAGGTCTGAGGGAAAAGTTAATCATTAAAAAAATGGAAGATACAATCTTAAAATGTTGAATGTATAAAACTTCCATTTGAAAGAACAGCCTCATTGTGTGAAACATTTGCTTATCAGGCAATACTCCTGGCACATAGTTAGAGATTAAACAACAACCCCTTCTCTTCGGTGCTGCAAAACAACCTTAGAAATTACAGGTACATTTCTCCATCACAGAACTGTTGAGCTTTTACATTATTTTTCTGCTCCAAATTACTGTGTTTCTATTCACCTAACCCAGCTTGCCTTAGTATTTAACACAGCTTTTACAGTTTCTTATGGGGTTAGGATATTTTCCTCTGTGTCCAATTAAAACATAGTTAGGGGCGTACCTTGTCTCTTTTATTCTCTGTCCTGGGAAGGTTTGAGTTGCATGTGGGCTGGAGAGCCCCGGAAAAAGGAGAGTTCAGGTTGAGCAAAGAAATCCAATGTTCACTTCAACAGACTAGATGCATCCTGTGAAGATCTTGGTCTACTTGACGACTGGAGGGAACTCCAGAGATGCCACATCACTAATGCATATGAAATTTTAACCATTAAAAAATATGATCTAGTTGTGTTTGACATCCTCCTGAAAAGCCAAATTAAACGTACAGGGACTAGAGATATAGAAACGTATAGGAGTGCACTTTGAGTGACTGTCCAAACTAACTACAGAAATTGCAAATGATTTATGTTGCTACTAACACTGATAATAACTGTCTCATGGCAAGATATGCTCTAATAGGAAGGTGCTTGGCTTCTTACTGCTTTAGAATTGATTTTACTATATGAAGCAATGATATTACTAGAGGACTGAAATTAAAGCCATTCAATAAGTTCTGAACTGATGAACTACATCAATTTAGAGACTTTATTTGCATTTATCCCAGCTGTCCTTTTCAAACAGAATTCCTGCCATTCATACTCTCAGACACATCTGCTAATAACTGCAAGCAAATGGCAGAACTTAAGGATTCCCAGAGGCAGATCCCTTCAGTATCAACCATTTTTTGGAAATGTGATGTACAGAACACAAGTGGTCATTATTTTAAGTAGACTCATTTTAATTACAAAGGCAGAGCTCCTAAGATGTCACATACAATGCTATAACAATAAAGTCACTATGTAAAATAGTTTGGCAATCAAAGTGAAAAACGAATACAAAAAAAAAAAAAGACCCGCTGTAGGAACAATAGGATCAACGCTTGCACCATGCGCTTGCTAGTCCCACATCAGTGTTTATTTTCTCTCAGCTTTATGAATGCACATTTTAAAATTAAAATTCTGTGCATACCCATGTTACGTTGGGATTGATCGTTTGCAACCTGAAACTTGAGTAGAACTGTAGTAAAAAGAAAAACTTTTTAAACAGAGAAAAACCCCTGACAAATAGATTTTTAGACAGATACTTCGAACACTCCCGTGCAAATCTGCAGTGATTTTCTTGACCTCATTGATGTTGTAGCATCAATTTGTATTATTCTGTTTCTTATGCGTGGGCAACTGGTGCCTCCTGGCTCTGGGGAGGCACCAGCGACCGATCAGCAACTGGGATAGGGGTCCCCCAGTGGCCAATCAGTCACCCCAGAAGCGCAGGGGACAAACTGGAAGTGCTGCCAGCAAAACCAGAAGTGCCACCGGCACTTCTCCGGTGGGGGGGCATCAACTGATGCTCCCCACTCCCCGGCCTGTGAGGGCCAATTTCGGGGGGGGGCACGTGCCCCTCCACCCCCCCCTCCACTACACATTGCCTATGTTCTTATGTATGCTTCCTTTCTTTATCTGATTTACCTGTTACTAGTAATTTAGTTGTAGTGAGTACGCTTAAATGAGTAACATTGGCTTACCTGGAGGATAAGCCACACCTGCCCAGCTGTGACCTTGAGAGGAATGGCACTGAGAAACTGCAGAGCTGGCTCTATATTCTCTTGCAGTGCTACCGTCTCTGCCTTGGAGCTGAAAAACTTACAGCCAAAAAGGAGGAAGCACCTCCCACCAGAAACCCTCTACTGACCCAGACCTAGTCTATTTACTCAGCCCCTTATCCAAGACCACCCCCAAACCAACAGCAGCATATCCCCATCCATAACCCACATGCCATCATAATCACTCCTTATTGCCAAAACAACAATCTTTTGTGACTGCAAAGAATTGTGGGATTGAGCATGTAATGAAGCTGTAGATAGTTTATGGGCCCTAGCAACAAAAACTTGAGAAACTGCAATAAAAGTACTCCAAGCTGCCAATTCTAAAATAAGAGACTAGGTATGCTTTTGTGAGATGAATCTACCCCCTGTGGCTCTTTTAAATTTAAAATGAGTTTCATATCATTTTCATACGCACTGTGCAAATGATAAATTATGTACTTTCAAAGCAACGTGAATTTGAATATGCAAACAGTAGAAGTCCATTAACTGGGAGACACAGAATTACCATACCTGAAAATAAAACATAGATTAAAAAATTAAGACTTCTACAGTCCACAGACTATATGCTGTTTACAAAGGTATTGACACATGATCCTTCCTAGCTCTGATGCCCCCTTTGACTTAGAATAATGATTCATTCACACTTTGTGTTGCCTTATAACACTTGAAGGTCAAAATTAAAAAAAAGTATCAAATCCTTTTTCTTATTACCAGGCTCCACTTCCAGTAATCAATTAAATTTAGTAATCAAATTATTAAATTGTAATTTCTACCCATTGTACAAGACTGCTATTTTCAAAGCTCTACCACAAGTATAATGTGCAAGTGTGAGATTGGTATGTTGTAAATTAATTAATGGATTTGGGCTAAGCAATGGCAATTTGATAAACTACTTGCAATTTGTCACAAGTTAAAACTTAATGTATGTAGTTTTGAACAGAATGGTTCGCAGACCTGTGTATATATATTAAGATGCTTTCATTTGAATCGCTTTTCACTGTGAAAAGACATTGAGACATCATGCAATATTGATTCAGTGTAAAATGATAACACCGATGTGCTTTCTGAATGCTAAGTTGTTCCTCCCTTTCTCTCCTCCCCTGCACACACACACATTAGCAGAACAAAGTTCTCAGTTCACATCAGGGTATCTGCCACTCTGATATGAGTTCTGTATGTAGTTTAGCAAAATACATTTAGTAAAATTGCTGTATCCCAACTTCTCATTTTGATTCTACCTCGTATGCAACTGGAGTAATTTTGTGAAGTTGTATGGTAGTATTCAGAACGCAAAACAATGTCTTTTGATTTGCATTTCATACTATTTTTTTTCTTTTTCACATGGATGCATAGAACTACCCAATAATTTGCATATCAATGGAATATTTTTGCAAAACCAAACCAAGGTTTGGCACAATCTTTGAAAATAACAAGCCTAATTGATTCCTACTGCTGGTATAATGCTACTGACTACTGTGGAATTACACTGGGGTTAAACTTTGGCCAATACATTTAACAGAACTGGAATTCAAGTGGCAACTCTAACTTAATTATATACAGTACCATGACGACTTGAAGGGGTCTTTTATTAAGCAGAACACTTAACAAGCTCTTTATTAAATACTTATTAACCCTGTGTGAAATGGATTGCAAAAGGAATGAAAAGTACATACATGAGGGTATGCACACATGCGCGCGCGCACGCACGCACACACACACACAGAGGAAATGATAAAGGAAGAAAAATAATTAAAACTAAAAACCACAACAAATATCTGAGGTATAAAAATTGTATTTATATTACAATGAAAAAATGATACAACACAATACTTTCAGTGTGTGCTACAGAATGTAGCAAGCACCATGTACGTGTTTACAAATGAAACTTTACAGTATCATACATCTTACAGGCTATGAAGCGCTCCTTTTTGGATGTATATTCCAATGGCTCTGGCACAGAATGTACCGAGTACGCCCCTAGAATTCGACCAGTAAAGCATCCTCCTCAGCAGAAGTGCCTCTTTCACATATTTCATGTTTGGCCAAGTATTGCCAATTAAGAATTCCTATTGCACAGACCCTTTAAACCACATACATTGTGTGAAACCACATTTTACAATTCTATTACTCATGCAAAGTGAAAAGAGGAAGTCTTGAAGTTAGTCTGCCTTCACTGTGGTTTGCTACCAGGCTATACTACAGGTGTACTTGGGTTACCAGGAGTCTTTGCTTGGATTCATTTCTAAAATTGGCAGCCACAATGATTACATGGTTTTTAATAGTCCTTATTAATATGTGGACGTACGCATAGGCTTAAAGATCACACTTTCATTTCAATAGTTACATAATACACCTATATTAGATGTTTCTTTTGCAGCGATCAGATAGGAATATTGCCTTTTATTCACTAAACACACTGACTCATGTTCTTTGTTAGTGGAACACAATTCAACTCCAATGAATCTGCTCCATTTGTTTTACAGTGATGCAGTGCTCCTTTAAAAAAAAACAAACCAGAAACCTAATGGCTCAATAGTCTTTTCACCCAACTTTGGATAGTGCATTATTCATTAATTAAATATTTAGACACATTCATCTTTATTATTTGTATTTTTGTAACACATGGAACAACGGCTTTCTAATGAAGAATTCTGAAGTTTGATTTTCAGGCATTACCTTATTTACATATTCATACAAAAATGTATGATATTTAATATTTTTGTTCAGAGACTGTGCTGGCAGGGTTAAAAACATTTAAATGATTTTAATTTCCGTATAGAAATGACCTTTGAGTGGAAAAAACCTGATAAAACTAATTACTCAAACTAACATGCTGGAAAAGTCAAATGATAACTCTTTGTACCCATGTACACTGTTCTAAACCCTTAGAAAAGAGCTGGCCAATAGATTCCACAGCTTTGGTATGGGGCACAAGCACACACTTGTAGACTGAACTCATATGCACAGAATCTCTTTATGATGTTTCGAACTTCCACATCTCATTAGTTTGGTATTTTAACGTCATATGCCAAAATACATTGTGTTGATAGAAGAAAATTGGTGAGAAGAGAATTGAAAAATTGTAAATGCTTTATCAATCCAAATCATTTTTATTTGTACTATTGGGATTGTTCTAAACTAGCTGTTGGCAAAAAAAATGTAAGTTGTAACTGCTACATCTGCTCCAATACCCACTAGCCAGGGGGTCTTTTCTTTATTTGATCGGAGTTTGATAAGCCCTGAATAAAAACCTTAAAATAAAGAATTAAGATGTTAGGTTGAAGCCTGGCTGCAAATACCAGATGTAACTTTGTACCGCTGTTATTTTTTGGTCCATTCCTGCACTCTGGCAAAACTGGCACTGCAATCAGCTTGATTTTTACACAGGGAAATAAGAGGGGTGAGTTCTTGAATGGGATTGTGCATGTCAAGGGGCTCACCTTACTGACAGTACTTCCTAAAAAAGGGAAGATGAAAGGGTAAGTCTTCCATGTGCTTGCAGAAGCATTGCTGGAGAGGGGGAGAATGGGAACAAGGGAATGTGCATCTTCCCCCCACAAATTTCATGGGGGATCCTGTGGACAAAAAGTATATGCAACTTAGAGCTGCTTTGACTCTTCTGTGGCTCCATTGCGGCTGTAGCTGATGAAGTCCTCAGAGTATATGACTGAACTGGAGGGAGAAGGTCACAAAACCAGTGGAGACACAGGTCTTACTGGGACCTGCAAGTTCTGATGGCAGAACTTCACCATTGCTCTGTAAGAGAGATCAAACCTCCGCAAGGAGAGCTTCATGGCAACTCCCTCCCTCCACAGTTCCCTCCCAGAAAGGGGAGAACCAGCCCTGTATCCTTGAACACGTCAAACCCTTTCATGTTTCTTAACTGCACAAAGAAAAAAGTTTAAAAGTAACTGACAAAAAAGTTACATTTTCTAATTTAGAAACACTGTCATTACACAAAATTATAGTTCAGTTGGAGTTACTCCAAGAAAGTGATTATTCTATCAGGTTGTTTTCCAGTGTTGTTTGGACCACAGCTCTAACAACTAAGCACACACAGTGACAAAGATCCACCGTTAAAATGAATAAAAAACCAGAAAACTAAATTCATCCCTAGTAGCTAAGCAACAAGGCAATATAATTAACAACACTGCACTGGTGCTGGATGGGACAATGACTAATGTTTTGAAATGGAATATTAAAACCCCAACTTTTCACACTGAAGTTAGTAGAAGCAGCATATGGCATTTAGCACTTTGCTATGGAAATTATACCACTTGGACTAGTGGCCTGATCCTACCTACTTCTTACTCAAGCAAGTAATACTTAAAACAACTGTGCCATTGCCTTCAGGGAGACGCCCGTGGTTAGGAGGGATTAGCAGAAGTGGGTTCCATGTCTGACAGTTGTCATAGTCAATCAGGTTTTAAGACAAACATTCAATGAGAAAAATACCCTTTTTCTTGGTCTTCATAATGGTTACCATAGTAATAACTAAAAGTAAAAACAAATAAACCCTTTTCATTTCTACTCAGATTATTGGAGTAATTTTTATTGAAAATATAAGATCTACAAAGCCATGGATACCCAGTGTGGAAGAACTCATTAAGTTAGCACATTCATCTTTCAAAGGAGAATTCCAGATCAACAACAGTGTTCAATTTAAAATCTCTACTCTCCTTCAATGAGTTTCAATTTTTTTTATTAGGAGGTTCTGTGCAAGAGCTGCTTGTCATGAAAAGAAATACTTTACAATTCATGAATGTGTTCATTATAGAATAAATGAACAGCAACAATATTACTAGCCTTTTTTCCTGTTAACAGTCATGTATTAAAGTAAACTCTTAATTTTTCCATGATTTGGAAATTAGTTACATATGCACCAAAGGTGCTAGTAGTTTCTGCTGCTTGTCAGCTACACACAATGAGTATATTGCTGTGTGCTTTCCCCAACAATGAGGATTTTAGTAATATGCAAGGTGTGTATAACATAATACCAAAACCTGCATCACAGAAAAGGATAAATGTTTTCTTTTTCAGCTGCCAGAGTTTATAACCTTAGGCTCTGCCCCAGAGCCGAAGTAGGGGTAGCCATACATTAGGTTATGTAACTTAAAAGTATTCATTTTCCTTGTTGGCAAGTTCCAAGCAGTAAGCAAGAGTGCAAACAAGGATTGTAAGCTGCCACAAATGTATTCATATTTCTACTCTGTGTTGTAAGAGCCAAAGGGAGGACACATATGTCAAATGTTAAAAGAACAACCAAATCTTTGTTTTGATCACTATGGTCAGTATGTCATGAGGTTTTTATATCTGAATGCTAAAAATGGCACCACAGGTAGACATCCTCTAGCATTATACAGTACGGTTGTATTTCCATAGCCATTTAATGCTGGTCTCTCAGAGACCCTGACTTTGTAAGGTAACAAAACAGAGAGCTGGGTGCTGAAGAATCAAGGAGGGCCTGTGGAAAGATCATGAACCCTCTCACCAAAATCTAATTTCATAATTTCACTTAAAACCTCACAGAACTGGATGCAAGTGGATTAAGACACAGATACACCTCCCAGTCCTTCATTTGTAACAAGATCATTCAAATAGCGGTCCTTAAAGAAACAAAGCTGAGTTGTCCTTTAAACAATGAAAAAGGAGAGGCATACATAAAATGGTCACCAAGGCACAATATAACGAAGGTGAAGAGTCCCTGAGACTCTGGTCTGGGTCGGTACCATTCCCCTCCCTATACAAGTAAATGAGAACATTTAGGAAAATATAATACAAAATCTCTTACAGGAAATATAGACTACACTTGCTAAAATCACTTCTCTAAAAGTGTTTATAGCTTTTTTCTTTTTTTTAATCTTTTTTTTTCTTTTTTTTTTTTAAAAGACCTTCTTTAAACAGATAATGTAAAGACTGGTCCATTTTTTCTTACCCAGCAAGCCAAGCTCTAATGACTTCACTAAGCTGAAGTTGTATTAGAATACATCTCCATAGTATTGCTACAATTTGGGTAAATATGTTCTGAACAGCTTGATGAGTACTAAATAAACTTTGCTGTTTTACAGCATACATTTTATTTTTTTGCATTTTTTAAAGAATAGAAAATGCAATTATAGTGTGCAAAAAAAAAAAAAAAAAAGAAGAAAAAAGAAAAAATGATTAATTATGTTCTAGCTGAATACTGTAATTTTAAGCCATGCCTTCCATAAAAATGTATTGGCAGCTGTAAATAGGGAAAAAAAATACAAGCAAACAGTAATTTTATTTCCTTGAAGGGAAGATTAACTATCAAAATCTGAACCAGTTGCACTCTGTAATTTGTCAAATGAACAAAATGAAACGAAACACTGACATGTCATCCATTCCATGACAACAGGTCAGAACTGCCACTTTGACCTCTAGTAGCCCTGCTAAAATGGAGAGAATGGTTGGCTGCTGGTTGGATGTCAAACACATAAAGCAAAGTTGAGTTCATCCCACATGAAGTCATTGTTAGAGCTGGCTTTTTTCCCTGTTTTGAAGTACAGTAGTGACTTGTCAATGACCTTCTTCAAAAGATCATTTGAGATTTGAAGATTTTTCCATCTAAATCTCTCAAAACACAGCTGTTTAAAAGAATTTATATGTTCTACAGGCTGCTATGAAGCATTCATAATTTCTTTATGAGGAAAAAAAACCCAGAAAAAGTAGTCGAATTTTTGTAGCTTTGAATCACTAACACATGATAGGTTCCATTATTTTTTTTTTTTTTTCTAGCTTTAAGTCACAACTGTACCTAACCACAGTTCTCTGCAACAAAACCATGATTTACAATATCTAGTATTGTGGTTGCAGTGCAGGGAACCGTGGGTAAGAAACCTCCATTTCAGAGTATGGTGGTGGGGGTTTCCCGGAAGAGTGGCAGTTGACACCTCTGGAATTTTCTTATAAGTGCTTCAGTTAGATGGTCCTGAGCTGAGCCGGTAACTCAGGCACTAGGAGAGCCTGGCATTAAGTCTGCGGGAATGTGTATAGCCACCATCGCTTGAACCGCTTTGCAAACTGTAGTGGTCTTCAGCATCGCTGGCACTCCCAATACTGTCCATTTCACCAGGTGTAAATTCCATTCCTTCAATGTCTACTTCTAGACAAAACACAAAAAGGCAACATTTTCAGAAATGCACAGTTACCTTGGGTCAGCGCTGCAGGTGTACGTTAAGACTAACACGCTAGCGGTAGGGTTCAAACTGCACTGCATTGTCCTTTAAAAAAAATACATATGTACGTCTTTAAAAGATTCAGTGAATTCCTGAGAAAAATACGAGATTGATACCCCTGGGAATTAAAAGCTCGTGTTTATCCACAGGACAAATACAACATGACACCAGTGACGGTTCTAGATTTGCGTCCAAAGCCTGATGTGCAGATACCAGGGTGAAGACTAAAACACGGAGCTTAATTCCCGTGGACGTTTCAATACTAGCAGTCTTTCCTGACACTGTTTAGCAGAAGTGCTAGTTAGTGGTAACTGTGGTGCAGCCATGAGTCCACTAAGAGTTGGAATGGGACCGATAGCTCATTTCTCACTGGCCACTGGAAAGCCATCAAATGGTAAGGTTTCAAGCCACTCAAACTCAAAGTGGATACAAACTGGAGATGAGAGCTGAAAAGCTCTTTATCGCTTAACTAATGATTTAAACCAGGCAGCCCAGACTTGTAATAATATGCATCATCCTACGCAGAATTGTCAAGTGCTTTCAGGTCTGAACAATCCTTTACATAAAAAAACACCCTGATTAATACAGAGGATATGAGCCCACTTTACCAATCCATCACAGAAAGAACTCTAGACACGTATAGCTCAAAATAAAAAGTCCTGTCAAAAGCAAGACAAAGCTCCAAACTGGCCTTCCAAAAAAAAAACCTTAAAAAAAATGAAGCAATTATTAATCCCACAAATTTCAAGATTGTAACGCTTTTTGACTCAGTAAAACTGTTCATGATTTCTTCTGCTTTCCCTCCCCCTTTTCCTTCTTTCATCCTGCCATTATGACAGGGGAAAGGGAGATGAGAGAGGAGGAAAAATCATAAACGAAATTGCATAATTTTTAGGCTTCTAAGCTCCTCCTAAAAAGAAATGAAATAACGTGAGTTTCTGATTTAGGAAAAGGCTATTTTTCAATAGAAAACTTTTTTGAAAATGTCTCTTTATACCTAGAGAACCAACATGAAACAAAGCAGCGCCAAGAGCCTTGCTGCCAAATACAAAAAAAGCTCTCTCAGTAAGGAGCCAGATTCTGATCTTGCCGCTCACAAGGAGCAGCACGTTCTTTCACAACCATCCTGTTCTCTACCATGGGGCCACCTGGTCAGCTAATCTTCCTGATTACACATATTAGATTCTGGGCTCAAGGGCTCAATCTTGCTCCCAGCAAAGTCAATGGTAAAACAGCTACTGCCTTTACAAGTGGCAGGATTGGGTCCAAGGCACTAGTAAGGTACAGAGCCACATAAAACAAAGTTAATGCCTGTAGTTATTTAATGGAAGTATGTGTTTAAATTGTGATTTGAGCTTGTAAGAACAAGAAGCAAAACTATATATGGGTGGCCATCCTTAACTCACGGCTAGACAGACTGGAAATTGTCTGCAAAAAGGATGCAAGTGCCTCTTAAGAAAATGAGCACTGTTTATATTTTTCATTTATATTCTGCCAGTCAAAAAATATGGCAGAACAACCAATACACAGTTAAATATCTTTTACAAACTATCATGCCCTTGCTGCAGTTGTATCATTTCCATTAGCAGGAGTGTGAAATTAGCAATCAGGTGATAAGGCCTAAATTTTATTGTTAAAATCAGGGCAGAGAGGAACGTATGTTATTACTCACAAAGCAAGGGACTTGCTCCTCCCATAGCCCTCACACTGCTGTGTGGTTCACGTTCTGGTGGTTACGCAGCCCCATGCGCTGCCTTGTAGAAACTGATGAATGAGCCACTAGGACCCTGAACCAGATCCTCAGAGGGTGAAAACCAGGGTAGGTGCATTGATTTTAATAACTATAATGATTTATAGCAGTAAGGACCTTACTTGTGCTTTAAAAGCCATAGACTACATCAGTTGGAAAAATGTGATGCAGTCAATGATATATTTTGTAATAAATATATTTCCTAATAATTTAACTGGACCTTACAATGATCTATCACATTGCAGTACATTTAGTTTTTTAATACTTGAACCTATTACTGATTTACCATTAACCCCAGGGACCAGATTGCACATTACTTGCATGAAATGATGCCTCATTATTTGATTAATTCTGTCAACTTCAAAGACAATGCTATTTCATTTGACCAAGGACAGCAAAAAAACTCAGCCCAACTGTTCCTGAAGCCAGGGGCACCTCTTACTGGATTACCTTGTTCCGAATCAGTGGATATTGTTGATCCCATGCTGTCAGTGCGGATGCGTTCCATGCCCTGCATGGAGAGCTGTTCCAATCTGCGTTTGAGGTAGCGGTGTTCCCGCTGTAGTTGTTCTTTGATATTTAGAGCTTTTCGGTCCTGTTCTTCCAATTTCTTCGGGGGGAGAAAACAAACAACAAATGAAGCCAGAAACGCGGACCCATTTTAAAACAAAAGCAACTTATTTCAAATACTTTATTTTTCATAAACATGTTAATATATCATCTGACACCATCCAATGGTTATGGGACATCTATATTAAGCAGATCAATGGCCATTGTCAATATGAAAAGAGCCAGCTGAGACCACTGGCCAGAAACGAGTGCGGAAGGACAGACTGAAAAAGACCTCCACCCTATATTGCAGACTCTTGCAAAAACTGAAAATGTACCACCCCTGCAGATGTGGACCACATGCTGAAGTCCTTGTGCAACAATCTTACAACTCCGTCCTAATGCAATTACTATGTGCAGGGATCCTGCCTCTCCTCCTACCATAGCATCTCATGGAAATTTCCCAGTTACTTTACCCCAAACAAATGGGGTAACTGGGTAATTATGGTTAATTGAATAATTGAATGGTTAACTGAATAATTTAGACTGCTTCAACCTACCACAATTATATATTTATGTAGCTACCATGTGTGGGGTCCTGTATTGTATTGTAACTCTCCTGAACCATGTAAAGAGTCATTTTCTTGTTAAATATGTGAATGCACAGTAGGGCAAATACTCTTGTGATGCAATTTCATGGATTTCAGTAAAGTTATAACTTTTTAGAGCAGCAGTTAGTTTTGCCAGAAATAAAGCTCACAGCGTAGGCTGTATTATTTCAAAACAGTGGTGCCAGTGGTAAGGATTTTTCAAAGTAAGACTCAATTATTGTTCCATTATTGCTGGAAGAATATTTAAAATCATTCTACCAGGCAATAATAAAAGAAAAGTGCCATCTTGGATAAATATGTAAAATGAAGGAAAACCGGCTTGCAGTCAAAATGTAATGCTTGCTTAGGTGAAAGAGTGTTCTAGTAATAGATTTTAAAACCAAGAGGGACTAGCATGATCATTTAGTCTGACCTCCTGCAAAGCAGAAGCCTTGGGAGTTTTACTGCTTCAGGTTCTGCAATAATTAGGCAATACTGCAGTATCACCACCATGGAAATGGTTTGCTTAATGGAGAATTTTATCTGTGCGCTGTACATTGTATTTGCTGTACCTAAACATTTCTTGGGTAAATATTGCTTGTACACTTGTCACAAAAATGGAAGGGGCCACATCAATGACCTCATATGCACTATATTGCCAACTGTTCATCTAAAATTTTCCTTAGCAATTTTAATAAGAGAAATGAATGATCACTTAGCAGTTAAAACAAAATAACATACGCAGCGCTGCTAGTAGAAATGATTGTGTATCTTTTTTTTTAGGCCTATCCTTAAAATTTATCACGAAGTCACCTGTGGTAATTTATGGACAACAACAAAAAAAGATGCACAAAGCAAAACTTTTCATATGTACACATGAAAGCCACAGATTCCTCGAGGATCAGGTCCACTGTCAAAAACCAGTCAGTCATTCTGTTGGCTAGTTCATCAGGAATACTACAGGAACTAGCACTAAGCACTTCTATAAACAAGGCCAAATTCCCCCATTTAACTGCACTTACATAACTAACAGACTTCAAGAAATTTATTAGGAATGATCATGGCTGTTGAATGTACCACAACCTGATTTTTTTGAGAGGAGACTGTTGCACACAAGTAAACAGCAAACCAGAACTGAATGGCTGTGTCTACACATGCAATTAACTCAAAGTAGGCTTACAGTAAAAATACTGTGCAGTAAGCCTCCTGGGGAGCACGTCTACATGTGCTCCCTCTTGGGAGCAGATCTGCTTGCAATGGCAGCAACCCAGAGAGGGCTGCTCCCATCATGCTGAGGGCCAGAAGCTGCTTGCTGCTGGGGCAGGGGGAGATTGTCCCGGGCAGGCTCCAAACTTAAAGCCTGCTCCGGCAGCAGGCACCTCCTGGGGCAGGGAGCAATCTCTCGCCCCCTGCTGCCCAGGAGCAAATTTGCTCCTGGTCAGCCATCTACTCATGCGTTAATGGCCATTAATTACTCCATAGCTAAATTTGCCACCTGCATATGCAAGCAGAATATTAACTGCAGAATAGACCAGTACACTGTTCCGTAAGCATTTGCCTATGTAGATGGTGACACTTATTGCACAGTAAATTGGCCTACAATGCAATAAAATATCTCATGTAAATATGCCCAATGATTCCGAGATCCTGTTGCTTCAGTGCTGCTACCATAAAATTGATACATTTATCTTTTGAAGGAAGGAGTGATCTGCTTTACTGAGCTTAGGCATTTATGTGAACTAGCTGTATTAGCATATTAAGGCTTGCCCAAAACCAGGCACTATTTGCATTTGTATTGGCCAGAAATGCAGCAAGTTCCAACAGGAAGAGGCATTAGCCCACACACACCTATTGATTTATCCAACCAATCAAGCCCAGCTGATTAGATTTCCTCATTCTCAAT
Source organism: Caiman crocodilus (assembly GCA_030014935.1). Lineage (NCBI taxonomy): Eukaryota > Metazoa > Chordata > Crocodylia > Alligatoridae > Caiman > Caiman crocodilus. Next base: position 14,444,501 of record JAGPOW010001338.1, read on the forward strand.
TCACCAGCTGTTATTTTTCTACTTAATACTCAGCCTCTAAAAATATTTTGGCCTTTAAACTCTTCACTCACAAACAAAGTCTACAGCAGCAATGCCAACCCCAGGTTGTGACCCAAATGAGGGCCACGGGAGCATGACAGCGCCGCACATAAAAGAGAAGGCACACCCCATGCCAGGAGCTCTCCTGCCCCTGCCCTTGCCACTGGGCCACCACCACCACTGCACTCCACTCCCAGCAGTGGGTCATGGAAAAAAAAGGTCGAGGTTGGGAACCACTGGTCTAGAGACTCTAGTTCTTCAGCACAAGAGTGAGTCTTGGGGAGGGAGGTGACATGGTCAGTTTCAGCTGAGATGACTCTTCTGCCTTAGAAATAGTTAAGGGAGGCACAGGTGTGATCTGACAATGCAGCTAGAGTAGCAGGCCCTGTCTTCAGAGTGCCGGCAATCTGAAATGCCTCTAGTCCTGCTGGAGAGAAACAGTTCAGTAACAGGACACTCAAGCTACATCTTAAAAATAAATAAATAAATAAATAAAAGAACCTCTAGGGTTTTGGACCACCAGTAACCATCAGGTCCAGATTGATCAGGGAGCAGAACAGAAAAAGGTAATCTATCCCTAGCTTTGTTACTGGCCTGAATGAGAGTCAGGGGCTCACCTCACCTCCGGCAGGCCCGGATGAGCTCCATCCGAGGGTACTGAAGGCACTGGCTGACGTCATTGCACAGCCACTGGCAGGAATATTTGAACACTCGTGGCACACAGGCCAGGTCCTGGAGGACTGGAAAAGGGCCAATGTGGTCCCCATTTTCAAGAAAGGGAGGAAGGAGGACCCAGGTAACTATAGGCCAATTAGTCTCACCTCTATCCTTGGCAAAGTCTTTGAAAAAATTATCAAGGCTCACATTTGCGAGAGCCCAGCAGTACAAATTATGCTGAGGGAAAACCAGCACGGGTTCGTAGCAGGAAGATCATGCCTGACTAATCTAGTCCCTTTCTATGACCAGGTTACAAAACACCTGGATGCAGGAGTAGGAGTTGACATCATTTACTTAGACTTCAGGAAGGCCTTCGATACGGTATCCCATACCATACTGGTGAACATGTTAAGAGGCTGTGACTTGGATGACTGCATGGTCTGGTGGGTAGCGAGTTGGCTAGAGGGTCATACCCAGAGGGTCGTAGTGGATAGGTCGGTATCGACCTGGAAGGGTGTGGACAGTGGGGTCCCACAGGGCTTGGTCCTTGGACCGATACTCTTCAATGCCTTCTTCACCGACTTGGACGAGGGAGTGAAGTGTACTCTGCCCAAGTTTGCAGACGACACAAAAATGTGGGGAGAAGTGGACACGCCGGAGGGCAGGGAACAACTACAAGCACACCTGGACAGGTTGGACAAGTGGGCAGAAAACAACAGAATGCAATTCAACAAGGAGAAATGCAAAGTGCTGCACCTAGGGAGGAAAAATGTCCAGCACA
>JAGPOW010001338.1:14446077-14520207 GCA_030014935.1 Caiman crocodilus
GGTGCTCTCCCCTACCCTGGGGGTCTTCAAGAGAAGGTTAGATAGGCATCTAGCTGGGGTCATCTAGACCCAGCACTCTTTCCTGCCTATGCAGGGGGGTCGGACTCGATCTATTGAGGTCCCTTCCGACCCTAACATCTATGAATCTATGAATCTCACAAATGTGTCACTTTGGGCCCCTTTAGTCATCCAGGTAAAGGTATGATAGCACCTGATGCACAATCCATATAATCACGCCTCTTGCCATGCCACACATTCATGGCAGGAAGCACGATTGCGGGATCCAACATGAGATCCAGTCATGCATTATTGTCAGTGCAGGGGACAGTGCAGGAACCGGGGCTTCCCTTGCACTGGCAAGTAGCTAGGTCACATGCCTGCCCCCCATCCCTCCCCTGGTCAGCTGCAGAACTCCCAACTGCAGCAGCACATGGAGCTGGTCTAAATTAATTGCACAATTAACCAGTTACGTGTAGAGAGGGCCTTTGAAAAACAAAGCCTAGTTCTGCAGTCCGTGGTACACAGTCCTAAGTAGGGAATATCACTGGCAGGCCAAAACACAAAGCATGTTCAGGTCATTCACTTTAATCTGAATTATATACCTGGAGAAGCCAGCTGGTGTGAATAGGCACAGGTGTGTTGAGGGAAAAGGACTTATACCAATTTATAGCAGTTGAGAAGATAGCTTGGTGCATTTGTTACTAATAGGGATGGTTTGGCTTAAGTATATGATGATCTGCCCAGGTCCCTTCCGACTCTAGACACTATGATATGTCTAATGTCTGACAACAATTCTATTTTCCCCTCCCACTGGCTGCACTGAATGAGTGCTGCACAAGAGCAGGCTCCATTTGGATTTTTGCAGATTTATTATTATTAGTAGTAGTAGTATTATATTGCCTAGAAGATATATTGTAAACCCCGCTCTTCCAAAAACAAGGACCAAGGGAGTGGCTATAGAACTGGATGGAAAGCCAGAAAATACGTTTTTTAAGATTTTTTTTCATATTCAATGGAAAACCAGATAAAACACTCAGAAAGCATAGCCTTAATTTCATTTTCATTCTTTTAAATGAATTTCAAACACTGGAAGATCTATTCATCAAGGTACAGGGCACATAGTGTTACTAATAGCCATAATCCTTTCCGCTCCATTAGTTATTTCAACTTTCAGTTGAGTAGGTTGTTTTAACTAAAAGTAACACAGTTGCAAATCAGTCTGCCCCAGTCCTTCAAAAAAATCAGACTGGCCATTACTGAATTAGGTATAATTGTTGTAAGACAAAATATAACCCATTAGAGACTGAAAAGAAATCACCATTTCACAGGCTTGGAACAGCAGGGTCCATTTTAACCTCTCACTTGAAATAAAACAATACTTGGATGCAGTAACTCAAGGAAATACTTTTGCAGGCACAAATCAAAGATGGTACCTTTTCAGCAGATACAAAATCTTAAATTTGAAGAAAACAAAATGTGGGTGGATGATTTTACCTTGATATGCATCTTAGCTCTTTTCAACAGACTTAAAGTGGTGTGTCTGGTGCTGTCTGGCCCAAGAGGCACAAGCTGCTTTAGCTGTTCCAAATATAGCCGCAGTTTAGCCCGTCTGAAATTATTAAAAACAAAGAACGTTGTAGCAAATCGACCCTCTAGAAGCACATCCTGTATGCAAATACCATCTGCTTCGAACTCGACTCAACAACGGTGGCTTCCTTTCCCCTCCCTTTGGCAAAGCATCAGGCCCCAAAGGTCACTTGAAAAATAATAATGGTTGGCCCTTCTGCAGTGCTTTTTATACCCAGATCTCAAGAGCATTTTAAAAAAGCTGAGTTTATTTGACTATCCCCATTTTATCGGTGGAGAAAACAGGCACAGAGAGATGGAATAATTCAAGTAAATAACCACATCAGTGGCAGAGCAAGGACAAGAAGTGAGGGGTTCAGTATGGAACTCCTCCTGAATTCAGAATGAGTTTCTCACATAGTTTCAAAGGAAATGAGAGAAAATGCTTTATCTCTTGGCTCCCATTCCTATGCCCTTTTACTACTGACCCACCACACCCCTCTAACAAGGATACCTGATTCCAGCTATACATCAAGAATGGTGTTTACAACAAAAATGTAAGGGAAGAAAAACTCCAGCTCTGTTGCATTTTCATGCTTGCTACAGCATTCCTGTGTAAGCAACACTGCTCATAGCCACAACTCCCTGTCCTCTCTCTTAAGAGCATGCGTAGACAAAACGGGGGCCCTAAACTGAAGTGGTGGGTTTTAAAAAACACCCCCTGCCTTTCTGGTGAGGAGGGGAGGGTGAGCTGCCAGCGGGTGATGCAGTCCCTGGGCTGCAGAGGGGCTGGTGCTTCTCTCTGTGGCAGCGGCGCATTCCCCCGCCAGTGGCACCCACCCACCTGCAGGCACCCGGCTTGGGTGGTCCCGGGGGCACCGCAGCTGCGGAAGAAAGCACTGGACCCACACGCCATTCAGGCAGGCTGGGGGTGAGGGGGCTAGAGATCAGGCTTGCCACTTTTCTTGGGTGGAACCTGCCTGCCCAGGCTGCTGCCAGGCTGCCTGCAGGGCTTTTTGCAGAGCCACGAAGTTATTTAAGGCACATTGCACTGTGAACCTCCTACAGTGGCTGGAATTAAATGCGCAATACGCTGCTGAGGTATGCAAACACTGACACCATTAAAGCGGTACAAAAGCATTTAGCCTGCTTTAAACAGTCATGCACACACGCGTTTAAATAATACTAAATTCACTAGGAAAGATAAGATAAACATCTACAAGATGGTATTCTGTAGTTGTTTAATGCATTCAGTATTTTCTTTCATCAAAAGACTGGCAATAGACATACAGAATAATCCACAAAATATTTTACTTCAAAATCTAAAACAAGGCAAGTGACAAAACAAAACAGTATTTCAAGAGTATATTTCAAGCATTTAAAAATACCTCCTATTTTGTACATGCAACTGAACAAGAAGCAATATGGAGCTACCCAGAGTCTTTACAATGAAAAGGATACATCTTATATAAGTAATTACATGAGCCATGTTTGTAATATTCTGCCCTTTTCTGTCAGTCTGTTATCTTAGTAAGAAATTAAAATCATCGCTCTTCATATATATTAGTACAAAAGGGTATTTCTAACATCAGGAAAGATTGAAGGCTTAATAGACTTGAGAATGCCTAAGTCTCAAAGGCAATAATAAGAATAAATAAAAGAAATTACAAGTGTGCAATGAATCACCATTTCCGGGGGGGAAGGGGTTCATTTCAATTCTGCTATCAGCTACATTCATTCAAACATTCTTTGCATGTTAATTATATGCTTTTGGTCAAAAATTACTTTCCCTTTTCTTTGGGTTTTTTTTCTTTAATAACTATTGAAAACAAGTGTTCAACATCCGTATTTAAGCTACAGCCCAAGACAATTTATTATAGCTGAGAAGGTGACATCTGGTCCATTGTAATTTGCATGAACAAGGACTGGAGAGAAACATGGAGAAAAGGCTGTTTTTGTTTCAAACCTATTAAAATACAGATAATTGTCAAGAATGACTGTTCCATGCTTTTATGCGACTAAATACTTATATTGCATTCCTTACACTCAATTGATTACATGTCAGTTTGTACAAATCAGTAATCAATACATTGTGTGAATTATAATGACACTCATGACATGGGTTTTCCTTTTTCAGGCCACTCCAGAAATAAGAATGGTGAAAAGCATGATTCATTGGGGGAAGGGAAGAAATGGCAAAAGTTGCTTCGTCTGTATTCGTTTATAAAATTCATACTCTAAACTTTACAAAGAAGAAACAATGAACAGGGCCCCCGTTCTACAACCTGCTCAGTTGCGTCTCAAAGCACAGGTGAATCCCCATGAAACGGTGCCGTGTGAGGAGCTGCTGAATCAAGATTTGGATGCTTCGTTAAACAGGTCGCAGACATTACAAAACTTGGTGAGAGTGGCAGGAAGCACTACCCTGGCCGATATTTTTTTCTATTTGCTGCTCATCAGTAACCTTAAAAGATGGCTTAAATGTCAAGAATTTGCTTCATGGACTAAATCAGGGCTGTCCAACTGAGGGCCTGCAGGCCACCTGCAGCCCACAAAAGGTGGCGCAGCTCACCGCATTGGTGGAGCCCACGACATGGTGCAGTAAAGGAGCCGAGGTGGGGACACGTGGTGCAAGGTGGGGGATACCATCCGAGCACACAATACAGTGATGTGGGGGCGGAGGCTGCCTGCACACGCTGTGCAGAGGTGCTGGGAGTGGGGGAGGCGGTTGCAACCTGGGGGCCCACGGCTGGCGCTAGTGCAGCCCCCAGGTCATGCAGCCCTCAGCTGTTTAGAAGTTGGACAGCCCTGCACTAAATGAAGCCCTGCAACCCAGGGGCCCATGGCTGGCACTAGCGCACCCCCACTAAAGTGGGTTCGGAAATAACCTTTACATTTGCACATAATTATTTGCGTGCACCCGGAGTGGAATTTGGATGCATCAGCAGCTTTAGTCTACTTACATCAGATAGCAGAAGAGAACAGCCGAGGGGAAGGAAGACGCAGTGACAAAGAGGAGAATGGAACAGTAACGGTGAAGATAAATCAAATGATTTACACCCATCGGCTTACAGCAGCTAATTCCCGTAAAATGACAGACTTGTAAGCAAGAGGTGTTTCCAACATACTTACTCAGTCCCCTTCTCTAAAGAAGTTCAGAAAAATTTCTGCTGACCTAGTGACAAAGTAACGTTTTGCTACTTCAACCTTGTCGGCTGCAAAACCAACAGAAATGTTATGGGCTGCCAGCAGAAAAATCTTTATTTCTTTTCAAATGTTCATTGCTCTGTGCTATATGTCCAGTTCAGATGCTGCAGCATCATATGAGCCAGTAGGAAAATCTGACCGAAACAGAGCAGCAAGGTTTTTTTGGCTTTATCTTTCATTGGACTCACTACCTAGTTGGGAAAGATATTAGACGTGTTTTGGGGCACAATGTGAAGGTATTTTGTGCCCCAAAGCTTGTCTAACATCTCCCAACCATCAACCAGAAAATCTGTCCTTGCTTTTTGCATATGTCCTAGACCATCACAGCTCTACTGCAACTCTGCTGGAAACTAAATAGACTATATTCACTGATCACTGAGAAAAAATATAAAAAGGAAATGAAACACAAACAATTACAGCTTTAAGATGTCATCAATGCTAATAATCTACAGTGTGTCTTGTAACATGAGGAAACTGGTCCTTGCCATCATGATTAACTTGGAAGGCTTGTTCTAGCTTCAGACTTCCACAAATAAACCCTCAGATTTTTGTCAAGCTTTTAGACTTAGGATAGCACCTCTCCAACCCCTGAAGCTATATAGGGTTTCAAAGAATAAATTTAAATATCCTTATTTAAGTAAAATATGAAGCCAGCCCACACACAAAATATAACACAATAGCCTATAACTAGTTGCACACAATGTGCATATTTCAAATAAAACCTGTCTTAATTATTATGGTCCCACAAGGAATTACTCCATATTTCCCATCAGGAAGTCCTGGAAAAGCCTGATCACACTGATGGGGAAACAAGGTCCAGTAGAGACTAACTGTCGTGGAATAGCCTTACCCGCAGTGATTTCTCTTTTGTAGCAGGGAGCCGGCAGCTTGCTTACCTCCACGAATCAATACCACCCAGAGCGAGAGAAGTATCTTAAAGATAATCATGCATCAAGCTAGATAGTACTTTATAGGTCAAAACACCTCAAATTCCACCTGGAAAATAAGCCAAAACCAATAAGACCTCAAAGTGACTGAGTAATGTGTTCTGTGTACTTAGCCCAGATGCCTTTAGTTTGAAAAGGTTGAAGATTACTGCTTTAGGTGAATATCCACATGGAGCACAGGCTTTGGGCAAAAGATACAGATAACTTCTGGTATCTATACAAGTTCACTCTCTTACTGCTACATGCAGATGGAAAGAAACTATCCTGACCACAGCTACTCACAGACAGCTAGCAATCTAGCCAGGCTCCCAAAGACTGAATCCCCAGCCCTGCCACAGAAACAAGGCCGAGCGGTGAGAGCGCAGGGGCGAACAACGAGTTGTGACTGCAACTGCTTGTATTTTAGCTATACCAGGAGAGTGGCTTGAATGTTATGCATCTTTTCTGTCCAAATATAGCAGAGATTTGCAGTGCTTTAGATGCTAATGTATCCTCAGGAGTGGGCTCTGGATATCATCTGATAAACAGAAATTACAGTTCCTTAAAAGCTTAATATAAGGAATTACTGAACCCCACAAGCTTGGTAAATATCCAAACTAGTGGATAATTTCAGAGACAGCTTGGTGTCCACATGTGTTACACATCCACGTAAATGAAATTTCCACTTGCTGGAAGCTGGCTTAATGCCTAGAAGTTGGGATTTCCTCAAACGGATTGCTAATGCACACGTATACGCTGATATCCTTGACACCAAAAATTAAACTGTTCTCACAGATGCATGCGCACATTTGCAGAACAGAAAGGTGGATGCTATGCTTCACAACCAATGACTGCAAGTCTAAAAAGACCTGCTGTACATGCCTCCCAACAACAAAGCATGCCCGTGCATGTGCAAGTGTGGCAGGCCTGTAGGCGGGGGCTCCTGTGCTGAGCCACCCACCTCACTGTGTCCGTCCACCTACCTAGCTCCGAGAGCCTCCCCTGGGGCACATCGTGTCTGGCCGCCCCCCTTCCTGGAACATACCTGTGAACCTGGAGGTACTGCTGCCACCACCCAGGGTCTGGACTGTCCTTGCCCCTGTGCCCCCCGGAAACACAGGCCTTGTAGTACTAGAGAGTGCTCGACCCGTGCCAGAACTTGGGGTGCTTTCCTTTAGGCTGAAGCCTAAATAGTAGCCTCCCTTAGCCAGCCAGACCAAGGGCACATCAAGACATAACCCAGTCCCTCCCTCAATAAATCTCCCACACTATGATCAGAGGCAAACTTTATTTGTACAGAAGGAAGGCTTGGAGTAAGATACAGGACAGAGCAATATGGAAGAATCACCTTCAAGCAAACAGTGTGGCCTAGTAGCTGTTGATTACACAACTGCTGGACTGCAAGCTATGTATCTAGATAGATCTCAAGTAACTTACTCCCAAGTATCATCCAGAGGCTGGTTGCTTTCCTCTAGAGGCAGGCAGTTTCTTGTGTGTCCAGTTTCGAGAGAGAGAGGGAGAGGGCTGCAGCGTACAGCTGCTCTTCCTCTCTCCCCCAGGAACCCTAGGGCTCCAGCATGGAAGCTCTCTCCCTGCTTTCCAGCATGGCTCTCTCCAGGAAGATGGGACCCTATATATCCCTGTCATGACCTCATGACTAAGTTCCCACCAGAATCAGCCCCATTGGCTGATGCCTGGTGCTTTCAAGTGACCTCACCTTCCAGGTCCAATCAGGCAGGTGTTTCTGATGCCAACCTATCAGTTTAAAAAGCAATACTGATCACCTGCCCTCTTGCCATGCGGCAAGTGCCCATACCATAGAGATGTGGAGTTACCCCCTTGGCTACCTGAAGCTTCTCATGTCCACAGGAGCAGGTCATCCCCCCAGGAATGTTTCCAGCCCAGGTTACAACTCAGGGTTACGTGAAACAGATGTGGGGAGGCTGCGGGCCCACCGCAGTGACCTAGGCATCCAAATTAACAAACAGGTGATAAGCCTGAGAGCAGAGTTTGGAGAGATACCGTGACGGCATCCTGCCACACTGGACGTCTGCTCCAACGTGTTCTAATTAACCGTGTCGGAACAGACTCGATCCATCGAGTCTGCTGGAGCATTCTAGTTAGAGCACTCCTTCAGCCTCGCTGTCACGCGTAGTCGCGTCCCCCCGTTCCAAAATGACAGCTCATCGAATAAGCTTTAGTTCAAGGGCCTCTGCCGCTATTCTGAAGCACAGGGTGCTGAATACACAAAATGCTGCGGGCGTTTTAATTAGAGCGGTTCCTGGGAGCCACTCTAATTAAAACCCTCCCCCTGCCCCCAAGCACATGTATACATGCTCAAAAGTACTAGTAATTAGAACTCATGAGAGAGGTGGTATCTTTTATTAGACCAACTAGATTTTTGCAAAAATATTTGTTTAATTTTGCAAATATCTAGTTGGTCTAATAAACGATATCACCTCTACCATAAGTTCTGATTCCCTTTGATTCTAGGCCAATATGGCTACAACCTGGATGCCTGACAAAGTATTAGTAGCTCTAGCATAATAATTCTGCTGATCAGCGTAGTACCACTTTGAAGAAGGAACTGTATGAGCCCGTGTTATTAGCCCCTGCATGCAATTTAGCTAAAACCTTTCACATACAAAGCTGAATACATGCTATACAGACTTCAGATAAAGAAAAATATACTATGTATTGGCATATGAACAGCATTCAGGCACACATATGGCTTAGAGCAACAGCAATAAAACAGAGTGTTCTTACCAAGTGTCAGAACTTACAAACAAAAACATAAGTAAATTCCATCCAGGGCTGTAAAAACCAGCAAAAACCCAACCCACTCCTTCGCTGCATGCACGGAGGGGCAGGCAGCATTGCTGGACGTTGTTCTGTTTCCAACAGGCACTCCACACACAGGAAATCTTCTAAAGGGTTTGAGAGCTGGCTTAGCTAAATCAGTGTCATATCAGAACTAGAGTGCACACCAGGTTTTAAGCTTATGCTGGCCTGACCTGTTTTCACTAAATGGATTTCGGGACCACTTCAAAGCATTACGACTGTAAAAAATGGGGTAGGGCCCATGTAACTTTTGTGTATACTTTGACTCTTAACTAGTTTTAAATTGTTCTAACTGAAGCCGTTTTATAAATGGCTCATTAATTCCACCAACAGACAACGGTTTTAAGGCTCTCAAACATTTCTGGAGCAGCTCAAGCAATAATGTAGTACAGTAAGCAGAAAAGCCTTGTGCACGCTAGAGAATATGGCTAGAAATGTTTTAGGCTCACACCCAAGTACCACTTTGGCATTAATATAAAAGTGGGACTCCTTTAAATGGTTTGGCTAGTCTTCTTACCATCCCAGCATACCAGGGTGGCTTTTTGAAATCTCCCAATATTTACTTCAGAAAACCGTGGGATATTTGAGACAAAGACCTCCAGTGATACTGCAGATTAAATGGGTGAGAGTAGGCCCAGTAAATGCAAGGCCCCAGCCTGAAATGGGTCTCAGCTGAAAAACTAGACAAACTGAACCTTTCTGATCTTAAACCAACCTTGTCTAATGATCCCAAATCTCTTGGGCAAACATGGCTTTAGAAGATTTTGTCCAAATTCTGCCCATCTTTGTGTGCAAGATACATGACGATGTGACACAGAGAAGTCCACTTTAGAGAGAGTTATTATAGACAATGCACATGAACAGGAGGCTCCAAATAAAGCTCAGGGAAGCAACAGATTACGCAGTGAACTCTGGGTAACTGTACAGTAATGATCAAACAGAATCCAATCCCTTCTCTTAGATTGTAGCCACATTTTTCCTACCCTTAAAATTTGTGTCAATCCCAGTGCTCAGTGTCTGAATAACTTGAGTTCAGAGCACTTGTTACTAGCTTTTTCACTGTTGCTTAGTGAATAAACATTTCTAAAAACATGCACGGGTTCAAAACAGACATAGCTCTGAACTGAGATGTTCAAATCTGAATCCAAATACCTGCAGCCAGAGTTCAGGGGAATTTGGAACAGAGATACGATTTGTGCCTCTCTCTCTTTAAAAGACACTGAGATGATTAATGGCCAGGTTTTCTTCCTGAAGAGAATGTCACAATGATCACTCTCCATAGCCAGGATCGGCATGAGACAGACACTCACAATACTGAAAACATTTCCTAATAGGAAGATAGTTGCACTTATTATTTATGAAATGCAAATAGCTGGATAAATCTAATGTGAAGGTTTCAGTTAAAGTAAGTTAACCAACAGAAAAAAAATCAGGTTCATGTGATAAACTGAACTTGTTCGTGTCCAAAGTAAGCTGTGTTTTTATTCATATTCTTGTTAAATGTAATTCTATAAGCATTTGTAATTCTGCAAGCATTCCAGGGGTGGGCTGCATTTTCTAAAATACAGCCCACCCCTGGAAAGCATTGCTAAATAGTTAATCATCAATGGCTTAGGGGGCTAGTCCTGAAGTATGAAGTCAATAGGGGTTTTACATGTTTTAACATGATTTTACTTGCTCTCACAGTTAACCCCTTCTTAGCTGATGGCTCTTACCTGTCTGCATAGCAACTGAGATATTGTATGTGTTGTGATAAGGGTTTTACTGTACATTGAACATGCAAAGCTTTACATATGATTTCAAGCAGTCTTACCATAGAAAATACATCTATATAATTACAAATATTCTCACTGTCTCTGTCTACCTATGAGGTACTTGCTCGAGTACACAGGTGAATGAAGACCTTATAAATCTCCATCAAATTAGTTAACTTTTCCTTAAAAAGAAGAAGTGCAAGTATGGGTCTAATAATATTTTTATAGGTGAATTAAGAGTATTTTGTACTTCTGAAAGTATTACATGAGTTTTCCAATGTGTTCTGTAAATTAAAGGATTCAATCAATACTTGAAAAAGATGGTTCTATGAGAGCATATCTTAAATCTGTCTACTTTAAAGGTAGCCTGCTTGCAGTGAAACACCATAGAGTGTGTGCATGTCAAAGTATGAAGTTCTGCTATTTCCATATGTGTTGGGATTCAACTGAACGTGTCAGTAATTTAGTTAAAATTCCTTTATTAAATCCAAAGGCCAGTAGTAGTTATATAGTTGCTTTAAACATGCTCTAAAATCTGTAACAAAATACTAACTACATGACAAAGCAACTTACAAAGCTTATTAATGACCACACCCATATACTAATTACATTTATATGTATTTCTTCAGGATACTCACAGCTGGGCTAGCAAATGAGATTCTAGCTGTCCCATGATGGCTGCAGCAGGTTAGCTCACACTGGCAAATAACCTCTCTTTCCTGCTCCATGTTATCCTTTTAGATTTCGCATTACATCATTTTCTGTGTTCTAGAAATTAATCATGTCTAGCTGGAAACTTCCAAACACACCAGGTACACAAGTGTTCTTCCTACTTGTTTTATGTCTGGTAGGTTTCCTCCTAGACCTCAGGAGACACCCTCCATCACCACCAATCTCCTTGCTACTGTTTACCCACCTTTTCTCCTATATTAGAATAGCAATGGCACCATACTTCATCCTGCCAACATTAAACATGTGGACTATCTCCTTGTGATTGCCTGTCTGCCTCTTTCTCTCAAATCATGGCTTCCTGGAATTATGTTTGTATCCAGTATGATAAAAGATCCCATCACCTATTGTATAATTACAGTACATTTCACAGTCCCTACTGTTTGTCCCTGCACAGACTCAGTCAGGAAGAATCTCAATGTTTTTGCCTTCTAAAAAAAAGTCACATAACATGCTGAAATAAAATGCAAGTTTCATGCAAACTACAAAATAGGTTTCAGCTATACAGCAATTTCAAGTTAATGAAAAGGGAGAAAACACTCTCAGTATTAAGGCATCGTTCCATATCAAGATGCTCAGTGTGCTGTTGCTGATTGCTACTGGATGCGTGAAATATTTGCAGTTTGTTGAGTGTCTCAAGAGCCAAGAAATGAAAGTCAACAGTGCTCACAGTAGCCCACCATGCTGCTAGTATTATGTATGGAAACAGCCCCTTAAATAACACATTTGATAGTAGATGCAAGATCAATTGTGAAACAAGATGATGCAAGTGAGTCTGTATGTGTGGTCCCTTGTGAGGTCATATCCAAACCCTTTCCATTTCCTTCTCCGGGCTTTACACTTGACTCTGCAGCAAGGTATATGAAGTACACTTTGGACTGGTACTCTGGATCAGCACTCCAGAAAAACTGCCTTTTACTGCATCAACTATAGGAGTGGGAGAGATATTAGACTAGCTTTTAGGCACAAAGTGCCCTTGATGGCCTGAGGAAGGGCATTTCTGTGCCCAAAAGCTTCCCTAACATCTCTCCCAACTCTACAGCAGGCCCCATAAAGTTAGTACCAAACACACCTCATTTCTCTCATATTTCCTGGACCATCATTCCTATAGCATTACAAGCAATTGCCAGAATTCATTCAGGCAATTAGAGAAATTGTTGCTGTTTTATTTCCTTAGTATTTGTTTAATTTTCTTCTCACATTTTCAGCTCGCTGTGCCTGCATCTGCATCAATGAACTGTGCAGAAAGCAGCGGGAGGTATTGGCAGCTGGATCAGATTAAGTCAAGGCCTTTGGAACTGGGGTAACTACAAGCAGCACAGGCACGCCCGCAGCACTGATCTGCTGGAACGACCAGCAATGAGAGTTAAAGCTGATGTTAAAATTGTTATCTATTGGCTCCAAAGTTAGCATCCCACTGAAAGGATTCACATCTCTTAAAGCTATGAAAGACAATTAAAAAAAAGCCTTAGCTTCTGATGACTGAATCTGCTGTTTCAATCTGTGTATTTATTTTATTTAAAAAAGGATGCATTTAGTGAATATACATACATCATTATATACATAGTCACATCCCATAGTCTTAAATGTGTTTCATTTATTCCAGGTCTTACAAAGAAAGAGTTAAATAAATATATTCCTTATAGTGGCTCCATATTCTACACTTGGACTTCAGCCTTTTTCCTTCTGAAGCCTAGGACTTGCCCATGCTATAAAGAACATATGTGTGAAACTAGAAGTTATCCCTAAATCTTTTAGCAAACATAAATAGAGGGAAATATCTGCGATACCGCAAACGTATACATTTTTGGCAGCTCAGCAAGCTGGCAGCAGCTTTCAGGGAACTAGGTTTGAAGCAAGCTGAGGACAGGTGAACACTGGCTGCATTGTGAAAGGGATGCACTTGTCTCAGAAGAGAGAAGGTGCTTGGCAGGCTTCTCAAGAGAATGTTGTTTCACAGCTAGTTCACAGATGAGTATCACTGACGGCTGCTCATAGGGGAAAAATGGAGAGTTACTCCCACTACTTCCTAAATAACAGTAAAGTGCTGACCCAGCAGCAAATCAGGGAAAAATGGGAGTAATATGGTAAGAGTCAATTGTAGCTAGCAGATATTTAAGATCACGTTTTCTCTGAGGCACGGGTTGGGTTGACATGACAAAATATGCAATACAAATGCGGTCATGAATTGTTATTTTGGTTCTGAATCTGATACATCCTAGTAATAGTCTTTAGAAAAAAAATATTTTTGTTATCCCTCAAGCATTAATGCTTACATTTTCAAAAATGGCCACTAATGTGGAGTGCAATTTTTCATTGCCAAATTCAAGACGTCTAGGACTCAGTTCTCACAGACACTGAGCCCTTGCAAGCTTGACTTCAACAAAAGCTGAGGCAACCCAGCACCTCCAAAAAACAGATCCAAGGCTTCTCTAGCTGTGTACCTATATTATCAGGCACTTGAAGATGAAAGCATTTAAAATTTAGGACCAAATCCTACAATTAGTTCCAAATAACCTTGCAGCCAAATCTAGATTTGCTTTAACCCAGTGAGTCTCAATCGGGATGACATGATACCCTGGAGTCCTTGGGACAGGGGTGAGCAAAATATGGCCTGCGGGCCGAATCCGGCCCGCAAGGTCATTCTATCCAGCCTGTAGGTCCCCTAAAAAAATGGAGAAAATTAAAATTTCTCTGCCCTGCTCTGGGCCCCACCAACGCTGGCCCTGAAACATTGGTCCGAAGATGGCGACCAGGGAATAGGGTACCCATCAAGGGCCGGGGCTACTCAACAGCCTGCCAAAACTGGGTAAGCGACCCTCCACCCAAAATAATTGCCCACCCCTGCCTTGGGAGGTCCTTTTAAGGATGCCACAGGCAGCGAGGAGATAAGTATACACTTGTCCCTGCTCGGCCATTCCCCAACTGCCCAGCCCCTGTGGCTTCAAGAAGGTAAGTGCCAAGCCACTCCTCTCCTGCCTTCTCCCCTGACCACCTGGCTCCTGTGTGAGGTGGTAAGCACTGACTGTCCTAAATAAATTAGTTTTAGAAATGAGGAACCACTCAATGCACAAGAGTTATAGAGGGGTCCTATACTCTGAAATGTTGAGAACCACTGCTTTAATCAAACACAAGTTAATGGGCACAATACAGCCATGAGTGAGTGACATTTCAGGGCCTGTACACACAGAGAGTTAGATAAGATAATCCAGTGTTTCTTCTTCACCTTAAACTCATTGAATGGGCCTAATCAAGAGCACAAAGAGGTAATGTATCAAGTCTTTAATTTCCTGATGTCATGTGTGTTTTATATTTAATGCGCAAGCACCCTACCTGAAGAGCGGTTCCAAAGAGGATGGAGCACTGGACTGTTCTCAATGATGGCAGATGACAGAACAAGGAGCAATGGTCTCAAGTTGCAGCAAGGAAATTTTAGATATTAGGGTAGATATTAGAAAAAACTCACTAGGAGGGTAGTCAAGCACTGGAACAGGTTACCCAGGGATGTTGTGGATTCTCCATACTTGGAGGTTTTTAAGACCTGGCTAGATAAAGCCTTGGCTGGGATGATCTAGTTGGGGCTGGTCCTGCTTTGAGCAGGGTGTTGGACTAGATAGCCTCCTGAGGTCCCTTCCAACCCTCATTTTCTATGATTCTATGATACTCTCAGATTATGTATTAGTGAGCAAACCCAGGGAATTTCTGAACGAAGAGAGTGTACAGGGCTGCAATGGCAGTATAAAAGTACATACGAAACACAAGATGACAAGCTGAGAGCAGTCATTGCCTGAAGTTAAAGTTGCTATTAAGATTATGGTAAATCAAAGCAGTTTCTGGCAGCCACAACAACCCTCACAGCACCCCAGACCCAGAAACTATAGGTGCTGGTTCAGGGACATGCTTCTCTGGCTGGACAGTCACCAGACTGCTGCAGTTGTGTCCCAGCATGCTAGAGCTGTGCCCTATTAAAGTTTGATCTGAGAAGGCTCCAGCACCGTGCCTGTCTTCAGTCTCCCAGACACACTTTTTAGCACACTTTCTCAGAAATGGGACCTTGTGGCCCAGATGACCTACGCTTCAAAACCAAAGCTGCCCCTAGACTCCTGTGTGAGCTGGAGCATGCAAGGGAGGAAAGAGAGTCGGGAGGAGGCAATCATAGCTACAAAGGACCGGGACTTGGGCAATCATCAAACTAGGCCATGAGCCAGTAGCAGACAGTCAGAAGCCAGAGGTCTGAGCTGAAGTCAGGTGCATAAGGGCACAGCAGGGAAGGCAAGCAAGAAGCCAGCAAGATAAGGGGAGAAAATGGGGCTGGGCTGGGCTGGAGTCTGGAACAAGGAGGCAGCAGGAAGGAACCAGCAGGCAGACACCAGGAGCAAGGCCAAAACCTGAAAGCAGGACCCAGGGAACTAGGAACGACGTGTCCTAAACCGAAGGCTAGACAGAGAGGCACGCATCCTCTTGAGTAACCAGCTAGGTACTGAAATTGCTGCTGTGCAGAAAAGGCAGCTACACCCACCCAGGCATGTGGTGCCAGTAGTGGGTAGTTAGCCACTGGCAGCCAGGCCCACTTAGATAACCAGGGCCAGCTGAGGGCAATTTACCCTGCCTGTTCCATGACACCCACGACAGCTGAAGCAGACAGACACAAGCTATGCTTGGGTTTCAAGAACAGCCACCTTTTACTTTAGCAAGAACAGGAAACAGACAGATCAAGACTAGATTATGAGCAGCTACACGAGTCTTCGTCTGCTTCCTCACCACTCCTGAGCATTCCTCGGCTTAGCTTAAAGCCCTCTGAGCCCGTTATCCCTCCTCCTGCCTGTAGCCTCTCCTCCAAACTACTAGGAAAAGCAGCTCCCGCTCAAGCATCCGGTCTCTGTAAATCCTGTGAGTTCTCCCTGCAGATTTCCCAGACTTTATGGATCTTAAATTCCAGCATTAATGTTTGATCTTTTTCTTTTGCTTGGGGATTTTCCACTGCTCCCTCTCCTTGCAGACAAACTTGGCTCCACTGGTTTCCCTAGGCTTCAGCCATCACACTGTCCTAAGATGCTTTTAGTTTGAATAGGAGCCACCAAAGTTTAAATGGATGACCCTCCATCATCCTTAGTCTGGGAATTACACGACACAGTGCAGAGGGCATCATGGCTGACTCCAAACACCAACCCGCGTGACCTGAGGAAGGGCGCTTTTTGCCTGAAAGTTTGTCTAACATCTCCTCCAACTATACAGTTGCTCCAATAATCACTTAACATAAACAAACCCCAAAACCACCTCCCGCATCTTGCCTATTTCCTGGACCAACACAGCTCCAACTCCATGAATTGAGGCAGTCAAAGATACCGCTCCGTTAAAACTCCAACTACCTTTCCCAAGTTGTTCAGATTCCTCTGACCATCAGAAAGATGTGCAAAGGATGCCATCTTTATAAGCCTTGGACTGGAAAAACCAGGCTCTGGTCCAATGCATGCCAGGAGCTTTGGCATGAGCAGCAGGGGACTTTGCCTGCGCATATGCCAGGGCCAAGCAACTGGAAGCCGTATCCACACTACTGCTACTTCTCACCCCACTCCTCAGCTATGACGCGGGTGCAGCTTCCAGCCAGTAGGCAACTGAGCTGGGCCCGGGCAGCTGGAAGCTGCATCCACACCAATGCCTCTTCTTGCTGTCCCAACTCTTGCTTCCTGGCTATGATGCAGGCACAGCTCCCCACCAGCTGGAAGCTGCACCCACACCGCAGCCAGGAAACAGGGTGCAGGGAGAAGTAGCAGTGTGGCACAGTTTCTAGCAGCCTAGGTCCTTGCAGCCAAGTACTGGCATGGGCACATAAAAAGAGTCCTCTGGTTCTGTGGGCCAGATTCAGTGTCTCTGTGGGGCCAGATGTACCCTGCAAGCCATATGTGTCAACTGCTGGGCTAGAAGATGGTGCCATCTAAAGTTAGGCTAATGTCTGAACTATACTTCAGTTCTCATTCTGTCTGTGGTCTGGAATGGCAGCTATTAACAAAAGTCAG
Source organism: Caiman crocodilus (assembly GCA_030014935.1). Taxonomy (NCBI): domain Eukaryota; kingdom Metazoa; phylum Chordata; order Crocodylia; family Alligatoridae; genus Caiman; species Caiman crocodilus. The sequence continues at coordinate 14,463,118 of JAGPOW010001338.1, forward strand.
TTGTGTCTATAAATCGATTTTTCCGACAACCCTGGACCAGCTTGTCTTTCTCCCTGACCCTTAAACTAGCCTGATACCCCTGCCCTGGCAAGAAACTGATGTTGTAGAAAGGAGGCAATAGGGAAATTAAGGGATTTCTTGCACTGATGTTTTCACTCTTTGGTGACATCTTTTTGCAGGGGTGAGGTTGGGGATTGGGGAGCGGGAAGGAAGGGGAGCTGTGTTGGGGCTGTTTATCATAGGTTTTGTTCTGTGGTCATTTATCAAAGAGCTGGAAACAAAGGTACTTTTCCGCAGTTGTGTACCTCAGACCTTCCAAACTATTGGCAAAGTAAGTTATGTGAAATTGTCGCTGGCAAAAAGGAAATTTCTATTTAAGTTATTTCATATTTTTATCTCGTTACCTATCCCTGCTCTTGTTCTTTCCAACAGTAACTAGTGACTTCATGCATTGAATGGAAAAGGCTCCCTCTGGCATGTCCTCTTCAGAGCACGTGAAATTTTGAGCAGTAACTCCAATAACTTCATATTGGGAAACGATCCCTACCTCTCACAGCACCTACCTGAACCTCCTGGAGAGACGTACACAGTTTTAAAGTATGTGTATGTGTGAGTGCGCACACACACACATATGGTTAGGAGCGGTATTAAAAAATAAAACTATTAATAAAAATGTGTTAATTTACCTTCTCGAAAGGGAGGGGATTTTTTTACAGTGTGGGTTTGGTACAGGCATACCCTCCCACACACATCCTCGTCTTTCACTCACTCCATTTTGCACATCAGCAGACTGGTACTTTTTTCCTCCTACAACATAGTTTCACAAATCCATCTGTTTTGCTCTAGTTTTGTTTGTTAAACTTGTGGAGTAGAAAGCCCCAGTACTCCCTAAGTTGAGGCTGTTGCCTCAGGAAATTAAAACTCCAAATCTGGCAAACTCCTGATGGCAATGCTACTGTAGGATCATACCTTTGCTGTTCTGATACTGAGCTACTATAGTTTAATTCCCCATTACTGAAAATATACATATACATATCTACACTGGATGTAAAAGCCTACATCTACATCTACATCTGAAAAGCCCAGGACCTGCTTCTGGCTTTCTTTACATCACTGTAATTTAGAAAGACCTCCACTGAAGTCAGTACCATCTTTGGTTTATTCCAGCATAAAGGAAGGCAGATTGGCATCTTCATTCTTCTAAAATCGATTAACCTAATTACTCTGCCCAAGATGTGAGTTTGGTCTCTCTCTTTCTCTTTTTTTCTTCCTTTCTCTTTCTTCCCTTCTGCTATGTATGTGTGCATGAGCATGCATGCATGCACACACAGACAGACACACGCACACAGTGTGTGTAATTAGGCAGAAGGCACACCGTGACTGTGCATACACAAATTGTGTATTTACTGACTGATACAACACACCCTAGAGCAAGTTGCTGCTTACAATTCAGCCTGTGGCTTGAAACCTGCTTTAATTATCATAGTGTTTCCCCACATCAAAATGCTAAGCAAGAACATCGTGTCTCAGGACTGTTGCCAACAGGAAGGGATGTAGGAAAAAAAAAGCAACTGTGATGCCTAGAAAATCTGAGCTGCAGCGTAGCACTGCAGCAGAGCTCAGCACAGGCAGAAATGCTTGCAGAGCCCTAAGAACAATAAAAAGTTCTGCTTTTTTAATGACAGAGGGGAAAAAAGCATGAGGTGCATCAGTTTCTCATCAGGGCATTGTACAAAGCCAATGGTGAATCAAGGCAAACATAGACATTAATTAGGGACAGTGTCTACAAAGTCCAAAAAAAATATCCTGACACAATACTGCAAGATGATACGCTCCTTGCTTTGTTCATCGTCATACCAGAACACTCTATGCTCAGGGTGTGAAGGCAGTAGGTACATTCAATTTACTAAAAACTGTAGGCAGGAGAAAACATTTGAGTAAAGAATGGGGAGGTAAACTACAGAGTGAGGGATAACAGTTCTACACTTTTACGTGGCAAGAGATGAGCTCCCTAGATCCTAGTACAATGTTAAATGGTATTTAGATACCCTGTATTTACTTCTAAGAGCCATCCATGCAATAGGTAAATACTACAGGCATAAGATTTCCTCCAAGGATCATAGGCATGATACAGCTAAGGTGGCTGTAGCAGCTTGGAGCCCAGTTTCCTGATCTAGGCATTCAAAGGTAGGCAAGTTAGGCATCTAAATCTGTTTTTAGCCATCCAAATGACTAGCCTCTGGTTTGCAGAGATAACAAGAGCCCTTAGCTCCTCCTGGCTTCCGCAAGGATCTGGGTGCTCATCATCTCTGGAAAACACTGTAGTGAGGGAAGGGGATTTTTTTCCAAGTCCAAACAGAAGCTTTATTTACTGTTGTTTGTTGCTCTTCCCTTTGCCAGAACGCTCTGCTCTCCTTATTTCCTCCTCAGTGCTCAAAGTTTCTAAAAGTACAATGGTGGGAGCTTGAGCACTTGTAGGCAAAAGTCAATCATGGAGCAATTTTAGTTTTCTGCCTTTGTCTAATGCTGTCAGAGTCTTTAACACTGATAAAAAAAAAAGGTGTGACAAAGCAGGTCTGATGCTCCCTAGACCCTTGGAAGAAACACCCTTTCGTGACACGGTCTGCAAAGCAATGGCTGGCGAATGCTCTCAGCAAGAACACTAATGCTACAATCACCACAGGACCCTCATGTATTAGAGATCTACACTTCACAAGCTGCCTCATCAGTCAAAAGCTGCAGTTTCTGCAACAGGGTTAGGTGTCAGCCCATGCTCTAGCTGGGAAAAGCAACAGCAGCAACTGCGGCCAGGCCTCAGTGCCGGGCCGCCTGGGACCCAAGCCAGGTTATTCCAGACTTCCACTAAAAAAAAATCTTACTGACTGCTGTTGTAAGCTAAAAGCACAAGTGCTCTTCTGAGTGGTCAAGGGGCTAGAATAGGGCATGCTACCTGTATGTTTAATTAGGTTAGTAAATACAGATGAAAGGATGCTTTGTGTTTCAGCTTTAATTAAGTTGCCTCATTTTTTTGTCAGGTGTTCAACAGCACCTACACCACCCTAGCGGCTGAGGGTCTGGCAGGTCCCAGATAAGCCTCATCCCAAAAGTTTAAAAATCATAAGGAAAATCAAAAACTCACTGGCCATAAATCCCCCAGGAAGCCTACCATTGTCTGCCAGCAGCACTTCCCGGCAATCCTTCTTGCAGGGACACAGCTCTCCCCGGGTCATGCTTCCCGCACACCTGCTCCTGGAGCCTGCAGATGTCTCTATCTGGGGTCTCTCTCTGAGAAACTGCAGAGAATCCATTTCTGGATCTCTCCCTGGTGCTAGGTCTCCCTTCTCTGCTTCTTTCCCTGAGGGGTAGGAAGGTTTATGCAGTATATGTTTTTTTTACAGAGCACATCACCTGCATGGAGTAGGCATGCAACTTGCAACACTAGGTCCAGTTTTAAGGCCAAGAGTGTAACAAAAGAACTGGGACATGTGTGCAGCCCACAGCTGTCCTTTCTTGAATACCCATTTTAAAAAAATCTCTTGGGTCCTGATTTTGGGGCATTTTCCTGGGTAGCAGTCATGTACATTACATTTCTTCTGGTCTAGTCTCCAGAGTGCCATATGCCTGGCTACAATAACTCGTGTAAGTTTATGGAACAGCTTAACTTCCAACACTGGGCAAGCCAATGACCGCCAAGTCCTTAACAACCTCCTACTGCGGTGTTTTGAACTAAAGGAGAGTTTTGCCAACACATTTAAAATGATGCAAAGTTCATTTTAATTTATTAAAATCTAAAACAAAACAAAACTACCCCAAAAAGCTAAAAAACCCTTCCAATTGTGTCTGCAACAAAAAGAGGTTAATTTAGCTGGACCAGAGGTGTTCAAAGTAATGACCCAAATTAATCTCAGAGGAAGAGATAATAATGGTAATGAAAAGCATAATGCTGTCAGCCAGGCTAGCTGTCCCTGCCTTGTGCTATTTCTGGAACCGGAGCTGCATGCTTCCTAGCAGCCAGTCACAGACACTGGGCCCAGCTTTATTTGCAGACAGGCGTGTGCTTATTCCCACTGAAATCCCAAACACTGAGAGTGGCACTGGACCACCATCTGCCCCAACTGAAACTACTTCATCTGCTTCAGGAGAGAATAGATTAAAAATGAATTAACTTTGAAAGAATTTTGTGCCGTAAATTCAAGACAATTGTTATGTGCAAGCCCCAGCCAAGGAGAATTCAAAAGGTGTCAAATTGTACAAGCTGTAACAGAAACATGCATGTTGTGCTGAGCCTAGTAAGTTCAGGGCTGAGTTTTAGAGCAGGCCACATTTTTACTCAATGAAGTTCACAAATAACATATTTCCCACAGCAATGAGATATCCTGAAGCGTCTTCCTTCCTCAGAAGGCAGGATAGAGATGCACCTGATAAACTAAGCAAACTAAAGTTTTTGTGGGCCTGAACTCACTTTAAATGTTGTTCAGGACAGCATCTGATCTGTGCTCCGGCTCATGAAAACGTATGAATCTCTGATTTAGTTAATCTATAAGATACATCTTCACCTTGCCTTCTTCCTGAATTCAGCAAAACACGAATAAGTACCTCTCTCTTCCTCCCTTAAAACTATCAGTGAAATGAAGAAAGCTTATCAGCTACATGGTGAGATCCAAAAAATTTCACTCTGAAAAGGCTGCCTATCCATTTTCCTTCTGTTTAAAGAAATGTTTAAGGGCTCAGTGCTCAAGACAGGATTATTATGTATATGCATTATGTTGAGAATAATGCCAGGGGTTCTGCTTCCATGTAGGAAAGCAAAGAAACCAGACTGAAGGTTTAAACTCGAAGCTGATTCCTTTGGGTCTGTTCAGAAAACTGACTGTACTAATGTGTGTTACTGTCTATCAGTGATTCAGCGCTCAGAATACCATCCAAAATCATCCCCTTTCCCCGCCGCCCAACCTGTAAACTGAACTTCAAGTCTGGGCTTTGAGCTGGCTTCACTTCTTCTCGACCTGTATTCAGTAACAAAGGCTTTACTGGTGGCTAAATTAGGCCTTCAGTTAGACTTGTGACCCTTCCCAACCTTGCCATCAAGTTATGCCACATGATGCCCATCTAAATCCATTGCTTCCTGGGGGCTTTCACAGAGGGAACTGATTGGGATTTAGCAAACCATTGATGAGGTTGATGAGGTGCAAAACTAACTCCAGGGGACAGATCCTCGAAGGCCATTAGGTACCTAAATGCCTTTAAAAATTTGGCCCCGTCTCACTCTTGACCATGTTGTCTCTGCTGGGATGACAGAAATACAAAACTGACCAACCTGTTTTCCTCACCAACATATGCAGCTGTCTCTGAATAAAGACATCTATGGGAAATGGGTGCCGAGACACCCTTGAATGGTGTATGGAAGCACCTGTCTGCAACTGCGGGCACTTAACCCTATTTCTAAATCTGGCTTGAAGTCTCCTTTCTGTGAAAGGGCTGCATGTCTCACATGCTGAAGGAGAAAACAGCAATTCAACAGCAAACCTCGAGTCACCAAAGGGACAGCAGCCATAAACCCAGAAGGCACCCCAGTTCAGTCCTCAGATGGATGAGGGGCTGTAACAAGGGGATGAAGGGGTATGTACGGGGAGCAAAGTGGCTAACCGTGCATTTAGCTGCCTATCTGCTAGTGGCTGGCAGGTACCCGAGTACATGGCCCCATCTATGCCCTATAGCACCACAGAGTCAAACACTTAGCGCTGCCCTTCAATCTGCTTAAGCTGCTTTAACCGAGAGACAAACACAACCATTTGGCCGAGGAAGTGTTTCTGTAAATATGGTTTTGTTTTACAAACTGTTTGTTTAAAACTTCATCCAAAAACACAAGTTCACATGCACGTTCAGATGTCGGCATTCGCTTGATGTGTAGCTCCATTTCAACAACTTTCCATGCACGACCCATCCCTGCTTCCGAAACAGCGCCGAGTCTGGAAAGCGGAGTGGCACAGCTCCATTTTACAGGTGCCCAAGTCAGGGACCAGTGACAAACACGTTAGCTGCAGTGACACCCACAGGATTTACTGCAGCACAGAGAATACAACGTGGTGCTTCCTCCTCAGGCTCATGCAGGGCCTCGATACAGGCTGGGATTGCAGTGCAGAGCTGTGAACTCCCGCTCCGCTTTCAGCAGGCAGAGCCAAAGTGCAATTCGAGAAAGAAAAATGGTTTGCTGTACAGCTCTGGGAACCCAAGTCTCCTTTATACCCAGGTGTGTTACACAGCTCTGGCAGAGTAAAGGGATTTTCATGCGATTTACAGTTCCACTTGAAAGCCCCTTTACACTTGGAGTGGCATAGAAGGGGTCTTCTGTAAAGGAAAGTCAGATGTGGAGTGGGGTTGGAGTTCACCTAGAAGCAGAAGGAGCTGCTCTAAGTGGCCTGCCAACTGTGTAAACACATCGTTAGATGGTTTAAAAAGTACATATACTAGGAACACTAGTCACTGCCTTACATCCATTATAGATCTCTGTGCTACATAATGGCACCTACATGCTGCAATCAACAACTGCTTATAAAATGGAGCTAATGATAATTAAAAACTAAACCCAGACTGAGGCAAAGTCCCTTGACTGGCTTTTTTGTCTTGTAATCCAGAACAGATATCGTAACATCTATTGATTTCATTAATATGTTTTTTAGTGCACCTTTGCTTTATGATATATTAAAAGATCAAAATCTCAAGGCACCCGACTTCACCCAACTCATGCTGATTGACAGTTTAACTCTACCCTTTATAAAAATATAACCAGAATCCAATCCCTATGACTGGATTCATGGCCAGACTGATTTGCATTAATTTTGCAATTAGTATTTCCTAAGACACTGTATTGAGTGCTTTCCCAGTGAAGTGACTGTTTGTAGTTTTATCTGCCATCTGCTGTTTGACCCCCTTCTTTTCCCTCCTTTCCCCCCGCAACAAAAGTTTACTTGGGAAGATTAGTGATTTGTTTGAAAGCCCTTGTAAAGCTGCACTGCACTAGGCTTGTGATCCCATTAGCCACAGAAAGAATCATGCTGGGACAGCCGATTGCCTGGTGGACAAGGCGTGCTCATGGGAGGTGGCAGTCAGTGGCTAAAACACAGGAGGGACCCAGGCTTCCCACAGTATAGAGGGCTGTCCTAACCACCATAGCATCACCCCTGCTCTGCCAGGCCCTGAAATAAAGGAACAGCCTCTCCTCTTGTCTTGGAAGTCAGGATGCAAGTGTCAACCTTCAAGGCTAGGTACAGCCATATGAAAAAGCACAGCATGGAATTGATCTAAGTTACACCATTTTCTGTAAGCAGCGTAGTTTAGGTCAGTAGCAAACAGAGCACAAATTCACCCAAGGGGGATGGTGGCCAACCTTAGACCAGGTTATGCCATTTTTAAACCAGTCTGCGTGCACTAAACTTCTGGTCTGTTAAAGATATAGGTAGTTTTGTGTGCCGAACTTCAGTTCTGTTACAGGTATAGACCAGTTTCCAAGCACTTATACAGGTAAAAGGGTAATCTCTGTACCTGGCCCAAGAGAGGGGTCAGGGATGCAGTAGCCAGGGACAGTGCAAAACAAGGGACCTAAACCCTGGAGAGGGGGCAGGACTTAACACATCAGTTAGCTCAGCATGCTGGCTTCTGTGGCTCCCATCTATTCTGAACTACCTCCTCCTGCACACGGGATAGGAAGCGCGGGAACCAAACTTGGGGCCATTGATTCGATTCAGTCTCAGGTGTTGTGACTCTCGAGGCTCAGATACCAGAGTCCTTTGAAGGGTTCGGTCCTAAGAGTTGATTTGCTTCCTTCAGCGTCGTACATGCTCAGTTCTTCCCAGAAAAGATCCTGGGTTGGTTCAGAGCTAGGGCAATTCTAAACACCTGAGGAACTACTCCCAAAATTTAAAAATAAATCCAGTGCTTTGTTAAAAAAAACTAAATTTCCTCACAACCCTCTTAGCATGCTAAGTCTTGCAGTCTTTAGCCAAGCAAAATACTTGCTGAAGTTAGTGTGAGGACACCTGAATTTGGCCCTACCACGTGGAAGTTGCTACAGTTTAAAGTATCTTAAGGAATCGCTTTGATTTTTTTCTTGAAATTTTTATAGCACGGTTGTGCTAAACACAGTCTGCTTCACAGCTAAGTAATCTATCCACTGAAAAAAGCTATTTTCAGAGACTGAGCTACAAAAATGTCCTTGGTTGGTCTCCTAATGCAGCAATATTTAAAAGATCCAATCCTATACTGCAGTGCATAATGACCATCACCACAATGGGTGAGGGGGAAATGGCATCTACTGCATAAAGACTAGCTAGTCAAGATGATTCCTTAAGAGACCTCCTGCAGCTAAAGGAACACATGTAGCATCATACAGAAGTGACATTTTCCATTACATTCCCCTGCACCTTGTACAGAACAAGCCCATACATGAATAGCACAGGACAGATGAGTCACTAGTTACATTTTATAAGAAATAGGGCCTTTGATACAGCCTTGATAAGAAAATAACCAGTTCTGCATTACACCAATGTAGAAAATAAATACAAATCCAAGGCTAAGTGCCATGCCTCTTGTATGAACAATTAGTCATAATACTAGGTCCTACTTGTTTTGAAGGACATAAGTATAAAGATGAGCCAGTAGATAGGGTAGACTTTAGTCACATCCCTACCAAGCTGTTGTTTCTACTTCATGAAAATTGAATTTCATTCTACACTTACAATAATCATGGGCTAGAGTGAATTTGCCCTTAAGGATCAAAAATTGTTTTGCAAAAAATAAGGTTTTATTACTATTGATGGGTTTGCTACTTATTTATGCCATTCACTGAAGTACATGGCTGCAAGGATCTGATTGCAAGTATTGTCTTTGATGTTTGCAATGAAGGTAAATATTTCACACTTTTCTAAGTGCCACTCAGCTGCGGTGAAAGAATGCTGCAGGCTTGCAGTGGTGCCGGCTACATCCAGTTATAGCTAACCAATCAGTTATAACTAGCTAAATTTCTTGTAGGACGCTCCCTGTTCTTGGAATAAGGCAAGGTTTCTTCCTCGACCATTTCTTTTTTGGGCATCTGGATGCAGAGTTCAGTTGTACAGGCTCTGAACAGGATTGCCAACAGACAGATAAATCCTTGTAACAGCATTCTATTAGCAGTGTAATTAGAAGCCAATGATCCTGAACCATCCATTTTCTTTTCCTTCCATCTTCTCTACTGACTTTTATGTACTGGTTCCTGACAAGTACCCTCTTCATCACTGAAGCCTAGCAAATAATTAAGAGGCTCTTGGAATTAGCACTCTGTTGCTTTCATAGAATCACAGGGGTGGAAGGACCTCCAGGGTCACCTCCCCTAGGCCCCTACACAAATGCATCTATCTATTTGTACTGCTCTCAATGTCCTAGCAAGAGCACGGAAAAAAAAAACATGCACCCAGAAAATGAGAGTTTAAGCTACAAAGCAGCCCCAGAACAGCAGAACTGACACCAGTTTGGTTCTTTTTAATGTCTACACTTTCTATATAAAGCCTCCTCAGATTTTTTTGAATTTGCTGGTTCCCCTGATTGAGAAACAGTAGTGTTGTGCTGCCTCAGCTCATCTCGGCAGTTCTGAACCAGGTGTCATTACTGTTATCACCAAGTAAAAAAAAGTGTCCTAAACGTGCCTCATGATAAGCCAGACCAAGAAGAGCTGTGGCATGCACGTACTCTCCTGCATCCATTAGGGTCCTCTGGTAAGCCTAAAAAAAGTCAGAAGACGTGGCTTGTGTTGCATCCCTTCCTGATCTGACCCTTTGCAGCTTCTCCTGGAAACAAAGGTGCAAAGGCCAGGTGGGACAGTTCTGGTCTCACTGAAGTCAATGAAGGAGATTCTGCTACTGACTTTACAGGGAGACGATTTCTGTACAACCTAAGTGGCACTGCATACCAGTGGGGAGCTACTACAACTCTGTTTTATTCCAACTCTGGATGGATGACCTTGTTGAAAGAGGCGGGTGGGGAAGGGTCCAAGTATTCAGGAAGCCATTTTCCTCCTTTCCAGCTCCACACCCATCTCACAGCTTGGGAAATAAACAGAGTTGGATCAATTTTTTCAGTTGCTACTGGCGTGTGGGGGAGTGGACTGACTTATCCACTATTACCAGAGGATACCAACCCAGGAAGAAGATGAGTTTTGGTCTCCTTTTTTCCCTCCTGGCCAACAAAGATGGAAATTTTAGTCAGATTCGCCAAGGGTACTTAAGCCAAAAAGCAACCTGACCACGCTGAGTCAAAGTCACTGGTCCTGGAAAAGAAGCATATATGGAATCATCAACAGATGCTCTCCAGCTCCTGGAGCGGGAATACCTACTACCTCTGCAATAGGAAGCAAACTCTGCTGTCATGGAGCTTCATGAAGCTAGAGACTTATTACAACTGTAAATAACTAACCCTTCTGGGGATATTTGATTAATTTGAATGAAACATTAACAAAAATAAATATCTGTAAATTGTGTAAAGCCTAAATATTGTTTATAAATTACAAAATGGCACACATTTGTTCAACACAGATAATGGGTGCAGAAGTGAAGCACTCAGTTGATGCGAGTACTAGTTTGCACGCGCGCGCGCACACACACGCTAATACAAATTTGGCACATTCACATTCACAAGTGGAATTATGATACCTGAAAACTTGGCTCTAAGTATATACAACATCAGGGCCTGCAGTGTGTACTTGCAATGAAATAACAGTGACACAATGACACCCTCTCTCAAAGTGCCAAGGTGAAAGCGAGCAAACTGCCAAGGGGAAAAGCCACTGGGGCAAACGCTATGGATCTCACATGTGAAAAGTGGGTATGCTGCAGAACTCAAAAGATAAACTTCACCTGAATGATAAAAAACTTCTATCTCTGCACATGCATGAGATACTAAAACCTTGTCCATGCTGCGCTGCTCAAACACACTCAGGACTTGTGCAGAGGGAGGAAAAGGAAACCACATGCTGTGCTAATAAAGAGGAATTGGGGAAGAGGGGCATTCATTACAGACACTGCAGATCAGTGGTGACAGAGTAAGGAAAGCAAGGGTGAGATTGCACAGAGGACAAAGATGAAAGAATGAAAGAGACGATAAGTATTTAGGGCAAAATTGTTCCCTCAAAAATTCCTGTAGGAGTACACAAGGGCAACTGAAAGTCACGAGAGCTTGGTCTCATGTATTCATCTGATGATCCATCCAAGTCTGCCATTTAGCCTGCTGCACATACATGTCTTAGCCAGTGCACAGTGCCCTGCTGCTCAGAACTGCAGAGAGGGCCACAAGCTTCCCCAAGGTCTCCTGTCACAGGGATGACGATGGGCTAGTATGGGCCAGGATCCAGTCACGTCAAGTTAAGCTACAGAAATGAAAGGAAACACGTAAGGAAACTAGCGTTCCAGATCTGGGAAACTACTTCCAGCCAACAGATCTTATGAGGGGAATTCAAATGGCAAACAGCTATTTAAGTGCATACATCTAACTGCGGGACAGGAATGGAGAGGAAGCGTCAGTGTTACAGATTCACCTTCCTCAGAAATCATCAAGCACCCTTCTTGTATTCAGAGGCATACAAATGGATCTAGGTTCAGGTTTATACACTTGCCACACACCCTTTTTGCAATGCCCAAAGTCCAGCAGATGCTCACTAAATGAGCAGAAAGACAGGCCACCCTGTGGTGTTACGGCAGTGATTCTCAACCAGGGTGCAACCTGGCATGCCTTGAGATCCTTTCAAAGGTGTTGCAGGGTGCCATGCAATGTTATCACTGTTAGGTGCACACCTATGATTCACAAGATAAACCCAGAGTTTTCAAATAGGAGTCCATAGTGTTAAAAACATCCTGACTATTGTGGCCTTTCTGATTTCTTTGCAAAAAAAGAATTGATCTAATATTTTCTGATGTCAAAACCTGGGTGAAAACTAAGACATGATATTTTCTGAGGGGTGCCTCGAATCTGTCAAGGCATACCTCAAGTCTAAAAAGTCTGAGAACCACAGCGTTAGAGATGTGAAAGAAAACTGAACCTACAGGCTGAAAGGAAGTGTAAAGTATGTCCCATCTGCTATAGTCAGTACATCTTAAGGAGTCACTATTGCTGAAGAGCCCACCTACAAATAGGTCACATACAGCAGATGGCAAACAGGATTTCCCAGAACATGCGTGCAACTTTAAGAAGAAGAAGAAGAAGTAATCCTGAATTTTACTGACACATATATACATTTTTTTCACAGCATTCAAGAAACACCACCACAGTTGCAGCTCAGGAGTTGCTGGTTTCCAGCCTGGAACACAATCTTCTGGATGAAACCCATCTCAGCAAGGAAGCTGACTTAATGAGAAATTCATCTGCAGGAGTTTCAGTATAAGGCTAAAGGTGACTACTAAAAAGCATACAGAAATTGACTTTCAGAGTAATTCTACACGATGTACTCTTCCCAATTCTTAAAGCCCAACCACTGTACCTCAATTTATATTAACACAACAAGTTTACTAACAAGCAGTTAGTAGAATCAGCTTCTTTAATAGCATTGCTTCATTCATAAGGTTCAGAATTAACCAATCGTTACTACAGTATTTGAGAAACGCCGTAACCAGTGCACTGAATACTAGAGAAATCCACTTAACTTTGTCACCCTGAGAAGTTCAGATTGCTCCTTCAATACAGTACCCAGGTAACTCAGCATTTCCAACACAGTATCCCTTTCCATCTGTGGTCACTCTCATGTCCGGCAATATTTTTTTAGATTAATCACATGTTTTGCTTGTGACTTACCTATGTTTTTCTAGCTCGTTGTGCGATGACCTATTAAAAAGAAAAGAGAAATAGTTTTAGAATGATTTTTGGATTTCTCAAGAGTGAATTAATACTGTCACTTACGTGGCTCCCAAAACAATGATAAAAAAACTACAGCTGGGGAGGTTGGAGGAATCCTTCCCTTGATTCCTTCCCTTCTTGCCTTAACACATCTCATTTTAATTGGTTGCTCTAACACCTCTTCCCAAAATCTTCAATGGGCCAGTCTCTTTTAGTTATTTCCCTTGATTATCTAGCCACACAATTGGAGTAAGCATTTTTTTCCACACAACTTATATGATTTACACAGACATTTCTACAGGGTATTCAGGCTCAACTTCATCTGAATTTGACTAGTATAGTAAAAGTAACAAACCACAGAATTTTCAGCCAAAAAATAAATTAAGAACAAAGGGAAGAGTTCCAACTCAGGGTCAGCAACATATAGCCCACAGACTGAATCTGGACTGTGGAGCCACTGGATGTTGCCTGCAGATCCAGATGGTCTTGCCTCTGCCCATGCTCATATTGGAGCTAGGTAGTGAGAAACTGTGCTGGGGCCAGGCAGCTAGGAGCAGTGCCTGCATTGCTGCCACTTCTCCCCACCCCCTGCCCTCTGACTTTAGCAGGAATGCCACTTCCAGCCAGTGAAGAACTAAGTTGATGCTGGGCAGCTTCCAGTTGCACTTAGTCTGCAGCTGGTAGAGGGGAGGCAGAGCTGGCAGTGATGTGGACGCAGTGTCAAGCTGCTTGGCCATGGTGATCATGCCCCAGCTGGAGAGAAGGAAGCTGGGGGGAAGTGGCAGCAGCAGCAATGCACGTGCAGTTCCCAGCTGCCCAACACCAGTGCAGCTCACATGCCAGCCAGGAAGAGAGACAGTGCCAGCAAAGCTTTCAGCTCTCTGAACCCAGCACAGGTACAAGCAATCCCCACTTGCTGCTGACACACCGCTGAAGCCACCAGGCCTATGCTGGACTGGAACTGGATTGTTCCAGTCCATGGCTGGAAAAGGTTTCCAGCCCCTGCTCTAAGTGATCAAAGAAATGAAAAACTTATATAGGAAAAAGTAATAGAAATAAGAATCAGAACTTGTTTCTCCAGAACCCTCAGAGAAGCAGAAGGAAAAATCTCTATACAGTTTTGCAGAAAAGCCACCATCTAAGGATCAATATGAAAATACCACCTCTCTTCTAAACTGACGTTTAGAACAAACACTTCTAAATTGACTACAAAGGTCACTGTTTCATTGAAGAGACAATTATGATTTTGTTTTTAAATTGCAGGGTAATTGAAGGAGGGTTTTTTAATAGTGGGAACACTGTCTCGATTTCTGCTGGCACATTTTATTTTCGCTGATCTAGCTAGAAGTGTTAATTGCATTTACTTATTCTGTTGACGTTAAAACCATTTCTAAGACTGAAGTAGTTACTGCTTCCAACCAGTAGCTGCCCAGACTAGTAGGTCTAGTTTTGTCAAATTAGACACAGATTATTCCAGTAGGTAAAGATCAAGGATATGAAGGTGGCAGCAGATTTTATGGTGTAACATTGCAGTGCCAGGATCCACATGGACAAATTATGTTGAACCATACTATAAGCTGGGGCAGGCAATTATATTGGGTGGAGGGCCGCTTACTGAGTTTTGGGAAGCCATTCAGGGCTGCATGACAGCAGCCAGGGGCAGATGAACATTAATTTTCTAAATTTTTTAGAGCCCCCACAAGCCAGATAGAATGGCCTCACAGGCCACATGCGGCCTGTGGGCCGCAGTTTGCCCACCTCTGCATAAGCCCTAGAGCATGCTTTAAACCTAACCTATATCTGTGCCTTACATGTGCTGACAGAGTGCCTTGTTGATTCCTTTGAATGGACTATGAACTTTATAGTTCACTTGTGCAGTTAGAGGTACTGCATAGAGCTGGGGATTCTTCCTATCAGCTTTCCCATAGGCTGCTCCTAACACCCAGAGATGCTGCAGCGCATCTCAGCGTTCTTGATACAAATCCTGCCAGTGACATACCTGGATGGGCTGCAGAGAGACAAAAAGAGTAATGATCATGTACAGGAATCATTGATTTAAAAAATCCCTAAGCAGCTCATTCCAAATTAATATCAGATCTTGTACTTACTATGGCCCTGACTCTTCACTGAATTTAACAGAGATGCAAAGGGAAGGGGAAGAAGTAGAAGTGTTTGCAGGATTGGGATTTGTAAGCCCAGTCCAATTGATATGAAAAGACTCTCCCTGACTTTAAAGGAAGTGGAATTAAATAATGTGTGTCACTGGGTTGTCTCCTCCACCCCCTTTTTTTAAAGAAATAATCCCATTATCCTGGAATGCGCCATGTCTGAAGCATGTCACTTAACAGCATTATGTGTACAACACAACATTTCCTGCTTAAAATAAACACAAAAAACCTATTTAAACAGTCTTTGGTATGACACAAATATTACCTGCCATTTATCAGTTTGATAACAAAAAGATTATGAAGGGATACATTATTTTTTATTTTCAATCTGACCTCAAAAGGTCAACCTCTGATTGATCAATTGACTGATTTATTGAAATTAGTCCCCAAGGAAAAAGAGCAATGCCGTATCAACCCAGTGTTTATGCAAACACACTGACAAAAATCTTTTGGCAGGGAAACACTCCCAACGCCCTCTCAAATGTACCCTTTTAAAGGCATTGCTCACGAAACATTTTACAAGGCAAATAAAATACAGGTTGGGCTAAATTCATCCCTACTGCATACAATTTCATGGAAGTTTACTGGGGTTACGGCAACAATTCATGTGACCCACTACACAGAGTCAAACAATTCCACCACCCTTCTCTAGGATCTCTGCTATAGGAGACTACACAGCTGACACTCTCCGCTTATTAGACTTAACAGAGGTAACATTATGCTGTAGGTTGGGTGGAAAGACAGCAGAAGTAGGGAAACCCTTAAACAAGGGATTCTGAAAAATATGCCCTGCTGAATTAATACAAGGATAGCTAAAAGGCAGTGTGTATGAAGATACAAATGCAGTTTCAAACTGCTTGATTAAGCTACAACAGGGCTCCAGAGTCCAAGGTATGCACACAGTTAAGCAAGCCTACACCTCCTACTCTGGCTCAGACTCTCCAGGACTGCCCCAAATTGGGGGGAGGGAGGGAGGCCAGTATCCCCAAGGATCTCCTGAAATAGAACTTCCATCCCAAGTTTGAAAATTAGTCCCAGATGGGTGGCCGGCAGTGTCCTGCTGCATCCTGAGAAGACACAGCAGGAAGCTGCTGGGGCCACAGGAACACAGCAACTCCTGCAAGCTACCCCCTGAACCAGACTTGGGAAAGCAGTATTCATGTGGTGCCATGCCTATGCCAGATAATTAGGTCAGCCCCTCAGCACTGTGTGAACGTTCATGACTACACTAACTGGCATTGGTGAGAGGCAGAGTGAATTAGCCCAGGCACTGTGCTCTGTAAATGCAGCTATGCTGCTTCTGGTTCAGCAGGTAGCTGCCTCGCCGCAGAACTCCAGAGCCTGTCCATAGCATGGCACTGCAGCAGCTACAGTCACCGGAATGGGAAGTGGTTTAACCTGCTTCCAGATCCAGAGGCCTGTTCGAGCATCCAGGACTCTGTCAGGGAACAAAATCTGAGAAAGCAGGTTGCTTTACATTAGGAGCAATTAATGCATACCTGACTGTCATGCACATATGGGACCTACCCATAATCAAATGGGTGTATATAAGTGCAAAGAATTACTAGTAGCTACATTCTTCAGCAGCTCAAATAAGTGAAAGACCTTGGCTGCAAAGGCCTAGCACTTTAGATACCTATCTAGAAAATAAAAAATTTGGGATCAGATATGCCACCTGCCAGCTCCTCTCTACAAGAAGGTAATTAAAATTTCTACAGTACCTGCCTCACAGGTGGGCTGTGAGGGTTAATTAGGAAGGATTGCACCTTTCTCTAAGATAAAACTAATTATTTCTACTCATCTCCCTCTTTAGTTTTGTGAAGCACAGTGCACTGTACAGGGGAGAAAAGCCATTTGCCCTTTATGGTATACCTTCTGCTTTCCATAAGACCCAGAGAGGGGGAAAGAAATCCAAAGGCTGGTTTCCACACGTGCTTGCACCAAACAACTAGAGCAGTTTTAAACTGGCCCCTTTTGTTAGGTTTCTGCAAGACTGTTTGTGGGCGGCCCCAGGCAGAGAAGGAGCGGAAGGGAAGGGACAGGGGAATGCCAGGAACAAACATTTTCTATACAGAGAAAATAATCCAGAATGAAAGGGAGGTCAGATCTACAATAAAATCTGGCTACTTTGTGCCACTCCATACCACCGCTGCAAAGGTTAAGGACTGCTGTTGACTGGAGCAGTTACTGTTCATTTATATACTACCAAGTAGTTAAATGGGTGTGAAAGTCTATGCTCTGATTCTACTAATACACAAATTGTCAAATAAAGTTTGAAGAGATGTTCTTTTCCATAGTTCACAACCCAGTATCAGGCATAACTGCACCCAGGTGCTGTATAGCCAAATAATTGTTGATTAGAGAATTTACATGCTGTCTTTGCAACATCTTACAAGCCAGCAGAGCCTCCCAAAGCTTGAGACAGAAGCTCTTTTTCCCCCTGTTTAAAGAGAGGAATATTCCTAGCAACTTACATTTTAGCCACAGTGTCACTGAAATCTTGAGACTACCTGTGTAAGCACTATGAAGTCAGGAAGCACCCGAAAGCACCCGAGTCAAGAGTTAACACACTAAGGCCTTGCCTACTAGCTGACAAGGGCTTTGCTGGCAGCAAGCTCAGTTCTGTCCGCACACAGAAATAATCTTCTCCAATTCTTTCCACCTATCTGAAGCATCCTCCTGTTGTACCTTGTGCTCTAGGAACCACTGTGATCTAGGAACCACTGCGATCTAGGAACCACTGCAGGTCAAAACAGCCACAAAAAGTAATACATTAGAAACGTCATCTGAAATGTTCTCATTAAGTAGATGGGCCTAGCAGTAGCAGATGTGGTGTTTATAACAGTGGTGTCTGCCAGATGTTTGCCTGACATCTCCCAGTGTTGCTCACACATGTATGGCAACAAGCAAAAACAACAGCATCTTTAAAATGGTGGTTCCCAGTCTGCCTATGCTAAGGCCTTCTAGCGTAGGCCTGAGAGCACTAAAATAAGCCATTTTCTGGAGGTTAACAGGTAAGTCACTCAAGAAGGGTCTGCCATGCCAAGAAATCCCACCCAGCACCACACAGCATTTTCAAGGCCAGGTGAGGAAGAGGTAGAGTTTCTGCACTGAAAATATAGCAGAAATACGAGACCAGGTTAAAACATAAGAAAAACATGTGGAAGGTTTCACAAAATGCCAACACACTTATCAAGGCTGGGGTACAAAGGAAGACAAAAGGGGCGCGCGCGCGCACACACACACACACACACACACACACACACACTAACAAGATATTGTTTAAGAAATGGCATGTGATCTCCTAAAGGGAGAAACAAACAAACAAACAAACAAACAAACAAACACTAAATAGAAACAGGCCCTGATTCCTGCATTGCTGTGTGGGCACCGGTAGGCAGACTACATGGAGAAACCTGTCTGATACGAGCCACCCACTGCTCTTTAAACTAGAGGATCTGGATCTTAACACAGGTTCCAATGCAGTTTTGACCCAATGGTCTCTTTAATACGTACCCCTTTGACAGAGCACAGCACATCACACACCTCATACAAAATGTTAATATAAATATTGGCTCATTTAAAAAGATACAGAGGATGTGTTATAAACCCACATTTTGCTTTCATTTTCCCTCTTTTTCACATCTCAAGTTACCAGGGCAAGCAGACTACACCACAGACATCCAAATCCCTGCTCTACCAGTAAATTTAGCAGTGACCTCAGTTGATAGGTATCTAACAGTAAGGTTTTTAGTCTGCATTTTACCTCATTTTTGATCCTTTCACAGGGGCACAAGACATACACCAGGCCTTATCTCCCACTGCTTGGCACAGTCTTTTAGACTCATGAAGTCAGTGTAAAAGGAGCTTGCTTGAGCATAGCAGGGCGCTAGACAGGTGGAAGAGACAGATCATGGTGTGAGGGAGTGCCGACCAGACTCCAGGACCCCATGTTGGGTGATGTGGGATAGTGTCCCCAGGGGCTCAGTTCAAACTACCAGTTCTTCCTTTTATATAGACACCAAATTCCATAGGTTTCTCTCTGCTAGGTTGTCGTTACAAACAAGAAACAAAACAAGAAAGCTTGAATCATCTGCAAATTACAATCTATTCCTATCGACAGTAATGACTGCTTTACTCCTGAACTTCACTGTTCCTTTGAACTATTCCCTGTGAATGTATTGTCAACATCTGTAATACATCCATTTCACTGCATCAAACTGCACTTGGTGAAAAAGCCATCTGAATGTTTAACATTTGCTAGTAAAACCTCAGAGGCACAACTTGATTATATTTGGATATTCTTTCTTTAAGCCTGTTTTCATTCTGACTACCTTAGCAAGGATCTGAATGCCTCCCACTGTGTATTGCTTGTAGGAATTATGGTTATTATTCAAGCAAAAGAAGACATTTATTGCACAATAACCAAATCGTTCATAGCTTTCAATATTACATCACCATACTACCTCCCCTCCCCTGGAAAGAACATTACAGGCTTGGGCCTCAAACTGTCCATTCTGACTAGAAAACAAAAATCCCATCTCACCTGCTACTGCATTTTTTTGGTCAACAGTATCCGAGGAGAACACTTTTGAACGTTAATAGAAGACATGGTATGAACAAAGAAATAGCACAGAAAAATAACTTTCATATCTGCTTTGTGAGAAGTAGGAAAGCATAAATAGGCTCACATTAGGGGAGGGAACTGTACATTAAAAAGGGAATGTGCACATCAGCTCAACATAAACAAATGTGACATATGATACAGATATGGGACAAATATGGTAGGATGTGGTGTTCAAACTATTTCTTTCATTTTCGCATGACCATGTTTTCCCTTGCACTATAAAGAGATTACCTGGCAAATATTAATTTGATCAAAATCAACAGCAAACAAATGCAAAAATTACAAGTGATTTGAGAGTCAAGCCTTCCACCATGCTGGGAAAGATCACAGGCAGGGCTGAAGAGGCACTTTTCCCTATAAGCACCTGTTTCCAGTAACCCATACTTTTAAAAGGAAGTAAGATCTGGATGGAAATTTCTCATACTTATTTCTAAAAATGTACAGTTGTTTAAGTTTTGTACAGTTCTTTTTCCAAGTTCTGAATGATCCCAACATTAAAAAGATGCTCCTCGTGCTTTAAAAGTAACCCTTTGTGTGATTTTATTTATACACAAGACAATGCAATCACAGGTCAGTTTTCAGACCTGAGGATCCAGGAAAAAACAGGGCTGTAAAAGAACCAAGCTACTGGAAAAAAGATCACGTCCTGTAATTTTGCAGTATGTGATGATCTACTCCCCCACCTCCCCCTTCACACACTATTTAAATCATGACACTAAGGTGGGGCTCTCCAGACACGAACACAATCATGTCTGCATGTATCTGGAGTTCCACATATGGAGCTTCTGGTAGAGAAATTAACTGGCCAGCACCAGGCCTGACTTGGATCATTTTATCTTGCACCACCCAGGACCCTCTGAATTCTGGGCTGCTGTCTATCCTTCTTAATCCTTGAATTGCTTTCTGCAGATTTGATTGTATGGTCTTACTGAGTGTTACATTCAAATTCTGAGGCTTTATACACAATAGCTGGCTCCAACAGTGCTGTTTGAACTGGGGATCATGTGTTCAAATGTACATCTACCCCTCTGCTTCCCCAACCTAAATTTAAGTTCTTGAGAAAAGCCTAGCATTTTATAATAGATACAAGCAGGCAAAGTAGGCAATCACACACTGAAGTCCTCAGGAAACACTGCCCATGGGCCTTGATTCTTTATTGTTCCAGTTAGAGGCCTCTATTTTGGCACACTTGAGGGTTGCTCAGTAGCATGTTCATTCCTTGCATGTAGACAAATATCCACAAGGAACTACAGTGTGTAACCAAATCCATGACCTCAGCCACATTTGAATCCCCTCTCTAGAGGTACTGTTTGCCTCACTGTAGGAATTTACCCTTCCCAGTCTATAATAAATACAGCTAACAAAAAAGAAATGCCTTTTTAAATGCATAACAATCACATGAGAGTGTAACAAGAGTCAGACTGGAACAAAAAAATTGAGAAACATCAAGCAGGCAGAATGGGAACCGCAAGCAGGGATGCGTGCTTGTTTTAATAATGCTACCAATCTGTAAGAAGAAATATTAATTACATCACATTTGATAGCTTACAAATCCTCTCCTAAAAATTCACAAAAGCAGCTTACAATCCAAACAAATGACTTCACTGCAGTGGACAACGAGAAGCCCAAAAAGAAAGAGAAATGATGGACCAATGGTTTCCCTAGTAATAAAGATTTCTAGCACACAAAGGGCAGAAATGGGGCTTGGGACAAAGCAATGAACAATACAGCTGGAAAGCATCAAGTTCTGCTCAGGTTAGTTGCCTGGGTTAAATCTTCCAAGAACATATTTATCCTTTTGCACAAAATAGTTTATCTGCATATGGAAAAAAACTGTCTTTATAACATGCCTAAACCTCATCCTGGGAAAGCATCTAAAGAGGTTTTTACACACCAGTGTGAGATATGGCACTTAATAAAATGCAGCGCTGCAATTCCTACACCCAGAGGTATCAGCTTGGTTTTAAGTACATGAAGGGGGAAGAATTCAGTCCCTCTACTCCTCCACGTTGCCCTGCAGTGGTAGCTGCAAGCAGCAGTTCATGTCATGAGGGCCACGACTGCTTTTTAAATTCACTAACCACCACCAGGCCATTTTCCACCTTCCATTTCCCCAGTGTAAATCTGGAGCAGTGCCATAACCTGTGTGCTGAGACCAACTTTTCTCCGATTTGGAGAATAAATCCTATACAAGTCGAGATCCCTTATGCCTCTTCCAGAGGGACCGGCAACAACCCCCACACTTGTGAAGGAGACATGTTGTGGGACAAGACACCCCTGCAAGTTGGAGGAGGTGGCAGTGCCCATCTGGGCATATTTGCCTCTGGGAAAGGACCCTACAGGGCGAGCAAAGGAGGTTGCCACATCAGAAGGCGCTGCATCTTTAGGAGCGCCCGCCGCACGTACGCAGCGCACCCTGGGCACTGCCCGGGCAGCCCAGCAGAGCCTGCGCACGGCCAATGCCCTCGCGGCGCAGGTAGGGGCTGCTGCAGAAACGGCCGAAAAAGCCACCAGACAGGCACCGAGGACGGGGGGCAGACCGCGTCAGACCCAGCTCACCCCGAGCACTTACAAAAAATAAAATAAAATAGGCAGGCAAGTTCAAGTTCAATATTTGCTACATTCCTTCCCTCAGCAGCAGCCAGGCGGCTCCTCTGGGTCCCAGCTGTGGAAAAACAAAAAAGCAAAGGGGTGCGCGGGGGAGGGGGAGCATTTGCTGCCTGGAAGTGACGGGGGAGGGGGTCGTGGAGGGCTGGGAGCCGGGCAGGGCCGCGAGCGGCGGCCCCGGGAGCGGGGCAGGGCCCGCAGCGCCGAGGCGGTGTACGCGTGGCAGTGTTTATAGCAGATCAAAACAGAGCCGGGGAAGATGGCGCCGCGAGGCAGGGGGAGCCCGCACGGAGCGGCCCAGGGGTCCCCGGCCCCGCGCCCCTTACCTGTTGCTCTGGGATTTCCGGGCCATGGGGCCGGCCTTGCTCTTCTTGCGGGAATAGTCGCTGTCGAAGGGCAGCACCGAGGCGTAGCCGTGCTCTGCTTCTGGGGACAAAGTCGGCGTTAGCGGCGCCCGCGCATCTCTCCGGGCAGGGGCAGCGGCAGCACCCTCCCTCCGAAAGACCCCCCCACCCGCGCGGGAGCGCCCCGTGCACGGGGGAGGCTGGGGCAGGAGGGCGCGGGAGCATCTGCCCGCAGCCCCGCGGTACCTCGGTCTCTTCTCTCCAAATACTCAGCTGCTTCCAGGAGGATGAGCAGGGAGTTGAGCTCCATGGCGGGCTGTGCGCTGGCGGCTCTGCCCCGGCCCCGCAGCGCCCGCCACCGCTCCGGGTTCAGCGCTGGGGACTTCCAAGTCCCCCTATATAAACTACTTTGACACAAAAGCAACGGGCAGCCACGGCGGCCAATGGGCCGCGGGGGTTCTGTCGAGGGGCGGGCGTGCCACCCGAAGTACAGCCAATCGGGAGAGGGGAGCGCCCCCTCCCTTCCCCCCTGGCTCGGGGAGAGAATGTTGACAGATCCGAGCGGCGCCGCGATTGGCTGGCCGCGATAGTAACAATTTAGAAGCCGAAGCTTAGCAACAGCACGTGGTGGCCCGGCCCCCGCGCTCGCTGAGTGGTCGGCGCTCCATATGCAAAACAGCCAGCGGCGTCTGATTGGCACGCAGGGAGCTATGCAAATCAGCGGTGGGAGCTGGCCAATGAGGCGGAAGAGGTGTGTCTTGGTGCAGGCAGGGGAGGGGGACTCGAGTTGCTGCTGGGAGCGAGCGGGGCTGGGCAGCGGCTCGGCCTAGGGACCGGGGGGAAAGTGCGGAACCGCTGCTGAGGCCTCCACCGGCGCAGCGTCTCGGCCACAGGGCAGCTGCTGCACCGTGTCAGAGCAAACTCCCTTCGCTTGAACAAGGGACCCTCCCCAGTAGCAGCCTTTAAGGAGAGCAACCGGGCAACCACCACAGCCCTTCGCTTTATAAGAATTAATGACACAGAATATTTGTATTATTAATATTGCATAAAGATACATGTTTCATGACTAGGGCAAAGTGAAATTGAAAATGTCCAACTTGCTTATAGGTCCTCAAAATTAAACCTTTAAGGAGCCCCAAATGACTTTCTTGCCCAGGGCCCCCACAGCCACTGCTGCCCTCCCACTGCCGTGTCCCCATTCTGGTGTCTTAGCTTGGGGTCCCAGTCTGCGGCCCCACCAAGACAAAGAGTGATGGCGGCTGGGTCTCCATGGTTTCCAGGTGAGCACCGGGAATCAGTGAGCAAACACTGCAAACATTTTGGGCATCTGGCGGAAGAAGGTAAAGAACTCTGATTTTCAAGTCCCAGATCACACGGGATCTGGGGCTCCACAATCTGCGCTCCCCCCCCCCCCCCAACTCCACAAATCTGCCCGGTTTGCTCTCCTTAAAGGCTGCTACTGGGGAGGGTCCCTTGTGCAATCCCAATCCCAGGGCATCTTGCAAGGGCGCCATTGTTTTCATGCCCACTGTTCGTGGCATTTTGGAGCTGAGGCTGCGGTCCAGTCCGTGCGACAGGGCTGGGTTGGTTTCGCTTGTCTAAGCGCTTCAGATCATCAGTTTTTCTCTCCTGTTTCATCCCAGCACTCTGTTCACGCTGCAGCAGGGAGGCATCACTGACATAGACATACAGGCAGTCTAAGAGTGTTGCTGTAGCCACGATGGTCCAGAAATTATGTGAGAGGCAAGAGGTTTCTTAGGGTGACATCTTTTATGTGACCATCACAAGTTTAACCGTCACCCCTCGGTTAAGCTTTCTCTGGTTTACGCCTGCATTAACACCTACTTTCAACACACTACGCAGGATGGCAACCTACAAACCACTATATATAGAAAACCTAAAAGCTACCATCTCTATGTCCACGATACCAGTAATCTTGCCATGCACACCAAAAAAGCCGTTACCTACAACCAGGTCCTGGGATTCGACTGCATCTGCACAGAGGAGAACACGCATGATGCCCACCTGACCAGCCTAAAGTCTGCCCCCATACCACAAGGACACTCCAGTAGAGAAATAGACTGTACATTTGAAAGAGCTCTCCAAATCCCCGCCAGTAACCTGCTGCAGAACAAAAAGACACCCCCCCGCCACACACACACACACACGACTGCACCCCCTGGTAGTCCCCCACCACCCCACACTAGAACTGATCAGAAACACAGTCCAATAAAAGCTATCACCCTAAGAAGCCCTTGCCTCTCCCACAGAAATACAGCAAAATGCATTTTCACAAGTGTCTTTCTGCATTTTGCGTAAGCCACACATTTTGAGACTGCCCCTGCTAACTTGCTGGGTCTGTCAGATGGGTGTTGCTAAAAGGAAAGTAAAAACACATCCTGCTGCAGGCTCAGGCTCAGCAACAGCACATGCGTTATCACCAGGGAGGAAGTTGCTTGCTGGGTTTAAAGCCCTTTGCAAATATCTGTATTACCAAAAAAGAAGCAAATGCACACGAGCAGCTTACAGGAAAACATGACTTTGCAATTCATTTACGCAATTGATGCCCTAGCCTGCTTCTGGTTAGGATGACAAGTGGTGGCTTTTTAGAAGGACGTGCTACATGGGTAATAAGTGCTATACGCCTTGCAAGCAGATGGGCCTTCTCTATGAGAGCCAGCAGGAGGGGAAGCCTTAACCTCCCTTCTTGTTGTTTGCTACCCCACTGCAAAGCTGGAGGGAGGCAGTAGGTTTTGGCACATCAACACTTTTCTTTCTCTCACTATCAAAAAACATAATTGCCTCTAACCCCATCCTGTTAGGATCTGCCATACCAGACCAGCCATCCACCTGGCATCCACCTGGCAAGGTGCTCTTTCTCCGAGCAGTCAGGACCATCTGCTTCAGAGGGAGGCACAAAAAACCCTGCAGAAGACAATTAAGGAAGAACCCGTCTCTATGGAAAATGTGGTTCTAACTTCACGGGTATTTCTGGGAGAGTAAAACACCCACACTCAGGGATTTGGGATCCAAATACTGCAGCAGACTCTCTAACAGAGAACATGGCAATGAACAAAAAGTATCACAAAGTGGGAAAATACTCCATTAGGAAGCATTTAATTAGTGAAACTTTCCTTTCCTCTTCTTCAGGTGGGCCCTGCTCCTCCACTGAAGATTATGTAGGTGAATCCTCGTGCCTGCAGGAGCCCTGGAGCCAGGCCTCAGGCCTTGTGTAGGGGAATGACTGCAAATCCCCATTGCCAGCACATAGGGCTCTGCTCAGGTGCAGCAGTCTCCTTGCCTGGTTCTCACAACTCTCACCTTCAAGCAACACACTTTAACATTTCCCTTCACTTCCAGTTTACCTTCATGAGGTAAGTCAGAAAGGCATTCAAACGATGCACAGAAATAACATAAAGAGAAAAAATCAAGCTCCTGTAAGAAATATGTCAAAGACATGAGCTGGCAGGAAAAGGATACTGCATTTGGATCTTAAAGATCTGAGCAAAAATACATTGTGCAAAGTGTGACTTCATACAGTAACCAGGCCAAGGTAAAATTGCAGTGCAGCATAAATGTGCACTGACATTTAACAGGACCAAAATACACACAACTAAAAATCTAACCTGCAGGAAATTATACAAACACCAAAAGGCCACCTGATTTTTAGTCAAGGTTATCTGCCAGCTCTCTGCCTGTCAACAGCATATCTAGTTGCATTTCTTCAGCCTGTGCTTTTGTGTACAGAAGCAGCCTTGTGTAATGGTGCAGCTTATGAGCTGAGGGACAGCCTAGGCTGAATACTGCAGGTGCATGGATCCTCCCTTCTGCTGTCCAGACTGCGTGCTCTAATACAGTTTAGCTCATGCATTTATCCCAGACTGCAAGTCTTGGCTGCACAGCTATTGCCTTAAAATTGGTGCTTTATTTACTTTAACACGAGCAGGAAATAAAAATCTTTTGGGCTATTTGATATAGCCTCTTAGCCAGAAAACACCAGATTCTGCTATTCTAGTCATTTGCATTGACCAGCACTTACCCACAAAAGTGGTCTTGCTGGCCAGTGGAATGGTGTGAGGAAGAGCTGGAATGGTGTGAGTATTAGAAAGGTTACAGAATATGGTCCATCGACTTTATTGGCAGAAGAGGTCAGATCAAGCAAGCTCATCAGTGTAGCAAGAAATACCCATGCACTGCAAACTTTATTTTATTTTCAAAGGAACAAAATCATTCAGCTAACATGAAGGGCGAACCCTCAGCTTATTCTGTGATCCATGTATAGTAACAATGCAGAGATGCTGGGCCTGACTCTTCCTTGTGTTGTACCTTGTATCATCATGCAAAGCAGTTGTCAAATTGACTGAATGAAAGAAGTAAATCATGACACAGGCAGGAGAAAGGAGAAGATGGCACTTCAGCTCCAATTTACTAGCATTTGCTCCTCCTTTGAATAGGTGTAAATGACACCACTAGACAGCAGGCAGCAGAGTATTTGCCACCGATGCTAGTGAGACATAGAACTGCTCAAAGATTCTCCACTTGCTGCTTCCTTCTGCATTTGTTTGCAAATACCTCTGCCATTCAGAACACAGGGATGCCACGGAATAAGGCTGCCCGCTGCCGAGAAATGGTTCTTCTCAATGAACCCAAGCATACTTCCATTACTATTAATGGGAGTTGTGTCAATGGCTTAATGAGGAACAGAGTTAGGCCCAATTAGAACTCTGTGTTTAATGTTCTGGACTGCATATGGAACAATAAATATACATATGCAAGCCAATACTTTCTACTCCTTATACTATGAAGCAAAACTCCCTTCATCCCCACAACATGCATGTAGTCGAAAGATTTAAGTGCCAGTTCCAGATAGCAGGCATCCTTGTACTGTGTCAGCCTCACTTTCTGAACTGTAGCAGCAGAGATTCTGACTGGTAACAACTGGGATGTTGTCAGCCTCTCTCTCATTTATCAGCATATATGTCTACATGTGCTCAGAACTATTTTTACATACATCCTGGACACGTCTATATGACACTGACTGTGCAGTAGCATTGCATGGCAAAAACCATACCAAGATGCTACTGTGCAGTAACATTAGGCTACTGCACAGTAGAATCACTTACAAGGCATTTGCCTTCTAGTACGAGTACTAAATAAATGCACAGTAACCACTGGACAGTAGTGTCGCATGTAGACACACCCAATATGTAATCAGATCAATAGCTAATTAGGGGGTTGGACCCCTTTATATGAAAGGGTATGATATGCCAAATCTCCTGAGTACAGAACAAACAGGATAAATATATTGTTTTACTTTCTGCTGCTATGTGTATTTATTATCAAAGTTTTCTGATTTAGGCTGATCAAACATGTATTCATGCTTGCACTACTCCTTTCAGGGCCTTCCAGTGTGCTATGTACTACTAGGGCAGAACTACATCCTTTAAAGTCAATGGGACTACTTAGATGAGTAAGTACTATGATGTGTTTAAGGGTTGCAAAATATAACCCAATATATTGATGTAAACCAGCTAATATCTCCCCATAGCAAAAGTACCAATGTCAACTATACCCAGAGTATAAGGTCCACTTCTAAATATTTTTAAAATACTTAATACAAGGATACATAGATAATATTGGTCTGCTTAATATACCCGTGTGTGCATGCATGGGTGTATCTACACATCACGCTATGGCAACATAGAAATCACATGCGTCTACACATGAGCACCAGCTACATCGCCATAGTGGCGCACTCCCTGAGTATAGTGCCCTGCTACAGTAATGTAGCAGCAAAATCTACCCATGTGCTGTGTGCACAGCACAATAACCACCCGTACTGTGCCATGCTTGGAAGTACTTCCGTCTTGGAAGTAATTCCATGTATGGTGTGTGGCACTGTAGTAAAATCACCACCAGGCGATGTGTAGATACATACTTTATGTATGGAACTGACGTTAATGTAATCTGGTGTCAGCGGGTGTTGAGGATGGACAAATCACAAGCCATGAAGCTGTGAATCATGGTCATACCAAATTTTGGACATATCAAATGGTTGCTGACAAACCCTTTACACATAAGTATATGCTAAAGGACATTTCTTAAGTTGCATGACACTATTTTAAAGAAGTTGTAATGCTCTTATTAGGATTCTTTTTGTATTATTCCATCTGTAAGGCCTGAGGTACCTTAGCTCAACTGAACCAAGCACAGAAGGAGCTATAAAAAAATTCTAAAATTACTGTCATTTCTATTCATATACATGTTTTTGGTCTGATTCCACTTTCATTTATACCAGTGGGAATCAAGAGTAACTTCACTGAATCTATAGAGAAGCATAGATGTGAAATGGCTGAGAGGAGAGCAGACCAAGACTTTTGGTTTAAGCATCTGCCTAAATATTTGGCTGATCTGGGATCCTAAATAGCTCTTTTCCATATCTAACTTCTCAGATTCTGTGAACAGGCAGCAGCAACAGCTGAGCACTTAAGTAGCAGCTGGGCCATAGTGATAAAAGGCAGCTCCCAGTGCATGCTAAAGTATAAAAATGTTTTACTTAGAAACAGAAAGTAGAGTTTATGCCCATAACATTCCTCAGTAGCCACACTCCACAACCTGCAGTGGCTCCTCCTTATTTACTGAGTAGACACTAATAAAAAGATAATCTATCATAGTTTCATAGTTGTTAGGGTCAGAAGGGACCTGAGCAGATCATCAAGTCCGACCTCCTGCCATGGCAGGAAAGAGTACTGGGGTCAAACAGCCCCAGCAAGGTGTTCATCTAGCCTCCTCTTAAAGACCCCCAGGGTAGGAGCCAGCACCACTTCGCTTGGAAGTTGGTTCCAGATCCTAGCCACCCTGACAGTGAAGCAGCGCCTCCTGATATCTACTCTAAATCTACCCTCTGCCAGCTTGTGATCATTATTGCTAGTCACTCCTGGTAGTGCTCGGGGGAACAGGGCCTCCCCCAATACCTGCTGGTCCACCCTGACTAGTTTGTAACAGGCCACTAGATCCCCCTCAGCCTTCTCTTGTGGAGACTGAACAGGCTCAAGTCCCTTAGCCTCTCCTCATAGGGCCTGCCCTACTGCCCCCTGATCATGCACGTGGCCCTCCTTTGGACCTGCTCTAAGCTGCCCACATCCCTCCTGAAGTGCGGCTCCCAGAACTGGATACAGTACTCCAACTGTAGCCTGACCAGTGTGGCATAGAGGGGGAGGATCACCTCCTTGGACCTGCTCAAGATGCATCTGAGCATGCATGACAAGGTATAGTTGGCCTTCCTGACCGTGTCCCCACACTGTTGGCCCATGTTCATTTTGGCATCAATAATGACTCCAAGATCCTTTCTGCCTCTGCACTGACAAGAAGGGAGTTCCCCAGCCTGTAGGTATGCTGTTGCTTCTTCCTTCCCAGATGCAGCACCTTGCACTTGTCAGTGTTGAAACCCATCCTGTTCTCATCTGCCCACCCTGTAACCTGTCCAGGTCCAATTGCAACTATTCCTCCCTTCTATTGTGCCCACTTCTCCCCACGTCTTAGTGTCATCAGTAAATTTGAACAGGTTGCTTTTTACCCCTTCATCCAAGTCACTGATGAAGATGTTGAACAGTGTGGGTCCAAGGACCGAGCCCTGGGGGACCCCACTGCCCACATCTCTCCGGGTCAAAAATGACCCGTCCACCACCACTCTCTGGGTGCAACCCTCTAGCCAGTTAGTGACCCATTTGACTGTATAGGTGTCGATGCCATAGTCCCCAAGTGTTTTAATGAGAATGGGGTGAGAGACAGTGTCGAAGGCCTTTTTGAAGTCCACCGAGACACCTGCGTCTAAGGATTTTGTGACCTGGTCATTGAAGGCCACCAGGTTGGCCTGACAGGACCTGCCTCTAATGAACCCATGTTGGTTGCCCCTAGGCATAACCTCCCCTGCTGGCCCCTTGTGGACATGCACCAGGATAACTCTCAAAAAGCTTACCCAGGACCAAGGTAAGACTAACAGGCCTATAGTTTCCTGGGCCCTCCTTCCTCCCTTTTTTGAAAATGGGGACCATGCTGGCCCTTTTCCAGTCCTCTGGCACCACACCAGAGCACTATGAGTGCTCGTAAAGCCGTGCCAGGGGTCTCGCAATGACCTCTGCCAGTTCCCTCAGCACTCTGGGGTGGAGGTCGTCAGGACCTGCTGGTTTGAACACATCCAGTCCCACCAGAAGTTCCCTGACTAGGTCCTCTCTGACCCTGGGCCTGGGTGCGACTCCCCTGGGACGTAAAGGACATAGCACCACGCTTCAGTTGATCTTGGGTCTGATATGACATCTGAGATCAGTGATGTCAGAACTGCTGAATTGAATCCTGACTTTTAATTTAAGAAGGTCCATAGATGCAAGAAGATGGAATTATGGGATCTTTTTTGTTTATTATTCACTATGTACATGATATTTTATTTTCGCTTTTCCCCTTTCTTTTCCCTGGGATAGCCAGGCATTCCTCTGTGTTAGGGTCTGAGCCTTATATCGACTTTGAATCTTTGGGTGGTGTAAGGAAGTCTGCACAAAGATCTGGTGGGGAAAATCCCTGCGTGTTGCCATGGATATCTGAAATCCCGTTTAATATATATCACTCTTGGTGCAAATCCTGACCTGTGCGTTATCAATGGGGTGGCAAGGCAGAGAGGTGAAGGAGGTCAGTGATTTCAGCAGTGGCAGTTTCAGCAGATTTGAATGCCCAGATTTAAATGCCTTCCTCACGTATGGAGCATCTGATTTTCAAAGGTGCTGAGCACCTACACACTGAGTTCATGTCTCCAAAAGTCAGGCCCAGGGTGTCATGTTTGGCAGCCCCAAATTAATGACCACTTTTGAAACCAAAGGCCTATGGGATTTGTGTGGGATGAGGAGCAGTGTAGTAGGCTTAGGTGGCTAACATTGTGTCTCCTGTAACCTAGTTTTGTTCCTCTCCTCACCCCCATCCTTCTATTGTTAGTCCCTCACTCGGGCACTATGTATTTCCCTACCGGCTTTGTCAGCTTTTTTGGATTTACAATCCTAAACATGTACTAATAAAAGTCTGTCAGGCACAAGACTGGGAGCTGAGACTTCTTTAATCTTCACTGCAGGCTCTATTCAAGTCAGTGGAAATCCCCCTGTTGACATTAATGATATAGGACCAAGCCCTTTGTGACTAAGCCAGTGGTTCTCAACTTTTTAGACCAGGTAAGTAAAACTCATCTGGACCTGTAGGCCAAATGAGTGGGCAGTCTGTGAGCTGAATTGGGCCCACAGGTGCTCCTCTCTACCCCATCTCCCCACATGCCAGATCTACCACATGTGGCACCCATTATGATCACTCTGGGATCTGCGCCGTACACAGTGCGCCTCTCCTCTGGCTAGTTTGGGGCACATGCCACATGGTGCCTGCTCCAGTGATTCTGGGGCCAATGCTGCATGCGGAGCTATAGGTCCTGGACAGGCAGGAGTAGGCACCACTTGCGATGCAGATCTCACAGCAGCCAGCCTGAGCACCATGTGTGGTGCAGCCTGTCCAGGGTGGGTGCCTCATCTAGCACAGGTCCTAAATTGACTGGAGTGGGCACTGTGTGTGATACGTGGCCCCCACTCTGCCAAACTGCCTCCCATAAGGTGCCTGCTCTGGGATCCATGCACAACATCCCCCAGTCGATCTAGGACTATGTTGCATGTGGTGCCCAATTCAGTCAATCCAGGACCAGCTGGAGTAGGTGCCATATGTCATGCATGTCCCGCGCTAGCTAGGGAGTAGAGGAAAGGTGCGGGTACCATCTGCAGCGCAGATCCCAGAACAGCCATAAAAGGCACTACATGTGGTGTGCAATGGGCATCCTGGGCCCTGCTTGCAAGGCTAGGCCAGCATATGTGCATCAACTTCAGTGTTACCATTTTTCCAGTTCCCAAAAAGAGGACACCTATCAGAGGAGGTGGGGCAGTTTCTATATGATGGGGGGGGGCAGTTTCTAACTGTTACAGTAAATAACAAGTGTTATTGCTACAGAAATTAAATGTAAAACAAAAATAAAGCCACAGCCTCCCCCTAGCCCTGGTAGTGCCCCTCACTCCCAACCCACAGCCCCTGGCACTGCCAGTTCCCTGCATTCCTGACCCACAGTCCCTTGCTCCATCTGGTGCTCCTAACTCCCAAGTCACAGCCCCTCACTCCTGACCCGCAACCCCCTACCCACTGTTATCAGACTACTGCACAGTTAGCATCTTGTGTAGATGTGCCCACAGACTCACATGCCCCCCCACTCCCCACTTACAGCCCTCTGAACAGTCCCCAAACCCTGGCCCTCCAACCCCACTCCCCATAGACTTACCTGCATCCAGCTGCAGGGGCTGCTCCCACCACCCTGCCTAGCTGTATGCCAGCGATGTGCACATGCTCACACCAAGGCACGTGGCGCCCCCTGCCTCCAATTGCCCCAAGCAGCTCCTTGCACACTGGAAGGCTGCCAGCCTGCAAGGGGAAACTCATGGTTTTCTCCCTTAAGGAGGAAAAGCCATGTTTTTCCACAGCAAATGGAAAACCTGGATCCCTGGTCTATCAGCATCAATGTTGAAAAAGGACTAGCAGAGCAAAATCCCAGACATTTGTTTATCCTTTAAAAAAACGCCCAGATAGAGATCAGAGGACCCAAAAAGAGGACACGTCCAGGAAAACCTGGACGTATGGTAACCCTAGTCAACTTAGCCCCAGGGTGCCTGGGGCTCTGTGGACCACATCTTTGACGGCCCTGTCTTAGATTCATGGGAACCCTCATTAGACTCTAGGTCCCCTCTGTAACTTTTGTGAAATGAGTGGCTCCCCATTTCAAAAGCTAACATATTTATTACAGTGCTTACCTCCTTGCAGAGAGGGCAGGCAGTAAGGGCAGGGTAACAGCCAGGCAGAGAAAGCCTGAGCCTGCACTTATCTGCTTATCTCCTTGCACCTCGTGGCCCCCTTCAGAGGATCTCATGGCATGCCAGGGTGCCCTGGTACTCTCATTGAGACGTACCAGGCTAAATGCTACCAGGCCTTTAAGTCAGTGGGAACACCTCTGGTTCTGGATGCTATATGGCTTTCCTGCTCTGTGCTGTGGGTCATCTGCTCTGGCACTGACTTAGTACATGGCCTGTTGTAGTCCTATGAACTTCTGCAGGCCTTGTTTTCCTCTTCTGTGTAAACGGAACGACAATAATTGCCTTGCTCATAGAGCTGATCTGGGGTGTGATTACCTCATGTTTAGAAAGTGCTTTGAAACATTTGCACATAACATTTTAAACTGGACAGTGTTTGTACTTAGCATGTTTTATTACTAAATACTGTAGCATTTTTCTGGCTGTTTTCTAGAAGGACTAATATTGTGAATAATAATAACACCTGTCCTGTATACAGTGCTTTCATGACTAATTCTGGTGAAACCAAGGCACAGGGAGAAGAAGTGACATGGCCAAGACTCCCAGCAGGCAAGTCCCAGAGATCAAAACAGAAGCCCAAATTCCCTGTCCAGTAGTGGCCTCCAGACCACACTGCAGTCTTGGGGGTGTGTGTGTGTGTGTTTGCATAGGGGTATATGTGCATATACAATGCTAACTGTTTAAGTAAGCTAAAGAATTTGAAGCAACTGCTTATCTCATCACTGGTCATATCTGAGATCTTGCCTTCTTGTTAGATTATTTTGAGAAGAAAAACTTGTTTCATAGATTCATAGATGTAGGGTCAGAAGGGACCTAAGTAGATCAGCAAGTCTGACTCCCTGCCCTGGCCAGGAATGAATACTGGGCTCATATGACCCCAGCTAAGTAATTATCAAGCCTTCTCTTAAAGACCCCCAAGGTAGGAGCCAGCACCACTTCCCTTGGAAGTTGGTTTCAGATCCTAGCTGCCCTGACTGTGAAGTACTGCCTCCTGATGTCCAGCCCGAACCTACTCTCAAACAACTTGTGGCCATTATTCCTTGTTACTCTGGGAAGCGCTTGGGAGAACAGGGTCTCTCCCATTCCCTGCTGGTCCCCCCGGTAAGTTTATAGATGGCCACCAGGTCCCCTCTCAGCCTTCTCTTGTGGAGGCTGAACAGGTTTGGGTCCCGTAGCCTCTCCTTGCAGGGCTGGCCCTGCTGTCCCCGGATCATGCAAGCAGCTTCCTCTGGACCCTCTTGATGCTGGCCACATCCCTCCTAAGGTGCAGTGCCCAGAACTGTAAAGACATAAAGACATTTTCTAGGAAGCAGTTACCATGTCACAAGTTGCTTTAGCAGTCACACAAGAGTTGTGATCAGGGACAGTCACGGACCACTTAGCAGGGCTGTACACAAGGCACAAATGTAAAGCGAATCCAGTCCAGCAGTGGCAAATGGGATGTTTCATTTTAACAGACAAGGGAGTGACTGCATTGGGGGGAGGGCTCTGCTGCCACAGGCACGTCCTTGGCCTTGGTGATGTCTGCTGGCCGCAGTGTCCCCACACGGGAGGTGGCTCCAGCAGCGGGCGGGGGTCGGGGAGACCTGGGAAGATGGTGGTGCATGCCTGCTATGCATGCGGCCCGGGGAGGGAAATCCACCCTCCACTGGCAAA
Source organism: Caiman crocodilus (assembly GCA_030014935.1). Lineage (NCBI taxonomy): Eukaryota > Metazoa > Chordata > Crocodylia > Alligatoridae > Caiman > Caiman crocodilus. Next base: position 14,498,306 of record JAGPOW010001338.1, read on the forward strand.
GGCCTGTGGCTGCCTTTGCCGTGCTCATTTGTACCATCTTGTGCAGCTTAAGTCCTCCTGTTCCTGTTCTTGCTTTTCCCCCACCCCACCTGCTGCAGTGCGATTGATGGTCGGTCTCTCCTGGGAGCCAGCCGTCTGAATCGCTGTGTCAAAACCGTGTTATTTTGTTTGTTTAACCGAGGACTTGATCTGGAGCGGGGGCTGTTGAATGCCAGGCATAGCCCTGCCTAGTGGGGTGTTTGATAAGGGAGCTGAGTCATGGTGCCTGGGTCTCCTCTAGGCCCCGGTCTCATCTATGCCCGAGTGTATAAAGGGTGCACCAGGCTGTGGGAGAACAGTTGTTCACCAGGGCTCCCCACGGGATAACAAGGTCCAGTGGCCACAAACTTACGGTGGTGCAAGCACCGACTCTGGACTCATTCAAAAAATGTCTGGATGCTTATCTTGCTGGGATCATTTGACCCCAGAAGGCTTCCTGACTATGGCAGGGGGCTGGATGTGATGATCTTGCAAGGTCCCTGACGTCTATGAATGTGGGCTTTATAACCAACCTGGAGTAAAAAGATTTAAAGTGCAACTGTAGTCAGAACATGTAAAAGTAATGTTCCCCTAGTCAACATATCTGCTTTCTGTACATCTGTGAGTTATGTCTGCTGAGTTTATGGGGTGGGGGGAACACAAATTTTTATTACTATTAGCACTGAATAGCTACTATAGCAATGGAAGAATGAGCTCAATTGTACTGTATTTTGTGCATTATCAACAAAGTTGTTAGTTAACATCAGCTTGTAGAATATTTATTACGGATGAGGAAATAAGAGACAAATAGGACACAGCTTGACTTGCAGATCTTGGAGTTTTCAGACCTTGACATCTGGGCAGCCATCTTTGGGCTTGTAACCTGGGTAATTTGATCTTCAGCAGGAGAGAAAACAGAGATGGAAATCTTCCAGGCATTTCTGCAACAGGAGTCACACTTAACTTATTAGCAGATATTGCTTATCAAAAGAAAATTTGCTATAAAGCAGGTGTGGGTGTAGCTGTGTGCCTGCAATGCATAAGTATACTCCTATGATTCTTGCACCAATGGGGAAAATTGATGTCTAGTGTAAACAGATGCAGCTCTGCTGAAGCGAACATAGTTTTGTCTGTTTCCTTACCTGTCATGAATGCAGTCCCACGAGCATGCAGTAGAAAACTTATAACCTGAAGAGCGTGGGGACTTTTAAGAAGGAACAGAAGTGACAAGTCTGGGCACTTCTACAGTGCCGGCCATGCACGCATGTTAGAGCGTTCACTGATTTTTGTTAGGGGGCAGATCTGATCATCCTCCCTCACGTGGAATAGTGCTTTAATGCAGCAAGTAAGACAATGCTTAATCAAGAAGGTCAGAACTAGCTGTGAGCTGTGTAACAACCTTGTGAGTTAGTTCACTATTATTATTATAATATAATAGATGGGAGACCTAGGTCACCAGCAGACATATACTAGATAAGCTTAAGATATGGAGACAGACTAGGAGGAGGGCAACCTGGACAGTTGCCCAAAATACCTAAAAGCAGAGGGCAACCTTAAGAGATTTGGCAGGTGTATGTTTACCAGGCACTATCCCATCTGTTTCTTTGCTGAGGACATGAAGGGCCTCATTCAAAGCCTATGGAAGTCAAGAAAGGTCTTTCTCTCGATTTCAGAGGCGATGCAACCAGCCCTGACTGATTGTGGTCCAGCCTTCATGAAATGAGTGTTTTCACAGCTATCTAAGTGCCTTTATGAATAAAAGGAACTGGCAGGTAATGCCTGGAAGAGTTTACCTGTGCTGTATCATTCCGAATTGAAACCTGTGGGGTCAATGCTATACTATTTTTCCCTCCTACAGAGTGGGGAATCTCTGATTCTAGTTTTACTTTGTCTCCATTTATTTGAAAGCAAGCGAAGAATCAGCAAGCTGGATGTGATGTGCCACTGTTCTGATGTGGGAGATTCTTACACTTGCTGTGATATGGTAAAAAATGCTTGTACAAGGGTCAAAATGATGGATTTAGGGCTTTTTTTTTTTTCGAGATCAGGTGTTTGTTGATTTATAACAAGACAGGCAGAGGCAGATAATATGAAAGGGCCAATTCTGCCTGCAAGACCTGATCAGGCCAAATGGAAATCAATGTGCTTGTGAGGATGAAAATGATGCATTTTCCTATCTGGTAAAGAAAGTGCATCTAATTAATATTTTACTTGGATTTTTTTGTTCTTTTTGTAAAAACCTGTGATTGAATATCAGGATATTCTGATTGCTCCATGTGCAGTGTAAGAAATTCACAAATTGTTTGAGGCATATCTAGAGCACAATATATTCAAGATTTTTCAAAGCAATTAGTGACTTCAGTGCTCAACTTGATTGCCTAAAAGGTACCTGATTTTCAGGGGCAGGTCGTTTTTTACATGTTCTGAAAATAAGTCTCCCTTCAGGTCTCAGCTTAGGCACCCAAAAAGTGAACTAACCAGAAATCACTTGTCACTTTTGGAAATTTGGCCTATGATACAATGGTGATGGATACTGTAGAAAAATGCTAAGATAGAAACCCAGCTTTAGTAATAGATTTAGTTTTTCAGGATTCTTCTTGTTTAGTGATCTGCAGAATCACAAGGTCAGAGGTCTGTTCTTACAGTGCAAATCCAGATTACCAATGCCATCTGCTGCAGAGGATAGAGCCAAGATGCCATATCAATAGCTGTTCACAGGAAAAATAGATGCATTTAGACATTTTCTTCAAACTTCCTCTGTACTGGATCCATATTAGGGCATATGGCTTTTAGCTGAGCTCTTCCTAACTGTGGGCTACTGTCTGGTAGTCTGTAAAGAGATAGCTGTCCACGTGGGATTGGTTCCTCTTGTTTCCTGCATGGCATTTGCATGGCAATAGCTGTTCACAGGAAAAAAGATGCATTTAGACATTTTCTTTAAACTTCCTCTGTACTGGATCCATATTGGGGCATGTGGCTTTTAGCTGAGCTCTTCCTAACTGTGGGCTGCTTTATGGTACTCTGTAAGAGCTAGCTGTCCACATGGGACTGGTTCTCCCTGTTTCTTGCATGGCATTAGATGATCCAGGAAATCCTTCCCCCAGTCTTGCTGTATGCGGTGGTGTTCCAGGGACGGCATGCCCCCACTGCATTTGATTGTGTGAAATGTGCTTGCATGTTTGATATAGAGGTTTTGGATTCTGATGCTGATGCACTTAAGTCAGCACTTGGAGAACATTCTGCTATTACCCATGTGCAGGTTAAAACTGCAAGGAAAAAACTGAAAATCAACCTATGTGAATTTGTTTCTTTCCAGTTTCCTGTGGTTCTGAATTCCTGCCTTGCAGTTGGCTTTGTTTCCCAGATCCCGTCTGTCCTGTTTTTGTTCATGTTTCTTTTGTTGCCAGTTGTTTCATGCTGGTTTTGTTTCTCTTCCTTTGCCTGGCTGCAGATTCTTTGCCTGTGTCGTGTCCAAGGTGTTGGAGTCCCTGCTGTCAGAAGACTGAGGCTTAGCACCGAAGCACGTAGCTTTACTGACAGGGTCTGCATTGAGTGAGTAAATAAATGCATCAGAAACCCACAGGAAAAGGATTTTCATCCCAAGTATAATTTTTAGAGGATCCTTTTTCTTATTAATTGCTCATGGCACTGGCAGCCTTCGAAGTCTTCTCTGTTATTATTATTTATTTGAATTTCACCAGGACCTGGAGGCCTTAAAGGAGATAGGTGGTCTAGAAAACACATAGTAAAAGATAATCTCAATCTGAAGCCTTCAGTCAAAACAGATATGGCAGACAGAGTGTATGAAAAAGAAAGATTGTCCCCATTATACAGATGTGGGTGGATCCAAGGTTTTGTAAAAAGAGGTGTGGGAGCAGCAACTGTGCTCAGTGGCACCTCCAATCCCCTCCCTCCACTATTGCTGCTGTTGCCGGTTGGGGTGGTGGGCGCTCGAGAGCCACTGCTGCATGCTCAACCAGGCTGCATGGGGAGCTGACTTCAGCTGAGGATAGTGGCAGCAGTGGTGGCAGTCACATGCAGGTTTCCCATCCCTGTGCCTGGTCTCAGGCTGGTGGGGAACACCCAGAGGTATAGGAAAGGGAGGAAGAGCCCAGTTGTCACCACAATTGACACTACCCCTGGGTGAGCCTAGTTCCCCATACAGCACAGCTGGAGTCGGGCAGAAGTGGCTCTGGAGCTCCTCCCTGGATCAACAGGGGACAGCAGCAGCAGCAGGCAGGAGAGTGGGGAATCCCACACAGCGGCAGCGGCAGGCAGGAGAGTGGGGCAGGCCGGAAGGGGAAGGGATGTGCCACTGAGCATGGAAGGAAAGGGAGGAAGAGGAATTCTTACTTTCTTTAGGAACTTAAAAAAGTTCCTGGCTGCTACTCCCACTGACTGGTCTCAAAAGGGGCGTGTGACTGCACCACTGCGCTGTCCCTGGATCCATCCCTGTATGCAGATGAAAGGAGATGTGCAGGGAAAGTAAGGGTCGAACCCAGATAAGTAAATGAGACACATTAGGGGGATGAAGGCAGTGTATCCATGTTACAAAAGTGATCCAGATCCACTGTTCCCCAGAAGCTGCAAAATTCATTAAGGTGTCCAAATTCATTTTAGGATTTTGGTTTGCAGACTCCTAAACTCACATTTCCATATTTGCTCCAGTCTGAGTAGAAAGCTGTCTTATGGTAGACAGATACAAACCAGAAAAAGGGACCAGAACTCAGAACTTCAGCTTTAGTGATGAGCACAGCAGAGTCAGGCTGTCTCTGGCTTGCTGTCCTGCTGCCGTTGTGCCCCTGCCATCACTTTTACATTGGCAGGGGCACAATGACCCGCTTTCAACAGGAGGGGCTGAGATGATTATCACCAAGCTATTAGGTGATATTAGGTGATTCCTGAGAAGCAGAACATGTGGTTTGAAGCCCTCAGGGTGAAGTGGACTGAGAGACCAGCACACCCACTTCCTGGGCAAGTATCCTAACCAGAAGGCAGAGGAGGAAGAAGGGAGCAAAAGGGAGCAGCAGTGGCAGCATCCCCAACCCTACATGCCTTCCTTCAGACAAGGACTTTGGGCTCAAGATCCTAAATGGATACAAATGCCTAATATGGAGTCCTGATCAAGGTGCCTACACATCAGAGAAGGACGGAAGTGCAGATACAGCCTTGCACTCCATGTTTCTCACTGGCCAGCTCGAGGTTGCTGCCCACTCAGTGTGCAAGTGCCTTTCTTCCTAGGCACCTAATCCTATTCTTTGAATCAGCCTCCTGGGCTAAGTGCCTCATTTTTAAACAAGTCTGGGCCTAACATGGAGGTGCCAAGGGAGCTGATCTAGATTTTGCCCTAAGTAGCTTGCCACAGCTCACACAAAAGCTGTATAACTGGAAACTGAACTGGGTTTCCTATATCTCAGCTTTGAGCTTTAAACACAAGAGCATCTTTCATTTCTAATTGTGATTAATGTAACCTCTGGGTTGGATCTTCACAGTGCAGTCTACTCTTTGGGCATGTTCATTACACATTACATCCATATCAGCAGAAGACCCTAAACTAAATAGGAAAGGAGATTTAACTACCATCCCACCACTGCAGTTTTGGTCATGTTGTATAGAAGTGCCCATAGCCAATGACTACCTGATGTATTTTCAGTGAAGATCCCATATTTGAGATCAGGAAGGAATTGTGGCTCTAAAGTTAAGTAGGCATGGACTGTGTGGCCACGTCCAGATAAGCACGGCCGTGCGGTATGTGGCACTGCAGACATGTCTGCAGCACCACATACTACGTGTTCAGTTGTTCTCTGCACTGCAAGGGAGCAGCACAGAGGGTTTTGACCCCTGGATACTCCTCCACTGCCAGCCAGGCTCCACGCAGTAGGATCACCACTGCTGAAGCCCTGAGAAGACCCCAGGTAAGGTTTCTGGGGCCAGCCCAGTGCTGACCCCATCCTTCCCTACCCCACCCTGGGTAACTAGCCACATGCCAGAGTGTGCATGGAATAGGTGATCCCTGGGGACAACTAGCAGTGGCACAAGGTGTGCCGCTGCTAGTTGCCCTTGGGGAACCAAGTATCTATGCATGTCTGAACATGGCCTGCGTGTGTGTGTGTTTGGGGGAAAGGGTGTTGCCTTCCTTTATACTAGGGTGTAACCAGGAACTTCTGCCCCTATTACTAGTGAGGCCAGACAGGGCAATTAAAGGCAGCAGTGCAGGTGGGCTGAGCCTGGCACTGATAAAGGCAATGGATTAATGAGCAGCTAGCCACACCTGGCCATGGGGTGCAGCAGGCCCACTCAAGTGAATGGAAGCAGATGGGGTTAGGGGATTTAAACCCAGGCAAGGCTGTACTAAGTTAAGTAGAAGAAGAGATGTGGGCTGCAGAGGCATGTAAACTACCCAGGGGAACTGGGTGCAAGGCTGCTCCTGCCCAGCTCCTAAGGCTGGACAGGGGCACCAGAGAGCAGACACAGGCTCCCAGAGTGAGGGGGCCATACTGGCACCCCCTCTAAGTGAGCACCCAGGGCTGGTGCCTGGCTCATCCTGCCCTAGTTATGCTACTATGCGGTAACTAGTGGTAAACTTTGACTTCTGACTGGCAACCATCCAGGCTTTGATGGCATCCTTGATTTATGGGGAATGTTATGAAAGGCCTGATTTAACTCATAGTGAACTCAGTGGGCTTTCCCATTTGATTTTTGTGAGTGTCTGATAGAGTGCCAAAGCAGAGCTTCTCAACCTGTGTTTCACCCTAAATGTGGTTGTGACCCTTATGAGTAGAGTCATGACCCCACATGCATTCAGCCATCACAGGCAGGCTCAGACTGAAGTGGGATCTTGTGCTGTCAGAAGCCAAGTAAGAGGTGGGTTGTGAGACCAGAGGTGGGATCACAAACTAAAAAGGACTGGGAACAGATGCCCCAAAGCAAATAGATGTTGTAGCTTCTGAGCAGTAATACTGTGACTGTCTAAGAGAGGGTCCCAAAGTACTGTAGAAACGTAATTAAATGAATTAATTAAATGAATTAAAACTCAAAACACCCTTGCAGCAGGAAACTTTTATGGGATACTGAAAGAAATTATTACTCTAGCATTCGTATGCTAGAGTAGTTGGGGCAAGAAGGAAGGCAGCTCACGGTTCCCTGATCACTGGGTTATCAAGGACTCATGCTGGTCCGACTCATGGGGAGCTGCAGAAACCAAAACCATTATCTTGCAACAGCAATGAAATAGTTGGGACACAGGAATGTCTCAGCCCTGCCAAGCGCTTTTGTGAAGCCAACCTGTTCGCAGAGTAGGCTGTGTGTCTGCTGGAAGGGCTCTTAATCCCAGCAAGGGTTGTGTCCCCTGGGGAGGAAAGGAAAGGAAAGGAAAGGGGCTCATTGCAGCCACTCGGTGCTGACTTGGCCAATACAAAGTTGTGATATGGCTGACTTGGACAATACAAAGTTGGATGAACTCTCTCCATGGGACTTAAATGATCTAACCAAGACCACACAGGAAGTCTGCCTTACTACTAGGAGTAGAGCAGGCCCCTCAAATTAAGAGAGATGCTTGACACTAGGTGGAGTAGGATGCCCTTATTGAAGGGGAAACGTGACATAATATTGTGATACCTGCTCTAATTGTTTGTTTGAACCTTGGATGCCTAATCAAATATATTAAACTCCACAAAATGAACTCATCAGCTTTCTCTGCAGAGCGCTTGTTTTGTTTTATGCTTTAAACCTTGCTTACCTGTGGAGTCTGCTGTTTATTTTATGATGCCTTTTGGTCGTTAGTCACTAGGTTTAATCAGATTTGTAAATTAATTCTCTCCTGGGGTTTCACTTCATATGCTCAGAAAGCATAAAAAGTGTTCATGACATGCTTCAAGACACACACTGGCTACATTAGTCATCCTTTCTGGGTAACAGTTTTCTGAAGGAGAACACTTCAGGTTACAAAAATATTTCCTTCTATCCAACTTCTTTTTCCCCTTGTTCAATTCCTAGAGTTGTGTTGTATTTTAATAAAGTGCTACGTGGCACACAAGGCCTTAATTGTAATCTTACATCTTAAAAAGCTAATTGCTACGTTTTATGATTTTACTTGATTGAAGACATTTCTTCGCAGAAACCCTGTCTTTCCTTGGCGACTGGAAAGCAATGGTTGTGACCATCAGCACTGCTGAATCACGTTGTGCTGTGTTCCTGTTCTGTTTCTCAGCCCTGCATTTCCTGTGCTTCGGTTCAGTTGGATTGGTTGCTTCTCGAAGAAAACCCTTGTATCAGACTGCAAGGCGTGATGCCACATCTTAGTGGACAAAACAGTAGATGAGGCAATTTCCCCTCCTGTTCCCGGGCACTTGAAATATCTCCAGTTCAAGATCACAAAACATGTAGCAAATCCAATTATGTGGGAAAATAATGTTTAAGCAACATTTGATGTCATGTAGCTGATGTCAGTAAGAAGGGAAAGTCAGCATTACCTGACCAGCCAGCTCTACTCAGCCCACCAGCAAGTACTTGGAGGACCATGAAGGTTAGCGCATCACAGTGAGAACTACTGAGCTCCGGCGTATGATGGCAGTATGTCCTTGAAGACAGAGTGTAACCCTGTGGGGTGCACCAGTCCAGAGGGTCACTCAAATCTTTGGATGTTTTGGTCACATAAAGACCCATGAAGCTGTATGTCTGCTCATTATGTTGACAGCTCACCCTTATACACTATAGGCAACCACTTTCCTCGCATCCCACCCCGTAGGCCTTCACCTGGTTCACAGATACAGGCAAATGACTTACCGCTCTGACACTGCTGATCAGGCCAAAAGGAAGCGAATAGACTTCCACAGAGCTGCAAAGAACTAAAAGGATTACAGAAGTGAACAAGGAGAAGAAGCTAAATGAAGTAGGATTTTACTCTTCAGCATTTCTGATGCCAATATTTTCATGGAGGTTTTGAACACCAGTGGCATCGCAGGACAACGCAGTGCTGAAAGTGCTTACACAGGAGAGCAGCTGAGAGAAAGGGAGTAAGGGGTTGAAGTTATTGTCTCACGGGTTTCCCTCGCTTTATGCGGTACATGTGCTCCTGGCAAACAGCGCATAACTCAAACTTGCATAACGGGAGCCCACTTTACCATGTAACAAATGGGGATATGTTCCAAGACCTCGACTGTACTGACCCCCAGACCCATCTCTACCACTTTTACAAAACCATTTTAGTACTCATCAACAGCAGACAGTACACACAAGCACAAGGCACTGTCATTATGGGGATGGCAACTACAGAAACACATGTCGCAGATAATGAGCGAAGAGCACAAATCCACGCAGGAGATATATTTTGGTGCGTGTCACTCCCACAATGCACCACACAAAGCAACTGACTGTGGGCTTCCACTGCACCAATCGCATAAGAGTGAATTTACCGCGTGCATAATGAATTTTTAGTGTAAAAAGGATCATCGCGTAAGAGTGAATTCACACATACAGAACCCACATAAAGCAAAGGAAACTTGTACAATGAATTGCTGCAAAGAGGAACTAAACCTGCCACACAAAGATTAAATCGTCTATGTAACACATTGCTTCCTACCAATAGCAAGATGGTGTCTTAGACATTAACTGCTACCCCCAGATCACTTCCCCTGTCTCAGCGGTTGTCTCCCACAGTCCCTGGATAGCTGTGTGTCCTCGATCTCCTGGAATGGGGTGGTCTTACCTCAAATACTTCTTCCTCTGGCCTGAAGGAGCCAACATACAGCACTGAGGTGAACACAGGCAGAACAACAGCATGTGCTGCCTCTGGAAATTATGAATATTTTTTACCACTGAAATATGGGGGGAGTTCAAGGTACTGGTTATGATCTAGAAAGCCCTAGAAATATGTCTGTGCAGCACAACACAAAACTGCTGAGGTACCAGAAGCTAGCTGTGTGAGCGCTAGTTTTGGCACCAGGAACAGTACAGCTGCAATAGGATGCTGCTGGGTTCAGGCTAGGAAGTCCAGCTTCCCAGCAGAGCTACTTAGCCCGGGTGAGTCCAAAGCAAAAGCGACATCAACCCAGAAGCCCACTTTGCAACACAGTTATGACTGAAGTAGCTTTACAAATCAACAACTCAAATGAGAGGAACTGGCCCAAAATAGGATTGGGTGGGAATGACTGACTTGTGTCTCATGCACCCAACAGGGCAGGAGGTGGATTGAGTTGGACTAAGAACCGTGGGTAGGTGCTGCTTTTTTAATCCTGGTACTGACATAAATAATAATCTTACTCTTGCCTATCTAGAACTTTTTATCTTAACATGCTAAACTGCTTTACAAAAGAGGTCATTCAGCAAGCTAAGGTCAAAGGTGGACAATAAAACCAGGTCTCCTGAGTCGTAGCCCAGTGGGTCTACTCACTAGCTACAGGACCTCACCATAAACTGTTTAGATACCTAATGTTAAATTGACATGTCCATCCAAGTTACTATAGACTAAGAAAGCACTAATATAAATGCATGTCCACTGGGCTGCACATCGTATACAGAAGGACCATCTGTCATTTCTCTGAATGTCTGCATGTTGGATACCCAGCAACAGTAGCTTCCATATATGCCCATGCATTTGCCCCACGCACTTGCAATGCTTCTGAATGCTGTAGATCTTACCTCCCCAGTCAGTGCATGGCAGGTATGAGCTAATGACAAAGGGCTTCTACATCATGGTTACCACCTATTTTGGGTGGTTGTGTATACTACACAGCTGTATTCTGCTACTCTTACTCACATATCTTCTCTCAATTTCTTCCCCCTGCACTTCCACAGATTGCATGTGATTAACTCCACACATAAAGGGTGTGTACAGAAGTTCTGGCAGCCTGTCAGGGAGGCATTGTAACTAATGTAACACAAAATGGCATGAGTTAGAGTGCCATTGACTCAAACTGGCCTGCTGTGCCCAGAGCCTGTCTGCACTGGCCCAGGCCAGCGGACTGGGAAGGTTCAGCAGCCACCTAGGAGGCTGCCAGACCACCCTTCTCCCCAGCCCTGCTTCCCCACCACCAGCTGGCTACTGTCAGCAGCAGCTGGGGGTGGAAAGAGAGAGACAAGGGACGGAGCTGCCCCACTTTGCAGCCCCCCTCTCCCAACTACTCCTGGTGGGGTCTTGGGAGGGTCTTGGGGGGAGCCTAGCCAAGCCTGCAAGGCAGGGGGGCTCCATTCCCCACCCTCCCCCACTCCAGCTCTGGGCACAGCGGCCTTTGCTGCTGTTAAGCTGCTTTTATAGGGAGATAGGGGAAGGGGAAGGGAGACCCCCTGCCATGCGTGTCCCCTCCTAGCTACCCCTTAACATTCCCACAGTAAAAAAAAGAAAAGCCTAAGGGAAGGGAGAGAGAGAAACTTGAGTTGACGAATTCATAAGCCATGAGAATATGGGAAATACAAGACCTAGAGATGTGTAAATAACAACTGCAACGGGCTACAGAGGTTCAAAGCCTCTATAAGGCCTGCTAGCAGCATGCATGAGAACAGATTCATTTCAAGTGTTCCTGCTTTCCACATCTGAGCACAGGCAATTAGACCACATGGCCACAGACCCAAATGTTTCTTCTATTTCCCGTGGATAATTTTTCAGTCTTTCAAACTGTTAGAAATAGAAACAATTCAATTAGGTGTGTACAGAAGTTACATTTTTAATACAATGAGGCAAGCCCCATGCCACCCTGGCGAGGCGTCCTCTGTCCGCCTGGCACCAGTGAAGGGCACAAGTCCACGCCACCACCCCTGCTGCTGCTGGGTGGGCAGGGGGTGCTTTGCCAGGGCAGTGCGGGGCTTGCAGCGGCAAGGAGCACCCCAGTCAGCCCCACTCTGCCTTGCCACACTGGGCTGTGGAGGCCCCAGGGGAAGGGCAGCAGGGCGGGGAGCCCAAGCCCTCACTAGGCAGCCTTCCCCCCCACATGCACAGATCTAGGGGGCATGTGCCACTCTGCTCCCCCAGGAGTATACCCAGCAGCAGGGAGTCAGCTCTCTCCCACCCCCTGGACAAGCTGTCCATAGGCCCATCCCACTCCCCACTGGGTCCCTATGGCCATACATACTCCTGGGCCCCAAGCCCTACACACTGCCCAGCTGGACAGCAGTCCCAGCCCCAGCCCTGCCCAACTTCCTCCCCTTCTGCCTCCCTCCATATGAGGGCCTCAATTCCCTCCCCTCCCCCACCAGACTTACCTACTGGAGCTGCTCTCCAGGCTGCCTGGAGGTCATGTACATGCACGTGGTCCCCCTTCCTGACTGCCCTCCTCCAGTTTCGCCCCAGCCCCTTGCAGGTTGCAACTCTGTCAGCCTGCAGAGAGCTCTTTGCAGAAGTAGGAAGTCCACGTGTCTCCATTAAAATGAGAAATCCATGTTTTTCTCAGTTAAAAGGGAAAATCTGCATTTTTTTTCTGTTTTTCCATGGAAAATGAAAAACCCAGATCCCTGCTTATGAGTTTGTTAACTCAAGTTTCTCTCCTTCGCTTCCCTTAGGCTTTTTTGTGGGAACACGGAGGGAGTTTGGGATTTTATTCTGAAGGCAGCGAGACTCGTGGTCATTCTGATGTATTCTCTGAGAAAGTCCCACAGCCTCAGGCCACGAGCTAAGAAACCTGTCAAATCATACCCACAAGTCTCACTCATTTTCATTGTTACACTAGCACATGCATAAGCTGTTCAGGTCACACAGAAGGGAAAGGTTTGCTGGGTAAAGTGGGCCAGGGATGTAGAAACCTTTGTATGCTAGGACCAAATCCCAGCCTATGAATCTGTATGCCGAAGGGAGCCAACACTGGGAGCAGAAAGCAGGCAGGATGCAACCTTACTGTCTTGTCTTGCTGCAGAGGTGAGCTATTATATTCTAATCACTTAGAAATTGTTGATAAATATTATTGCTCCCAATTTACATTGGAAAACTGGGATTAAGTAAGAAGCCCAAAGTCACACAGCAAGTCACTGTCAGAACCACCATTAGAACCTTGCTCCCAGAATCGACTAAACTGCAGCAGGCTTGCCCCGCACCGCAGCTGCTGTGACCTAGCATGGTTGCATTACCTGTCATAGCACTATGCCAATTTATACCAGCTGGGGTTCTGTCCTGGTGCTTCCTACCAGACCTGCCCTCTGTTTCCAATTTCCCTTACAGTCTATACGGGTTTTCCTCACTTACACACAGCTAGACCGAGCACCTGTCTCACACATATGTAAATACAGTGCAGTGGCACAAAATGGGCATTTGCAGTTTCCATTCTGCTTCGGACTTCAATCCCGTTTAAAGTTCAACAGTGTTCAACAGAGATTATGTATCGCTGGACCATCCTGAATCCCGCTCTCACTCTGTCTAGACTAAATCAGTGTGCTCCCTTCCAGCAGCCCCTAGCCTCAATTTTCCTCCCTGCAGAGTAGAGGAAGAATGTGCTATTACCACACATTCGGCCCTTTCTTGCTTTATTGGGTAAGTCATTTCTTTTGCATTAAAACAATAGTATTTCTAATATGGGTAAAGACCAGAGACCTGCACTGGGTCATTTTCATTCCTGATGCAATTCTAGTGAGAAAGTAACCCAGCAGTAAATTTGATTCATTGCACCAAACTGCAGTTTCAAATACCTAACACAATGGACTGATCTAGTTGGCAGATTAAGAGGCAAAAGATACTTCTTTTCCCTGTTCTGCCAGTGGTCTGGTACTGACCATGGGCAAGTTTTATGACTCTGGTGTGCTTTGATTTCCAGATCTGAAAATGGACTACGAGTGCTAACCTGCTTCATAAAGTGTTTTGACAGCTATGAATGGAAAGGACTTTATAGCTGCTAAGTGCGTTACAGTTTTTAACCAAATTTATGATTGTCACTGCTCCACTAGATGATGCTACACAGAACCATGCACGTGCTCATCTGTTATATATGTAGCAAACTTTGAATATCAGTCAATTTAGACAGACCTTATGGACTGAGATGTATCAAATTTCTCCTTACATTTTACTGTGAGAGACTGACATATCAGCAACAGCAGACTGATATAGAAAGGGGGTGTTTTTTTGGGTGGGGATTAACCTTAGAGAGTTTATTTTTGAGAGGAACTCTCCGAAGCACCAGGAATGCTGCGTCAGAGCTTTCCTATTTTGCTTGTGTTGGGTATGTTGTAATGCTTTCTTGTAGACATGTGATTAGTGTACATTTCACATTTTAAGTTCTTCTTTTCTCATTGTTTTATCCCCAGGATACATATATTAGCAAAGGCTGGTGGGCAGCTCTAATTTTAATTTTACATACCTTGTTTAATAAAAATATTTGTAGGTTTTTTTGGGGGGGGAAGAGAGGAGCGGGGTTGCAATGAACATGAATTTGGAAATTACTTTAACCTGGTATGATGCAGCATAATTCTAATGTCTAAGTGATTCTGAGGTCTGTTCCATACAGCCAGAATGAATCTGCCTGATGCTTCACAACATGGCATTAACAAGAATCACATTTATAAGTATTAGTCGTGTTTGTAATATTGTGGGTTAGTTAGTGCTGAATGCCTAATACACTAGAAATCAGGACAACTTTGAGGTATTCAGCATCCCACGTTTCAAGATGGTGGCGGAGGTGTTTCAACTAAAACACATTGAGCGAGCTTTAGTTAAAGCACTGCCGCCACCGTTTTGAAATGCAGGACACTGCGTACACGAGATGCTCCAGCAACTGGAGAGTTTTAATTAAAATATTAATACACGCGACGCTAGGGCATTTTAATTAGAATGCCTGTCCTGGAGCCGATCTAATTAAAACACCCCTCTTCCCCCACCTCAGAGCACGTGTAGAGACTCACTACTCTACAGAGACCTCACTACTAATGTGTAGTAGTAGTGTAGAGACCTCACTACTAATGCTTTAGGCACCTGAACCAAAGCCTGTTGAAATCATTAAGGGATTAGATTCATAAAGGATGTAGGTGATTTCAGAATAATATCTATAGTAAAATAGGCACCTTAGTACCATCTATATACATGTCTGGCGCCTGCTCCAACATGTGCTAATTAGCATGCTCCAGCAGCCTCAGCGTCACGTGTATTCACCATCCCCATGCTTCAAAATGGTGGCTTTGACGAGCTTTAGTTAAAGTGCATTTTGAAGTGCGGGATGCTGAATACATAAGATGCTGCAGGCGCTTTAATTAGAGTGGCTCCTGAGAGTCCTTCCGCTGATTCCAGTGGATCAGGCCCCAAATTAATATTAATGAAAGTGTTGAAAAGTCTTCTTCACGGATCTCCCTGACTACTCGTCTGGCCTGCTGCATGCCTTGCTGGCCTATGGGATGCTGACCAGCCTCAGCTCCCTGGACCTTGTGCCCTTTCCATCCTAGGACAAACAGACTTGGCTTCCCTAGCTTGCCTCTTGTATGCTTATACCAGCGGGCAGAACTAGAAATAAACAGCCTCATGCCCTTAAAAGAATCTTTCCCTCCTTTAACATAAACCTCGGGTCTCTCAGTCTAGCGTGAGGTTAGGAGACACCGCAAATTGTTGTCATTATACAAAGGACAGAGATTTCAGGAATTCTGAAATGCTGTGTGCAATGCTGGTCACCCAGGTTCCCGAGAGATGAATTCAAATTAAAACAACTACAGAGAAGGGTTATTGGATGACTGAGGGAATGGGGATCTTACAGTACAAGAGGAGACTAAACGATCTTGGCTTGGTAGTCTAGCAGAACAAAGGGTTACGATTGCTATCTATAAATGCATGGGGGTTGGGGGGAGGAACTGCTGCGAAGGTAGAAGAACAAATGGATGTACGCTGGCTGTTAATATATTTGGAAGAGGGTTTCTAACCATTAGAAGTTCTGCAAGAGTTTTCCAGTCAGAGCAGTGGTGGCACAAAAGCCTACCTACTTTCAAGATCGAGCTTGATAAGTACATAGAGGATTAGAAAACCTGGTGCCTGTGAAAACTGGGACTGGACTCTAGGCAGGCACTTGTGTTCCTAATTCTCCAGGATTCCCGATCTGTTATAATCTTTTATGACGAGTAGAGTCACTCGCGCGCGCGCGCACACACACACATATGCAACTATGTGCATTCCATATTTCTCCATATAGTTATATCTAATAGGACACATATGTAGGTATTTGATATGCTGGAAAATCTTAATATTAACTTTCAGCCAAAGGTGCTTAAGGATGTCAAGCTCGGAAATCAGCAAAACGCCAGCATACACGCTACATTTACTCAGCTCACAGGAAATCCTCAAGGGATGGGAATTGGCTGATGTAATTCTGTAATGCATTATTAAACAACATTAAATATAACGTACATCTTGGGACATACAAAGATAGTCCAGGTTCTAAGAAGCATAGGTGGAGGCAATTGTAAAGACCATTGTAAGACATGAAATGAGAATGGTACATATTATGACAGCAAATATCTACTTACCAATTGAGATGATAATAATGATGCATTTTAATTTGTAGGTGTCCATGCCTAGTGGCCTTGGACCTATTATGATAAAGTAACTAGAAACATAATTTATTGTACTGAACCTAGAACAATTTTCATAGGAAAAATACAAGAATGGAAGCTCAACTAAAATATCTGCTTGAAAAAATTTGGTGTAATGGGGCCTGGGAGTGCATCTGGGCTGCCCCTGGGCTGGGATGGCTTCCTTCCTCCCCCGGAAGACAGACATGGCTGTGCTGCAGCCACACAGACCAGCTGGCAGATCGTGTGGCCAGCGCAGCTGCAGCAGACAGCCCCAGCTGGGAATGACCCCAGTTAGGGGCAGTTGGGGGCTCGGCTGCCTAACCAGGGCAGAAGGGCCTGCCCCCGCAGGTGTGGGGAGAGAAAGCACCTGGGAGAAGCTGCCTGGGGCTGGCTGATGAGGAGCAGGCAGGGAAGCCTCCCCTCGCCTGGCAGGAACCCTATAGCCAGCCCGTGCCCAGACCTGGGCTGCTGGGGGGCACACCAGCCCCACCACATGGATAGTGGACAGCAGGGACCAGAAACATGGGCACAGATAAGTGTGACCTTTTTTGTTAACCCTTTGTGGTTGATTTAAGTTTAACAATTGTTGACCCAGGCCAGGAAGCCCAGGGTGCAAGGGAAAGTCTGTAGTTCCAGTGACATGCCCCAGGTCGGCTGCCTGCGGAGGCCAGGGTCTGGATCAGTAGATCTCTGACAGACCTTTTGAAGCTAGAGTAAAAGGGGTGAGGGGGCCGGTGGCACACTCAACCCAATATGCCCAGCAAAGCCCCCACCCCCCCAGGACTACAGCTACCTCATCAGGTCACACTGGCCAAAAAAATAACCAGCACAAATGCACAGGACTATTCCTACAGCTGCAATCTGATGGATCCTGACAAGAAAAGATTTCTAATATCCTAGGTCCCTGGAGACATACACTTTCCAGATTATGCCTCCTGGTGGTCAGTGTACTCAATCTATCTCCATCACAGCAGGGATCAGTAGGAAAATATCTCAAAGTTCCTTCTTAGGACATGTGGCAACACTGCTGGCAGACAAACATGCAAAGAATCATACTGGCATTTTAAAAGTAGCTGCTGTAAAAGTACATCAGAAGCTGCTTCCTGCCTAGCGGATACTGATGACTGATTGCTGAGCTCTATCAATGCTCTTAGTACTCGACAAGACCTGACGGGAAATGTGATCCTTGCTGTTGCAAGGAGCTGACATCTAAAAGTTTGACTGTGGCTTTCCCACAACTCTGGAGAAATCTTAGAAGTTTCTGTTAATGCAGAAACAGTTTGAACCATTTTTTTCTCAAGTTTGAAAATGAAAGCTTACATAAACAAACCTCCTTATTCTGAATATATAGACTATGGTGGCAGGTCACTATAGGAATCACCAAAATTATATCACTTGCAGCAATGCTTTATTATATAACCTGCAAGGTCTCATGCTTGGAGGTAGGGGAAAGGAGCTCACATAAACAGGTTTTGTTCCTGATCTGTTGCATGGGTTTGGACAAGTCATATAGGGCTGCTGCAAGATCAGACTACATGGGCATGCCTACTGGGGAAAACAAGCGTGCCGTAAGCTGTTATGAATATATAGTGCAAACGCTACTGCACAGTACCCCTCCCCACTCACGTGAACACAAATAAGATTAGCTTGCTTTTCTTCAAAGTAGAGTAAACTACCCCTCACTGGGTGCAGCTACATGTGCTATTAAAGTGACATGATAAACTCTGGCGCAGTCTGCACATGCACCTGGCCCCACAGCAGTTTGAGCTGGGGGGGAGCAGTCCTGGGGGCTGGCAGCAAGCTTTGGGGGTCGGCTCCAGGTTCCAGAAGCAGCATCATGGGGCAGAGGGGCAGGCTGGGGCACAAGAGTGTTAAAGCTCAGAGCCATGCAGCAGGCAGGCCCCATACTTTAGCATCTTTCTCCCTCAGCCATCCCTGGTCACCGTCTCCACATGTGTTTCAGTGCAGTAAGTGACTGCTGTGAGATAGCACTGTCCCTGATAACACTGTCTTAAGGCAGAGTTAATTAATTTACAGTGCCCTAATACCAGTGCACATGTAAACAGTGACACTTTACTGCAGAGCTAATTAGTCAACTCCACAGTAAAGTGCATATGTAAATTCACCCACTAAGACACTCTTAGTGCTAAAATATTTTGAGTACTCAAATTAAAAGTGAAGATGTCCAAAGTCAGTGGAGACTGTTGGAAAGTTTGGCCTAGGCATGGACATCTGCATCAAAAACATCCATAATTTGTGCCCACTGTTTAGTGGTACAGTTACAATTATATTCTTCACCCTGTGATTTGGCAGATGTTTCGATTACTGGTAATTTCTCTTTCAGGATAATCAATAGCATTTCATAAGAACAATGGTAATACTTACAAATTACTCCAGGGGTAATGCATAGTGGGTGCATGCAGGTGCATGTGCACCTGCTGACCGTGGTGCTGCACACCTACAAAAATGCACCGCTGAGAGTGCCAAAAGCACCTGCAGGCGGTTGCCACTTGCTACCTACCTCGCCCCTGACATCGCTGGCGGCATCCGCAGGTCGTCAGCAATCCCCACTGGTCACTGCCAACACTGCTGACAGCGTCTGTGCGTGGCCACCAACCCCTGGTCGGCGCTCAGCATCTGCGGGAGCTTCTGCTTACCGCCACCATGCTCCCACCACCACCGCCACACTCCAGCTGCTGCTGTGCCCCCCCCGAGCTGCCAGGGGCATTCATCGTTCATGAATTACTCATACGTGTGATAAGTTTCCAATGGCTGAATCTCAAAACACTTGCATCATGACAATGATAAGAAAGATTCAAGGTCATGAGAAGTCATCCTCACAGTTGTACCTGCACAAAGAATCCAAGTGATGCTTGAAGATAATACAACAGGAATGCTTATTTAAACATAACTGCTATCTGCCTGTTCTGTTTATTACGTGGCATTTAGAGAAATGTTTAATTTGAAACTTTCATTCAGAACCATTTCAACTATTCAAATTATTTAACACAAATGGGCACAAATATTCATCATCTTAGCAAGAGGGAACAATGAACCAAGGAGAACTGGTCTTTTTAATGGTTCATTGGATATGTGTCCAGACTGATGAAGAAAGAAATGGATGGATTGGGAGCATAGGATAGTCTTTGGTTCTACTATGAGCTCACGACTGGCTCTCTCTTTGTAAGCCTCTCTCAAAGGCTGTCTAGACTTAGCCCTGCTGTGAAACTGGATAAACAGAGAACCTTACAGAAATCCAGTGGCTGCATCTGGCTTCAGCTTCTGTTAGTATAAAATAGAAAACAAAAGTACATCTGAAGCAAAACAAATAGAAATGGAGCTCTCCTAGGTCAAGTGTCATTCTCATGACCCTAAGATTAAATTACTTTCCTGTTTTTATGTGAAATATCCTGAGTGCATCTTACTTACAACTGCCTGAACAAAGCATTTTGCAATGAAAACACATTTCACAAGGAGCATGCCAAAAGCTACGTTAAGAGGCCACTGGTGTTACCTAGTTAAGCACCAAAAAGCAAGAAGTTATGGTGGCCCATGCAATCTGTTCCCCTCCTCCCCATGCACACATTATGGTCCTTTTTTTTTACTTACATCATATTGTCATGCATAAGCATAGAAGTGCAAGCTGCACAAGCTGCATGGTTCAGGACTTTGAAGATCTGCTGGCTTGCAAAAACTTGGAAATAGCATATGTAAATTCCTTCAACCAGACTACTCAGCTGGAGTCTGCTGCAATGCCTTATGGCAGGAGCTGAGGTCATTACACATGGTGACTATCACCCCTGGGCAGCAGGGCACTGCACAAGTCGCATGTCAGCTCCATTCTGTGGGTTCTCTGCACAGGGGTGCATTTCACCATAAGGGCACAGCAGCCCTCAACCTGCTTGGGAACCGAGCCATGAGGCCCTCTCATTACTCATGCATTTTCTGTGTTCATAGGTTCTGACAATTGTCATAGGGACCTTCCAAATCCTCCCAAGGGGGCTGCATAGTACAGATTTCTACTTTGTGCCTGAGCTAGGGCAAGAGGTGAATCACCTGCCAGGGGCCCAGCGGAGGCTTCTGCACACCAGGTGAACTGGTCAGATGAGCTGTTTCTTCTTCCTTCCCCTGGCTATGCATTTAGGGTGACCACCTTTTTAAAACGTAAAGATAGGACACGTGCCCGGCTTCCCACAACCTTCTCCATGTCTCTGCCAGCAGCACAGCCAGAGTAGGGGTGGATGTGGGCTTTCTGCTGTGGGCTCAGGGATCCCTGCCCTACTACTCTCTCCCCAGGGACCTGGTGCTGGCCATGCACCCCTGCCCACCCAGCAGCAGCAAGGGGCGCAACTCCACACCACTGCCACCCCTGCTGCTATTGGGCTGAATTCCTGGTCACATGTGTGCATGCAGGTGTGCACATGCACGTGATGCCTCCTGTGTCCCACTCCTGGCAGCCCCCAACAGTCCCTGGAACACTGCCAGCCTGCAAGGGGAAACCTGCTGTTTCCCACAGATCCCTGCACAACGCTGTGAATCCAGGACAAATGCTAACCCAAAGTCAAGCAGTGCAGGACTGGGATTTGAGACGGGGCAACGTGTAGGGCGTGCAAACAGGTGCACGTGCACCCCTTGCATATGGCAGTGTACCCCATGCAAAAAGGCACTGCCGACACTGTTGGTGGTGCCTGCGGGTGGTCACCACTCGCCACCCCCCCGCCAACACAGCCAGCAGCATCTGCAGGTGGTCCATGACCACCCCTGGCCACCACCAACGCTGCTGGTGGCACCTGCAGGTGGTCGCCGACCCCTGGTTGGCGCTTGCCACCCCTCCCCCCACCGCCGATAGTGCCGGTGGCATATGCAGGAGCCCCCACTCACTGCTGCTGGGCTCCTGCCGGCGGCAACACAGCTGTGCCTCCCCAGCTGCCAGGGGCACGCACCATTCATGACTTGAGGTTCCCATTCTGGGACTGTCCCAGCCAATTAGTAACGGGTGGTCACCCTATGTACACTGCAGCTGCAGCCCCACATTATTGCCAGCCCACCTGTGGTCAGGACTAGGGAAAGAAAAGATAAAGAATCCAGTATGATCAGGAGGTGAAACCATTTGAAATATTTAGATGGCTTGAAACCAGCATTTTCTAAGTCTGATTAAAATACTTCCCAGGCTGAGTGCCAGGCCTGAGACCAGCACCAATGTCCTATCCTTGCAGTAGCAGGACAGTAACAGTGCCTTAATCCCCCTATTTTACCCTGTGGAAAGTTAAAGGGTGTTTGATAGTTTGCTCATTATGCCTGGTAGTTGTTGTGGCAGAATCGCCACCCTGGGCGCCCTCCTGCACAAGCGTCTGTCTGTGCCAGCCTGAGGGGCGGCTGGAGAATCCCTCAGGGCAAGGGTTTCAACCCGGGTCACATGA
>JAGPOW010001338.1:14520307-14538069 GCA_030014935.1 Caiman crocodilus
GGCACCCCAGGGGAGGCACTCGGAGCCTGGAAGGTGGTCGGGCGCAGGGAGGTGGGCGGCTCAAAACGGGAGCGCCCCCTACTGGCCCGCCACAGTTGTATGCAAGGATCATTCTCAAAGTTTTTAAGAGCATGTTAGACAGACATTTGTCTAGGATGGTTTATAGATGAAGGATCCTGTGTTGATCAGAGGTTGAACTAGATAACCTCCCAGGGGACCTTCCAGCCCTACTTTTCTATGAATTTTCTGACTTGCATCACTCTCACAATAAAAGTTTATGACTGGCTTGCCTTGTCTCTGGTATCACCACTGCATAATGGGACAGTAGTATTTAGGCATTTTTTTTAATCATAAAACCAACAGCATTTCTTCAAAATGAAAGGACAGTGAATAATACATAGAGATTTCTAGGTGCTGCACACAGATGGGTTAATTCCTAGAATTAATAGGTGTGTATAGACAAAACGGGAGCCCTAAATTGAAGCGATGACTTTTAAAAAACACCACTTCAATTTAGAGCTGATTAAACCCCTGTGTCATGTACACACCCTGCTGACTTACCTGCCTCTCCAGCAGGGACAAGAGGGCGAGCTGCCGGTGGGTCCCTGGGGCTGGGAGGGGGGTGGGGGGGTTGGGCCTTGTGCTTCCCTCCATGGCAGCAGTGGCCCACCCCCTGCAGTACCCGCCTGCGGGCACCCAGCTCGGGCGGTCCCTGGGGGACACCGTAGCCTTGGAGGGAAGCACCAGGCCCCCACATAGCTCAGGCAGACAGGCAGGCTCCGGTGGTGGGATCAGACTCACTGCTTTTCTTGGGCAGAGCCTGCTTTCCCAGGCTGCTGCCAGGCTGCCCGCACAGGCTTTCTGCAGAGCCATGGAGCTGCACGGAGCCCGGTGCTTCGCTCTGCAGCTGTAGTGGCAGCAAACTAAAATTCCTTGAAGGAGTTTTAGTTTGCTGTGCTCCAAGTCATTTAAGGCGCATTACACCGCCAAATTTCCTACAGCGGCTGGAATTAAGGTGCAGTATGTCTCCGAGGCATGCAAACACTGACACCATTAAAGCAGTGCAAAAGCATTTAGCCCACTTTAAAGTGTCATGCACACACGCCTCTTGTTTTGTCTACACACAGCCACCAAACCGCTAGGGAAACTAAGACATCAAGAAATGAGAGACACTGCCCATGGTCACACAGTAAGGTGACAGCAGTCAGGGTAGTGCTCTAATCCTTTGAGTCACACTTCCGCCACAGCCATTCAACCATGCTTCCCTAGCTGGTCTCACATGTATTTTCCCTGATGATGCCCTCTGTGCATAGGAAAGTCTTGTATGTATGTTGCCAAAATTATCCTAAATGCTGTAATGGTAGAACATATTATGTGCTGAGCTGGACAGGGATGTGTCTGGGTCTTCAAAATGGCAGCAAGAGGCAGCCTATGGCTGAGCTGACTCACTTTTATACCGTGGTACTTTTGGCGGCACTTGTACACACGTTCTGACGTGTTCTGCTTAGAGCACGTCCGAGCAGACCCGAGTCTGCTGTAGCAGGCTAATCCGAACGCTCCAGCATGTATTCAGTATCTCGCATTTCAAAATGGTGGCGGGGAGGGGAGAAAAGCTTTAAGTAAAGTTCATTGAACGAGCTTTGTTAAAGTGCCCCGTCATCATTTTAAAATGCAGGATGCTGAATACACAAGACTGCAGGTGTTTTAATTAGAGCAGCTGTAATTAAAATGCCCCTCCCCTGCCCCAGAGGATGCGTATAGGTGCCCATTGTCCTGGGCATAAATCAAGGTTCTCTTTTACAGTTCAAACACCATCAAGCTGCACATACCATCTTTCCATGCAGCCTGCGAGTGCAGCAGTGGTGCAGAATGTCTGTGTTGATAGTTTAACCAAAAGGGAGAAAAATAAAGGCAATAACACAGAAGTAACAATGATATCGCTGAGCAGCATAGTTTGAGGGAAATGCTGACATACAGGCCAGGATGTAGGAGATCTATGAGCTGAAGGCCTGTAACAAAGGATCTACATGCTGGCACTCCCATCAACTCTAGTGAGAGCTTCACATGCAGTGGGGTGGCAGCACTGAGCTCTGACTGCTGATTTATTTAGCATTTCCCTCTGCTTTTATTACATGGCTCAAGTACCTGGCTTTTCTGAACAGAAAAGTAAAAAACTCTGGCCTGGCTCACACCCTCTGCAACCCCAATGTATCTGGTTTGCCTTTCTAAAAACAACTTGTAAAACTGGTAGCTACATCCATAAAAGCTCAGTGGGCACGTGTACATGCTCACTTTAATGCTTAGTAGCCTATTCTATTCCATATTAGGGCAGCACATCAAAACCAGTGCTAACATGTGTAACCCGGGTACCCTGAGGGTGTGCTGTCCCAGCCAAATGGAGACGAAGCGATGACAGGCTAGGGTGCTGAGGGAGGGACGTCACCACCCTGCATTATTTATAAAATATAAAGTGCAACATAAACTCAGAAGCTCAACCACATAGGAGTTTAATTACGAATTCGTTCCCCAAGCCTGGAGAACAGGGGTCCACTCACCCACTCCCAACAGGGTCTTGGCATGGGCGACTGGTGCCTCCCATGTCTGGGGGGCACTGGCTTGCCAGTGGGGGGTGGCTCCCAGTATCCAATCACCAAACCAGTGGTGAAACCAGAAGTGCACTTCTGATGGCACTTCCGGTTTTGCAGCTGGTGCTTCCAGGAGGTGCATGGCTAATCACAGGGGGTGCACATGCACCTGCATGCGCCCCCTACACATCGCCAATGGGTCTTGAGACCCAGCCACTGGGAGGGGTCTTCCACCCAGCTCTAGTGAGGCCACTCCTAATACCTCCCCTCCTTTGCAGGGCCAGAGTGCTCTAATACTTCACCGTCCTTCTGATGGCTGTCCCAGCTTGTCCCAATGTGATGCTCCCTGCCAGGGTCTCTTCTCCCACACTGCCACCAGACTCCCTTTGTGGTCTGGTGCCCCCAGCCTAGGCACCCAAGCCTTGCAGTGTAGCCTGCTTCAGTCCTCACAGCCCTCTGCAGGTTTGGTTGCGCTGCTCTGTGCTCTGCTCTGAGCACCAAGGGCTAGCTGCTTCACCCAGCAGGGTTGGTGCACTCCCAACCACCCACCTCTCCCTGGGGTGGCCTTCCCCATTCTCTGCATCCTGATCAGCACCAGGGCTCTTTCAGCTTGCCGGGACCCTATGCAAGCTCCAGCCTTCCAGTCTCACACCGGGTGGCTAACTCAAGCAGCCTTTCACTGCTCGCCACTCCTGGATCTTGCCCACATCCTGTGCACAGTGGTTGCCAGCCACTTGCCAGGATCTGCAAGCTTGACCTGCCTTGCTGTGCTCCTAGGGCCTGGACTCCATGCATCAGACTACACACCGTGGTGAGCCCAATGGTCTCACACCCACCCAGGGCTGCTCTGTGCAGTGAGCCCCTGCACTGTGATGAACCCAAGGGTCTCACACCTTCCTGAGGATCTTCAGGAGGGCCTATTTCCCACTGAGGCAGCTTGTTCCCAGCTTTTCTCGTGCCGATCTTCCTTCTTAAGCTCCCCATGTTGCATCTGCCCCTGTGCCAGGCACGCTGTTCCTTTTATACATCCACCCCTGAAGTTCTCTGGACCTGGCAGGGCGCAGTCTCAAATCAGGTCTGGACTGTTCCTTACCCCCCTCCCTTTGGGGAAAGGGAATGGCCTGGCTTACTCTGACTTGCTTCTGATTGGCAGATGGGCTCCACCAATCAGAATTACAGACTCTTGAGCCTAGGACTCATCCAGAGCTCCAAAGGTAAGTCTGCTACATATGGTAATGAGCAGTAGAATTAGTCTACTGTGCATTAAGCATCACTAAAAAGGCTTTCACTTTTGCTACTCTGCATTAGGGCAACCTAATGAGCCTTTATACAGTACCTCATGTTAGAAGTACTAAATTTAATACGCAGTAGCAAAAGTGCATTAATGAATGTGTAGATGTGCCCAGTGTGTCTCTATTGTGGGAACTAAACTTTGGGCCTGCACTGTGTATCCTGCTGTATGTAGTCCTGGAAACAGAGAAGGTCTGTTTCTTACATAGTTCAAAAAACCCTGATGGAAAGCTCTAACTTCTATCCAGACTTCAGGATCCACTAAAGACCTGACAAAGAGATTACTAACTGAAGAAAACCACAGTCCAGGACTAGTTAGCAAGAGACAGGAACTCTGACCAATCCTGAGTATTCCGAAGTAAAGCCTTTAAGCCATACCTCTGATTCAAACTCATGTCCCTAACCAACAACAGATTGAGTCTAAATAGTCCAAACTTGGAGGAAGTTCTGGTCTGGATATAGCTTTCAAATTCCCTGAATCCCAGAGATTCTGCCTGTTAGGGAGATGCGTAGTTTAGCTTAATACTCCAAACCTGGAGCCATGTCAGGGTCCACATTTCAAATTTATCTCCATAGTCCAGGCTTAAATTATGGTGCTATTCTTCTTGCTAAAGATATGCTGCTGGGGAGCCATTCACATCTGAATGCTTAGATCTGAGAAACCCATTGCAACCAAATAATGGAAAGCCTCTGCAGCTAAATAGATGATCAAAGTTTTTATGATGATAATTCAGGTTTTGCTCTCTGGGCCCATTGTAGACTGAATTGAAACGATCCTTTTCACTCCCACCAGTCCGTTTGATTTTATTTAAAACATGTCCCTTTCCTGTTCTTTTAAAACTTGGAGCGGGGGCATTTGTTTCTTTTAACTATTGCCCTCTACCCTAGGGCTAAGTACAGACAGTCAGAAAGCCTGAGGCTGAATTAATTCAGTCTTTTCAGGTTAGTTTAAGATGCACAGATTAAACAAAGAAACAACTGGACAGACATTCACTTCTGATTCTGGAAATGCAGCCACATACCGGCAGTGGCTCAGCTCAGAAGCCGGGGGAGGGGGCGGTGCTAGAGCATGGCTCTTTTGTACATAGCCAGAATAGGCTGTGTGTTCACTTCATCTTCATGTTAACCCCGAGGTCTCTGGGATTTGCAGTCCAGAATCACAACAGCAGGACTCCGCAGATTTTCTCATTACTTCATCTTTCTTCTTCCAGGTGCCTCTGGGATTTGAAGTCCACAGTCATAGCTAGCAGTAAATTTTTAGCAGGCCAGGGCAGGGCAGGGCAGGGAAGCTCTGTACCCAGGGGAAGGGAAGTTTAATGCCCCAACCCTGGCCCCAGCTCCCAAACTCCAGGCAGGGTTTGCCCGGGCGGGGGAGCAATCCCTGCCTCTCCCTCCTCCCTCCCCCCAATACGTCTTTGCTGGAGCAGACAGCATAGCTAGGGCTGGATTAACCCTTTAGTGGGCCCTCAATTGAAGATTAAATTTTATATTACTTTTTTTACTTAATAATTATAATATGTAAAATAAGCACAATTGGGCCCCTTCTTCACTTAGGACCCTAGGCATAAAACTAGTTTGCCTATGCCTTAATCCAGCCCTGTACACAGCCCAGTCCAGGGCTGGAAAGCATGCTGGAATATTCTGATTTAACTTGAACTAGGAAGGGGTCTGAACAGAAGTTTCATAAACTGGTTTGACCCAAATCAGTTTAGTCTGATACTACACTCAACCAGGTTTATCTTAAAACCAGTTTTAACCATTTTAAAACTGGTTTATGTGCACTGAATGTCTGTTCTGTTACAGGTTTAAACCAGTTTCTGGTTACTTAAACTGGTTTATGTGTAACTTCTGTCCCTAACCTTCATGAAATCAACACGCACATTTATTTGATTTATTTTTCTTGTTATTCAAAAGGGTATAAGATTTCAAGCAATCCTTACTAAAGGAAGCAGCTGCCCATTTTTTATTTATATTTCTTTTCATTGACAGAAGATACCCAGGAAGATACCACTTGAAGTGGGCAGTGGAGTCACAGACATCAAAAACAAGGCTAGTGACGTACTCAAAGCAATGCTTGGACCCTCTGGAAACGTTAGCCAAAAAATCTTCCCAGCAACCTCAGAGTTGGAAAAGTTGTCCCTTCTTTAAAGAGAGAGAAACTTAATGTTCCTACTTAAGGGGAAGATTTTTGAGCATTCTTCACGAACCTTTCCTTTTGGATGTTACAGTTCTTGAGGTAATTTCTCATTTCAGAAATGTATTGCACATTTCTAAGACTCTAGCCACTAGTAACCTGCTCAAGGACATAACATTCTGCATGAAATATGAGTCGATCTCTGAGACTCCTAGTCCCTAATCTCATGCTTAGATCACAAGAGTACTTTCAGAACTTGGGGTAGGGCGATTTATTAGCAGCGCCAGCCCTATGTGCACAGCAACCAAGACAACAAAAAGATTTGCTTCTTTCCCCCTCCCTATTGCCTTGCTCCCAAGATTTTAACAACCTTTTTTAGTATCTTTTGTTCCGCTTTAGAACAGTATCTGTTTCCACTCAGTTCTGTGTGATGATATGGATTGTACTCCAGGGGTAGAAATTTCACATGTTGATTCCCTTTTTCATCCCAGAATAATTCCATCCAAACCTAGAGTTAACCGAGTTAACCGCTTCACCTCTCAAAAATCAGTTTCTCGTAGTGAATCTGCAGCTTCTTCCTATTTCCCTGTGTATTCTACTCCTCCGACTCTGGTGTTGTCAGGAAGTTTGATCACGAAGAGGATGTACACAGAAGAGAAACCTGAAAGCTAGATCCTCACTCCACAGTTGAGAATCCCTGATATAGTCAGTTTCTGGCGTCCCCATGATTTTTTTCTGCAAGATTGTCAAAAAGTAAAACATAAAAGGGGAAAATAAATTGTGATTTTCGGTTTCTTTAGTCTACCACATGGCAAGTTAAAAAAGATCAAGAATAGGCAACATTTCTTATACTGTTTCTGATGACGGTTAAACCCCAGGAACCATCACCCATTGCAGATTTTTTTCTGGGATGTTGCTAATCACAAATCTCACCCACCTGATGGGGGAGAGGTGGGAGTGAATGAAAATGAAATAACTCTCTGGTTATTTCCAGCTGCAGAAAATGTATTTCTTCCATGACAAACAAAACCCCAGCTACTGTAATGGCAGAATGGGTTAGTGGAGCCCTTTTATTAAGAATGATGCCAAGTACTGACACAGTGCTAATACGCTGAGCCAGGCTCATTCGTTGTGTCCCACCGGCCAAACCCAGACCGAAGGCTGTCTACCCCAGCAACTCAGCCATAAACGGATAGAGCAGTGCTTCTTCCCACAACATGAGCAAGGACAGCTAGGGAGCGATGGGGCAAGGCTAGACTGACTGGGAGATGCATTCGTCTCAGAGGGTGCCTATAGATGTTTAGGGGCTGCACTTTACCTCATGGCATTTTGCACATGAGTTAGAGCCTCCTCCCACTCAACAGACATTCACCTGTTGGGTTTGGAGGAGGGGGGGTCAAAGCTGCACCAGCCATGGCTAGCAGGTGGGAGCACTGCGGCAGCCTCCAAGGAGGCTGATGAACCACCCCTCTCCCCAGCCTCCTCCCATCCCAGCTCTGGCTGCCCTCAGGGCTGTTGGTGGGGGTCGGGGGGAGGGGAAGCAAGAGGTGGAAGGGAAGGCAGCAGCCTGAAACTGCCAGGTGCATTTTGCCTGGATGGAGCTGGAGTGGGTGGGCAGGGTAGAAGGGAGCCCCTTCCCCTTGTGCCCCCCGCTCCCCAGCTATCCTGGCTGGGGTTTTGGGGGGAGTTGGGCCAGGCCTACAAGGTGGGAGGGGCACCCTTCCCCCATGCAGGCCTCTTGGCAGTGGCCAGAACTCGGGAGCAAGCAGGTGGAACAAAGGCCCCTCACCTCATGGACATGGCCTGGCTCCCCTGAGGCCCCAGCCAGAGTATCTGGGGTGGGCTGTGAGGTAAGGGGACTCTATTCCACACCACTCCCCCCTGGGCCATTAGAAGTCGGCCTGGGCGGCCCCAGGGGGTGCCGCTGCTGTGGCGGAAGGATTGGGGCCCTGCACAGCTCAGGGTCTCATCAGCCTGCCGGCAGCTCACTCCCTGGCTGCAGAACTGGCAGGCAGGCTCCATCAAAAAAAAGGATCGGGTCCTTCGCCAATTCTGCCTTCAGCGGTGCCTGTTGAAGGCATAAGTGGCTAGGGGCCCAATCCTTTTTTTTTTTTTTTGGCAGAGCCTGTCTGGAGCCAGGGGACAAGCTATCCCTGACTGTGTGGCCCTGAGCAGTGGGGGACCCTGGTTATTCCCTCCGCAGCAAAGATGCCCCCTGGGGCTGCCTGGGTGGGTTGCTAATGGGCTTGGTGCTTCCCCAGCTCAAAGGCAGCATCAAGCCCAATCCAACTATTCCCTGAGCCCACCGTTGGAAGACCGCTGGTGCTGCTCCCCGTGTGTTGGATTGGGCTGGGTACGACCTCTGAGCTGGGGCAGCACCCAGCCTGCTGACAGCCTAGTCGAGCGGCCCCCGGAGGCACCACCACCACAGGGGGAAGGACCAGGGCTCCCACAGCTCAGGGCTGCTCAGCCCACCAGCACCTCACCCTCTCAATCAGGCAGGCTCTGGCTCCAAAAAAAAATGTATGTATTGGTTCCTCACCATAATGTGACGGAAAAATTGAAACAGTGGATTTAAATTAAAAACCCACCATTTCAATTTGAGGGGCATAGAATTAAACCTTGGGGATTAAACCTCTGTCATGTGTATAAGTTCACTCCATGACAGCACTGACTATTGTCCTCCGAGGATAAACCTGCAGTGCAGAGGTCCCCTTGGGTACAGAGGTGAACTGGACAAGAAGCAAGTACCAGTGGGATGGGAACCTATGGCTCTCCGGTAGGCCAAAAAACTGATTACTGTCCCTGTTTTCCCAGCAAGAGGCACTGCACATCTGAGTTTCACCCACCGAATGTCACTATTTTGCAAAAGCATTTTCAGGACCTTACTGGATGCCAGATATCCAGACGCACTAATGCAAAATGCATTAGCCCAAGCAGCAGGAGCTCCAGGGCTGCTGGCGCCATTGAGTTCCACTCATTTCATCTTTATTATAAATACAGTATTGTAGTCTCATTCTTTTCTCCTATCCTCTCTTCACAAAAGCATCACAAGGCTCAAGTCAATCAGTCTCTTTGACTTCATACAGTTGTTAAACCACAGGCAGTAAATACCTCTTTCAGTTGTTTAAGGCCAACATATTTATTTCAGTAGAAAACTGAATGAAATCTGAAAGGACTGAAGAATCGCCCCTCCCCCCCCCAAAATACTTTCAGCTACAATTTTCTATCTATGGATTGAATGCAAAAGACACTTCTTTAAAGCTGCCATGTAAAAATTAGTGTATCCTCAAGCTGGCTCCTGCCCGGATTGTATTTCTCATGCTCCCAGACCTATTTGGGGTAAAAGACTCCAATAATGATCTTACCAATAGTGAACAGCCTGTTTGCTAAAAGTTCCCTTTTGCCTGATGTATCCCCACCACGCCACAAGCTTTAACTGATATGCCAGGTATTCAGAACATCACTTATCCCAACACTGACATGCAGCCACCTCTGAGATGAAACAGAGCAGCTGTATAAATAGCATACAGCTCTACATTTTATGCAGTGATCACTACAAAGGGATTTAGGAAAGCTAAATATTACTAGGGAAGCTGGAATTTTGCCAGGCCACCATGGTTAACACTCTTGCTTTTGTGGAAAAAAATCCCTGGAGAGCTTTAAATAGTCACAGGGTTCAGGGAAATTATGTTGTATCTCAATCAAAATGTATAAAAATGTTTCTTCTGACTCACGTAAATGGGATTGCCTCCTCCTGAGCAGATTATAGAAAACAAATCTTAATAACCAGCACGAATTACAGCTGCAAGTAGAGTTATTATGTAGAGGGCCCAATTCAGCCCAAATGTTACCGGGCTAGGCACTAAGCACCTCTTTGTGTGGAAGAAGCCCTGGCACACTAGAAGGAATTCATCTTGGGGAAGGACATGAGTTTTGATATCCCAGAAAACTCTTGGGAAACCCATTCATGGAGATGGATGAGGAGAATCACTGTCTCAGCATATCACTGGGGAGCCAGTTCCTACCAATACAACCTACTGCTTGTTCTGTGGGGTTTACCGGATGAGAGACTAGATCTGCCTTATGCTGCTCCACCTCACAACCACAGGGCATGGGGCCCTGCCCTCCACATACACCAGCAGTTCCCAAACTCTGCCAGGTTGCATACCACCAATTCAAAATGATATCACCTTCATTATCCCCAGCACTTAAGATGGGGTGTGAGGGTGTGTGCATATGTGTGTGTATGTGTATGGTATGCCATGTGAGGGGCTTGTGAGGGGATGTGGTTGTGTGCAGGGAGGACCGTAGAGTATGTTAGGGGGGTTGTGTATACATGGGGGCCTGTGGGGACTCCCCACACTCCCTTCATGGTGCAGCAGCAGACACGGGTGCTCAGAGCACTGATGGGGCACAGCTCCAGGCAGACCTGCACATCGTGGTGACAGGTGTATCCTCCTCCAGGCAGTCTGTATTACTGGTACTTCCCGCACGCATAGGGCATGAGAGGTAAGTCCCATACACTGGAGCCAGCTGCCTTCCCTGCCCCCCAAGGGAAGGCACCTGGGGCTTCCCTCCTGCACCACACAGCCCCAGTGGGGAAGGCAGAGGATTCCAGCACGCAGGGCTTCCCTCCCGTGCCCAGTGAGTGTGAGAGCTGCCTGTGCACACACAGCCCAGCAGAGGCTGCGCCCCTCACTGCGATGTGCAGCACTGGCCAGAGCTGCACCACACCAGGTGCCTGCACCAGGCATGAATGCCCCTGCCTGCTGCTGTCATCACCTGCCATGGCTGCATGCCATGTGGGGAGTGGGGGTGTCTTCAGCCTCCCCACCCTCCCTCACACTCACATGCTTCCCAGCTGAGCTCCATGCTGCTGCCATCCCCCGGAGCATGGGCTCCGCACTGCTGCCAGCCCCATGCTCTGCGTTCCTGCTCAGCGGCAGCCCTGTCTCCAGCAGGAGACCAGGAAAGCCAAGCAGGTCCCTGAGGACTGCAGCAGCAGCCCTGCCTGGAAGCTGTGTGCTGGTGGGACCAGGTCCACAGGGGCAGGAGCGAGAGCCAATAAGGTATGTTTGGGGTGTATGTACACATGGGCACCTCGCTCTCACCCTTGGGCATGTGTACCACTGATAGGTTGCCTGCACACCATTGGTGGTATGCATACTACAGATTGGGAGCTGCTGATATACACCATACACATAGGCAAATCTATCCTGCAAAGATTGAGTGACATACCAAGACTTCTCAGGGGAGCCACTGGATCTGCTTGTGCCAACAGTCCTGATGATCCCAATTGAACTTCTTGCATAAGTAGTTGTCCTTACCTCTTTTTCCAGTGCTCTTCACTCACAACTCTCACAATACCCAAGTTAATAAATAAGGCTTGGGCAGGGAGCAGAGCAGTGCCTAGCTTCCAGGCTCATGCTCAGCCCATTATTTGCTGCTGCCTGTAAACCCTGGCATGCATTTCCAAACCACTCTAGGAACAGACTTTATATTTCTCTTGTGGGTGTCGCTAAGCTCTGTCTATATCACTTACATCATTGTTTCCATAGAAATTAATGTGCTCCTGGGGTAAAATTGTCTACCTTTTTTGACCTTCAGAGCAGGCTGTGAGGCACATCTTTTTACAAGGGCTAGTAGAAAAATCAATGTTGTTAAGGGTGATTTAAAGGGAAAGCAAGAATTTGGTTTGTTTTTGTGTTTCCTGATAATTGAGTATTATTGAGTAGCTTTCCTATTTTGATATATGGATTCCTTGGATTTTTTAATACAGTGTGTAAACAGTGGCTTCTTGCTATTTTATAAATCTATGTAAAATCAGGTTTTTCCATTTTAATATAACCATCCTCTGCGGTACTGTGACTCTTCCATCTCCTTTAATACAATGATTCATCCCTGATGTAACTCCCCTGACTTTGGCTGTGCTGCACTAAGGATGAATAAGTAAGCAAACGACACAAAGAAATGAAGGATGGAGGGAGGAACAGTGGAAGCTTCTACCAGCTAATTTGATCTGGGGGCTCAGGTGAGCAGGAAATGGCTGCTCTCTACTTCTCAGCTTTAGGTGCAGTGCTGTTTTTTCACTTTGAATTCAGCAGCTGGATGCCTAGGGGTTTTAGAGAGAACAGGGAAAACAGCAATTGGTTCAACTAACCTGCGCCACTCTATGAATCATCTGCTATATCTTTCCCTGCTTTTGCACCATGCCCCAGTGATTGCCCCAGAAGCACAGTATGTGCCCTCTCCAGGTCCATTATGTTCTACTTTTTGCCTTCAACAACTCTTTCTGGCAACTTATCTTACTCAGTATGTTAAAAATTCTAGCCCTAAAGGCAACAAACACATGGAATCAGTTGCCCAAGAAAGCCGTTGGTTTCTCTCAGCAAAGGCACTTAGCAAGAGTTAGTGCTCAGCTCACTGAGTCCCTGGCTGTTTCATCTGAGACAAGGCTGATAAGGGGATTTCCTTTGAAGGGGAAAAACATAAACTATATTTATATGAAGATAATTTCCTATTTGTTGTATTTAGCTTAACAGATTCAGTTTCTGGCCTCTCTCACGTACTCTCTTTGACCATATGAAACATGTTCACAGTTGTCTGGATGCAAGATTATTTGCCAGAAGCTGGGGAAGTGGCATAGAAATATTGGCTTCAGAGGGCAAGGGGGGCAGGGTTTCTGATGCCTCCCTCTCATATTCTGCTGCTAGATATCAAAGGTTTTTGGGAGGAACTGGGTGGGGAAAGAGGAGAGGTGGTATTTAACCTTTGCCGCAATTCTTTTTTCACAAGTATTTCTATTGTTGTCCACTACTATTGTACCTTGGAATACTATTTATAACTTTGATCAAGACAAAAAGAATTATCTTGTATATGTATATAAACACATGCATGTAATGAATAGATGTATAGAAAAAGAGAGTGTTAATAGCCTGTAGGCCACCCTCACCACATTGATTTTATAGGGTGCCTACAAGTACATCAGTTAAAAAAGCAGTAAAGGACATTGAGCTATACACGAAAAAAAGGCTAGGACTAGAGATGCAGCCTGTAAAATGCTCTGTATGCAACTAGGCCCAGAGTTGGGGAATGTAAGTGCGACCACCTGGTCTTGTACAGGCGCGCTCTAGCAACCTTAGAGTGTACACCCGGTTCCCGCCGCGAGGTGTGTCCCCGGGACCTGTGCATTGGGTCATGTTCACCCCTGAGGGAGGCCCTGACACTCGTCTGCCACAACTTGATCATCTTTTTTTCAGTGGTGGGGCTTTCCCCTTCCAGATTCTCGCAGACCGGGTGCTGCCCTTTGACGGTGTTCTTGGGGCTCCACCTCCCCTACACCCCCATCATATGCCAGCCCTCAGGACCACCAGATGATGGGTCACCAGCCTGTCCCTTAGATGGTCTCGTCCACTCTCTTCTTTCCTTGCCCGTCCCTCACTGACCTTCTTACCCACGTAACTGCGGGACGTGGCGTGGGACCATCCTCTTCTTTGCATCTGCTTGCCCTCCAAGGCACCGTGGTCTGCTGCATGGTCACTTGGAGGGGTTAATTCCCCAGTCAGGGCTCTGTGTGCTCTCCAAAAATACAATACAAAAAAAGAGAAGAAAAGAATAAACGGGGTATGGACCTCAGCCCACCCCACTCATGCGTTCAGCATCTGTGGACCTTGAGATCCCTTGATGCCGTTCTCCTTGGCCCGGCTGCCCTGCTGAGCTAGATGGGTAATTCTTTTAATGGAGTTGAGACCGCACCTGCAGGTCCCTGTCTGGCCCCCTGCACAGCTGCCAACACTGCTGAGGTGCAGCCTGGGGGGCAGCTTCACACCCTGTCTCCTGCGTTGCTGTTTCTGCTCCCATTTCCCCACTGCCGGCTTTTAAATCAGGCGGGTGGTGGTTTTTGCTGACGTCACCTGCTGGCACTGTTCCCAGCTGGCAATAAAGTGGCTGATGAACCATGCCAGCAGCCCTTTTCAGTGTGGCTCTGCCTCTCCTGTGAATGGTAAGTGTGCCCTCTTTTCAGGGCTTTTCATTTCTTTCTTCGGGCGGGTCAGCCCTACCTCGGGTCCCGCCGCAGGAGGCTGCTCCAGTGCCTCTGCTTGTATCCCGCTGGGACAGTAAGATAAAGTATGCAGGGTCTGCAAGGGAAAGTTGAGGTAGCATTAGTGAGTGTAAGAAACTAGTCCCCAGGAAGAATTTTCCCCATTCCTCTTGCATCATTTCACAAATTGACTTAATATAGCTGGATTCCTATATTGTGTCTTCTTCTGAAGGTCCAGACATAGTCCGCAGACCAGCCAAAGTAGGAGAAAGATAGGTATTTCCTGTATTTCAGCTCTTGTGGAATTGTGTAGAAAAAATAATCAGATACAATCTCCTTCATGCTATCCAGGAGATTAACCCTTGCAATTCACACATTAAGTTATGGCTTGACTAAACCGCCTGATGTTTCCACCACTGCCCCACTGCACTTCAGATTTAAAAGGGATTCAGCAGTATAGCCCAGACAACCAGATATGAATGTCTAACACTTTGCCACGTATGCCATTACCACATTTGAATGAAAGCAGCTCTATCAGCTCTAAATATACTCACCCAGAACTGAGCCTTTTCTATTTTTGTCTGGGCCTAAACGGTCAGCGTTGCCCTTCCTGAAGATCACTGCCTCCAATCCCTGGATCTTTCTCCATTTCCATCTTTCATGTATCTTACTCTACTGGATGATGACTCCTGTAGGAAACCCCATGCCATTTAGTGTGAGTATAGACATATTAGCCCCATAGCCTCAAGTGAGGTAATTACTCTCAGTTCTATTTTGCTCCTCCTCTTCCAGATGGATTTTACCTCCTTTTCAATTCTTCTTATTCATTGTCTGTTCTATTTATTGAGATGGTAAACACTTCTGTTTAGCATCTATTTCTTAATATGTGCTTGTACAATGTCTACTATGATTGACTGCTAAACTTGACTGTGTCTTCAGTAACTACCATAGGAAGCAAACAGACAATACCAAAAGCCTGCTTTTCAATAGCATAAAAATATTTTTTTTTCACAAATAGCATTTCTCCTGCTAGCAGTAGCTGCATCTGAAAGTGGATGAGCTTCTAACTGTGAATTGTCTTGGAATCCCTCCCTTTGGTCATTTTTAGTATTTATTTTAATTGTGTACAGAACTTGGGGCTCAATCCTACACCAGGGAAGTTCATAGGCACTTTGCTTGGGGGTCCTTGAGAGCCAGATTGGGCTGTTGAGGTCTAGAGGTTAGAGCACTTATTTAAAAAAATGCATGACCATTAACTTAATATCTTCAATGAAATACAGCTACATAAATTACTCACATTAATGACTTTTTATGTATTTGACACATTATTACAGTTCTGTCTCAGTCTCCTCATTTTGGATGACCACCAGCCTGTTATATTGGGTTCTACCTTTGATCTCACACGGTTCCAAGCTAGTTGGTCTAAACAGCATCCAGACATTTTCTCTAGTTCTGGACTGTTCTGTATGCTATAGTGTGCTTTTCTGGCATCCTTCCTCTGGCTGAGGGACCCCATAGTCCAACTGTCCTGGTCCCTGAGAGCAGAGTTGAACTCCCAGTGATTTACCCACAATTGTCTCTAGAGCTTCCTGCTCTTGGGAATTCTGGTTTACTGCCCACCTCTTCAAAGCCCATGTAATAAATTAAAGCAGGGAGTACCCACACGGTTGGCAAAGGAATTCTCAAGCACACTTATGCACACCCAGACAAACACAATTTCTCTTTAGAAGTCACAGGAAATACAAATCTTGGGAAAAACAATAAACACCTGAGCACAGTTCCCTCCAACAGAGTCCTCACTATTCCTCTGAGGCCTTTGAGATCTGTTAGGTGTCCTTCAGAGAGGCACCAGCTCCCCGTGTCTTGCTGCTACCCACCTCCCAGTGCTCTACTTCTATATTAGCTGTTACTACACAGAGGACACGTCTACAGGTGCATTAATGCACCTTTTCTAGTGCACATTAAATTTAGTATCTCCAGTGTGAGATATTAAATTAATCTGCATATACACACTTTTTTAGTGACACTTCATGAGAGTAGACTATTTTACTGTGTATTAGCATAATGTCACATTTTTTATGTGATGCTTTAATGCACAGTAAAATAGCCTACTGTGCACTAAAGTACATGTGTAGACACACCCAGGAAAGAGATCTAGATGTCATTGTGGACAGTTCGGTAAAAATATCAGCTCAGTGCCCAGCAGGCATCAAAAGCAAATAAAATGTTAGGGCTTATTTAAAAAGGAATAAATCCATGGTGTGTCTACTCAGTTTTGGTTCTCATACCTGAAAAATGATACAGAAGAACTAGAGAAGGTCTAGATAAAGGCAACAAGGATGATTAGTGGCATGGGGGGGCTTCCATATGATGAGAGACTAAAGACGTTATGCCTATTCAGTTTTAAAAAGAGATACTTGAGGGGGGATATGATAAGGGTTTACAAAATACTAAGTGGTGAAGAGAAAGTAAATAGGGATTTATTATTTACTATCTCTCACAACATAAGGACTATGGATCACAAAATGAATCCAACAAAAGGAAGTTCTTTTTTGCACATCACGTGTAATGAAAGCATTCAACTCACTGCCACCAGATGCTGTGGGTGCGGACAGGTTAGCCAGATTCAAAAAGGGATTGGACAAATTCTTGGAAGAAAGGTGCATCAGTAGCTATTGAGCATGGGAGCTAGGGGTATAGCATTTGAATCAAAACTTCTTAGACTTTAAATGCTGGAGGCTTGAAGTGACAGAGGAACAGTGGGGTGAAAAACCCCTGGTCACTCTCCCTTTCAGCATCCACTCCCTGCCGCTGTGTGACAGAGGACCCTGGGCAAGATGGACCTATGATCTGACATGGTAAATGGCAGTTCTTAAATTTTAATAACAATAGGTCCCTCTTTTCAAGGAGATTGATCCGTCGCCAAGCACGATACATCTTTGTGCTTCTCAGTTCGGGGAGTTTCTGTTCTCCCTGCCCTTCCCTGGTATTGCTGGCAGAAGGCCAAAGGTCAGTGATTCAGGCTGTCATTCCCTAGGTGGGGCTTTCAGTTGCTGGTGGCCTTTAGTGAACCTGTCATAGATTTACATAAATGATCTGTTATCTGCAATAAAATGGAAGTTTTAATCTGCACTGAAGTTATAGTTGGAAATAGCCTTCATAAAATCAAACAGAAGTCATAAATATACATAGGCAGTTCCCCTAAGTTATCTGGTACACACATTATTACTATGTGTGTTGCCTTCTAGCATCAAAAGCTGAGAGCAAGTATAGATATAGTAAAGTCATAATAAAAAAATGCAGTTACCATATGGCGTGTTTCTAGTCTTGCATGTCTCTCTAGCTTTCTGAGGGATGGATACGTTTACCATGCAATATCTAGATTTTTTTAAAGAGTTTCAGAAAACGTTTCTGCTGAAACTGATTCATTTGATTTCTAACTGAATGAATTAATTTGTTGCATTAACAATAAATGTCCTTCTTTTAAGTAAATTATCATTATTCTAAAAAAAAGTCATAAAAAAACACCTAAAACCCTTAAAATTCCTTTCCATCAGTCAATCAGACCTTGTGTATCAAAAATGCTGTGTTCTGCTCTATCATAGTATCATAGTATCATAGTGTCTAGAGTCGGAAGGGACCTGGGCAGATCATCTAGTCCGACCCGCTGCCTTGGCAGGAAAGAGCACCGGGGTCAGATGACCCCGGC
>JAGPOW010001338.1:14545913-14558994 GCA_030014935.1 Caiman crocodilus
TGCCGGGGTCATCTGACCCCGGTGCTCTTTCCTGCCAAGGCAGGGGGTCGGACTAGATGATCTGCCCAGGTCCCTTCCGACTCTAACTACTATGCTATGCTATGCTATGCTATGCTATGCTATGCTACTGTGCTAGATTGCCTTAATCAGGTCCCAGTCCAGAGGCGGGCAATTATTTCGGGTGGAGAGCCACTTGCCCAGTTTTGGCAGGCTGTCAAGGGCTGCATGGGTAGCCCCACCCCTTGACAGGTGCCTCACCCCTTGGTCACCATCTTGGGACCAATGTCCCAGGGCCAGCACCGATGGGTCCCAGAGCAGAGCACAGACTGGCAGGGGTCTGTGGAGCCGGGCTGGGCTGCACCAGTAGGGAGGGGAGAGCTGGCCAGGCTCCATAGAGCCCCTGCCAGCTGGGATCCCACACTCCTGCCACCCTGCTCTGGGCCCTGCCAGCACTGGCCCCAGGACACTGGCATGGGCCCTGTGCTCCTGCTGGCTCCCCGCCTGCTCATACCCAGTGCCCCCCAGCACTGCGGTAGAGGCAGGGGGCAGTGCTCAGGCCTGACCCCCTGCTTGCCAGCAGGGAAGAAGCTGGTGCTGATCGTGGGGAAGTGTCCCCTTGCCTGCCCCACAGCCAGTGCTCCCTGCTGCAGGCACTCGCAGCCCACGCAGGACTGTCTGGAGCAGGCATAGGCAGCCTCATGCAGGTTGCAGGTGGCTGTAGCAGGGGGTGCTGGCCATGGGGCAGGCGAGGGGCCACTTTTCCCCATGCTCAGAACCAGCTTGTAATCTGGCCCTGCTTCCAGCCTGGCAGTGGGGCTGGGTTACAAGGTGGTGCTGAGCGTTGGGGGTGGGGAAAGCAGCCCCTCCCCGCCCCATGCCCAGTGCCCTGCAGTGCAGTCACTCGCAGCCTGCCTGGGGCTGCCTGTGCCTGCTCCAGACAGCCCTGTGCAGGCTGCAAGTGCCTGCAGCAGGGAGCGCCAAACATGGGGTAGATGAGGGGCCACTTTTCTCCACGCAGGGAAGGAGTCCAGGGTAAAGCTGAGCGCAGGGGGGAAGCAGCCCCTCCCCCACCCCACACCCAGTGTCCCACGCTGCAGGCACTCACAGCCACGTGGGGCTGTCTGGAGCAGGCACAGGCAGCCCCACATGGGCTGCAAGCAGCTGCAGCAAGGGGTACCAGGTGTGGACGGGGAGGGGTTGCTTTCCCACCCCTGTGCTCCTTCCTTGCCTGGGGTCCCCCCCTCCCACTTACCTGAGCTTCCCACTTTGAGGCAGCCACATGCTCCCAATCCAGAAACTCTGGCTGGGACTTCCGGCTAGGAGCCAGGGCCTGGTGGGCCCTGCTGTTGTTGGAGTCTGCTGGGCTTCCCTTGGGTCCTACTTCCCTTGGTTCCTGTCATTTTTTACAGGAACCAAAGGCAGAGAAATATTAATGTTCTACATTTTTTTAGGGGCCCTGCAGGCTGGGTAGAATGGCCTCGTGGGCCGGATCCACCCCATGGACCGTATTTTGCTCACCCCTGCTCTAGTCCCTAGAGTGGGCACATTCCATCGCTACATTTTGCTGAATGGAGCAAAAGTAACAACTTAAAGCTTCATTACTTTACGTGCACCATGATTTAAAATGGAACTCAGAGCTTTCCAACAAATGAATTTGACACCCCAACATACAGGGACTGTATGTTTATAATTATGGCTTACATCAGACATCCAAAGAATCTGGATAACTATCACTACCATGCAATCAGAGCAACTCCAATCTTCCTGCAAGGTACTTCTATCCCCATTTTACTGATGGGAAAACTGAGGCACAGAGGCACAAAAGGCCCTATGGAAGGTGAAACAAGAAGCAGATAGTACAGCAGGGAGCTGGAACCAGGATTCAAATTCTACGCTTGTGCCTCACCGCTAGACCCATTCTTCCACCCTGTATCATCACACATCCAGCTACTCTAGGAGTATTCTTAAGAAAGATATTAGTTGGATTAAATGCTCCTGTTGTAATAGAATTCCCCTTTTTAACACCAAGGATTCTTCCTGAATCTAGCAAAATTCTTCAAATCTGGGGGAACTTTAAAGTCATCCTCTAAATTCCTCTCTCCTCGTATAAGAATGAGAGTATTTTAATACTCTGTATAAACGAGTAATGCAGTGTCTTCATTTTAACATAACTGTAGAGTTTGAGAGGTTTTAGTTAATGAGCGTATGACCCAAATTTAATAATTATTTTTTCAGCTGAATTGAAATAAAGACATTATTTAAACATGTATCTGTCATCTCATACTGCCTCTGGGTTGTCATTAGATATCTAGTTCTCCAGAGCACTCTGCCAACTTTTTCAAGACTTGGGGGTGCGTGGGGGGAAGACCATTTCCTCATGCTATTTCATCTGGGATTATGTCCTGTTACATCCACTCACATGAAGCATTGTAACCTGAGACAATTTTAGGTGCTAGCAAAACCTGGGGTGTACATGTGTGAGCACACTGATCTTTGCAAATATCTGTGCTTGTGTTACTGATTTGCAAAACAGAGGGCCTCATTGTTTGACTTTGACTCAGTGTAAAATGAAATGCAGTCCCACTGGGCTGCAAGACAGAGGAATCACCAAAATAAC
Source organism: Caiman crocodilus (assembly GCA_030014935.1). Lineage (NCBI taxonomy): Eukaryota > Metazoa > Chordata > Crocodylia > Alligatoridae > Caiman > Caiman crocodilus. The sequence goes on from JAGPOW010001338.1 coordinate 14,548,531, forward strand.
GAGACCTCAATAGCAACTTCGGTGCCAGGATAATGACTCATGAGACTCAGCTAAGTAAAATGTTTTTATCCTGTCAGTCTCCTCTCACTCATGTTGTCATTTATTACACCATCAACCCCTAGGCCCTTCTGAAAAGTATTCTACAGGAACGGCTTCAAACACTCAAGTGAAAACAAAAGTCGACCGCTGCAAAGAATTTTCTCTCTCGTTCTGCAGAAAAGACCAGGCTAATTTGGGACTTTCTCTGAAGCCCTGCAGAAGTGTGTTCTACACTTTGAACGTGGTCTTTTTCTCCTCTAATGTCCAGCACACAAAATAGATATGACTCATATCATATGAGTCTATGATAGATATCTGCAAACAGATATAGGCCATCTTGCCATCCTGCAGCAGGCTTATTGAAAGCTGAGAACCCCCTGGATTTTGCCAGTAAAATGAGAAATCCACATTTGCTTCAGTAAAAGGTAAAATCCGTGGTTTTCTCTGTTTTTCCATGGGAAATGGAAAACCCAGAGCCCTGCCGATCAGGAACAGCTCTGGTAGAGACCTTGGAGCTGATAATGACCAGCTGACATACTTTGAAAGTTGTTAAATTTTATCTATGCCAGTGTTCAAACAAACTTTAGTTAAAACCTTTTAAGTAGCATGTTTTAAAACCCATATGCTGATTTTAAAAGGCCTTTCATGGAATATGAAACATACCTGCCCTTTCAGTGGATGCCTGACAAAGCGCTTCTGTCCAACAGGCTGTCCAGCAAAAACAGGGGAGATAGGACTTGACATTCCTGATATTTCTAAGGTTAAAAAAAAACAAACTTTGAAGGAAATAGCCCTTTCTAAAATCTTTGCTGATGAAATCAAAAGGAGCACAAGCCAAACTTGCCTCCCTCTGGTCAGTTCATCTTTTAGTTTTATTTGCTGTTGTTTTTCAAGCAGACACAAGAGCAGACAGCTGAGTCTACTGGGGATGCAGCCCTATCTGCAAGGGGGGGCTGGGGCCAGGGAGTGGGGTTAAACACCTCTTCCCACACTCAAACTGACTTCTGGCTGCAACTGTGGACTACAAATCCCAGAGGCACCTGGAATTCAAAAGAGGAAGTAATGAGCAGTCCTGCAGAGTCCTGCTGCTGCACATCTGCAAATCCAGAGACCTTGCAGGCAGCAGGAAGACCACACAGCCAGAGAGCCCTGCTCTAGTGCCCCCTGGCTTCTGGCCTGAGCCACTGCAGGCACATGGCTGCATTTCCTGAATCAAAGGTAAATGTCCATTCACTTCTGTTTCAATTTAATCTGTTCATTTTAAACTAACCTGCAAAAATTGAATAGATTCAGTCTCAGGCTTGTTGACTGTGTACTTAGCCTTGGAGATAAGTAGCTGTGTAAGAGGAGAAAAAATACCATGTAAGCAAAATAACAAATGAATCCCTTCTTCCTTCCAAGTTAATTGCTTCAGTTTCTTACAATCCCACAATCCCATTAGCTGTCAGAGGCGCTTCCAGGTAAAAGACCAACCAGCTAAGACATGATATATTTAGTAGGAGAACCAAGAACACCACTGCGTTTTGCACAGCCACTGAGAGAGGAAGTGAAACAATGGTGCATGTGCACCCTCTGAGATTGGCAGTGCACCCCTTGTGAAAAGCACCGCCAACATTGCTGGCAATGCCTGCAGGCAAGCACTACTCACCTCCCTGTCCACCTTTGCTGCCAACACTGCTGGCAGCATCTGCAGGTGGTCACCACTCACCCCCCCACTCCCCTCGCTGCCAACACCGCCGGTGGTATCTGCAGGCAGTTCCTGATTACTGCTGGCCACTGCCCATGCTGCTGGTGGCATCTGCAGGTGGTTGCCAACCACTGGTCGGTACTCATCACACCCCTTCCCCCCCACCACTGTCACCACTGACTGCCTACGGGAGCTCCCCTCTTGGCCTGCAACAGCCACTGCTGTGACTGCCTGTGGGAGATCCCCGCTCACCGCCACCACCACTGCCATCTGTGGGCAGCCACTGTGCTCCACCCCCAGGCTCCGGGGGCATGTGGCGTTCATGCACATGTTTATGCCTTACACCAAATCAAATCATAAAAAATGGGTGGGGGGGAGCACAAAGTACTTTTCACAGTGTTCCTTTTAAAAAGAAGATATCCTATAGGCAACTCATCTAACTTCAATGGAAACTGTGCAGATCTACATGAGATAAGGATCTGGCTCCACGTGGGGCTTTTTAATTCCTTAAACAGATAGGTGAAAAAAATAATATCCTGATTTACTTTCCAGGAACCCTCCCAACCTCCAATAGCCCCTGGGTGATTATAAAAGTGCCAAAGGTGCTGATTTTGAAAGGTCCTTTATCTAATCTGGTCATATTTGTACACAGACAAGTTCATTATGCTTAAAAATGCCAACAAGACATGTTTGGCATTTGAGACATTGTGCTGCTTTGGGGGTTGTTAGGCAGGAATACTGTATCAGCGAAAGGCCCAAGAGGTACATCCACCCTGTCATCTTTGAGACGGGCATCTGCTGCCTTCTGAGCTCGGGAACACTTGTAGCTGGTGCACCTAGTCACCATCTGAACACTCAAGAGGCTTTCCCCCCACTTTAGGCATTTATGCAAAGCTAAGAAAAAGTCTTGCCTAAAGTATTTAATTGTCAGCTTTGTGTTTGCTGTCTGGCATCAATGGGTTGTGGAGACAAACATAATTCTCAGGCTGAAGGAGTTCCCTCTAGGCTTGTGCTACCGCACAACACAGAGAAGCTTCCATTGTTGCTGCCTGCATTATCTGTATGGTAGATAAGGAGATTTCAGTCTGGCACCTTTCACAAGCGCTAAATCCAAACACAAAATAAAGCAGCAGAAGGTCTGAATGCATCAGCTCATTTCACAGAGGCCTCCTTCTGTGATTATAACTGGGATTGGAGTCATATTCCCCAAAGTTTAATTCAGCGTGTATCAACATGCAAGCAGACACCTTTAATGTCAAATATTAAGAACCAGATACAGTGCATGAGCTTCCATGTGATGGTAATTAGTTCGCATTTCAACTCATAACAGACACAGATTTCTCTTCCAAAGAGAATACATTTCTAATTAGGTATATCCCGTGTGTACCTTTCAAATACAAGGGAGGAAAAGTAGGTATGTCTCTGATCTTATTACAAAATCATTATTCTGTATGAAACACAGGGGTAATTAAAAATATTATTACACACATTTAGGTGAAATGGGGTGTCACCCACTCAAACTGCAACACAGCAGTCATAATCAAACCCCTGTGCAGTATTTTTAGTGCATACATGAACTGTACTAGAAAGCCTGTGGAAGTGCATCTTTCAAAGGAGTGCAGACAATCTCTTCTTCGAAACAATTTATGGCATTAGTAAACCGCTTCGAGAGCCCACAAATGGCCAAGTTCTTTACTGACATGGGTGTTTTCTCATTTCACCATGCACGCGGACTGATGCACAGAAATCCACAAGCATTCAAAGATCATCGAACAACTTCTCACAGCCAGGTTTTCACAGTGCCCTCCTCCTGGTCCCTCTCATCCTCCGCACACCACTTACTGTGCACAAACGCTTGCACACAAGCCCTCTGGAGCCAGTCAAAGTGTCAGCTACGGGGAAACAAAGCTGAAATGTGAGGAAAAGGAGATCTGCTTCCTAAGGGCTGGAGAAGCCACCTCACTTGGCTCCAGTTCTCCAAACCTTTTCCATGTGCACTGATTTACATGCGCAAACACCCTCATACTCAGATGAGCATATTAGCAGGCACGGAATTCACTTATTTAATATTTGGCAAGTAAATCTCACCACCAGCACTTACTTGTATCAGCATTTGTGCATAATCCAAAAGCTGAGAGTGAGATTGCTTTAAGACAACAACCCATCAACTAAGAAGAGAGGTCCTATTTTTTTTCTATCATTTTTCTGCTTTGTCAATCCAGGAGTTAAGTCTGATTTGCACTGAAGCATTTTGAGCTATCTTTTTTTAATTCTTCAGCACTCATAATTGTGGTCAGCCTTTTAGAAGTGTCCAGGACCTATTTAGGCACCAAATTAAATGGGCATATTTTCAACACAGCTCAGTTTATTCTGTGCTTCACTCTTTGGAAAGTCTGGTGATTATTTAGGTGTCAAATAGGAGTTGAACTCTTGGGAAATTGGCCACAGATGTGGGTGCTGAGCACGTGAAAATCTGGCTTGAGAGGATTGATTGAAAGGGGTAATGCACATCATTTTGCGCTCAAAGGGAAATCATTTAAGGATTTTTCCCTTTGTCATTTCAGTAGACTTCCAGACTCCCTCTAGTGGGCAATTTAACACCTGAACATTCAAAACCATCTAAAAAGTGGGCAGAGTCCTGCATTAGTCTTTCCTTGAAAATAATAGGAATTTTTAGTGAGGTAAGAATACAAATAATATGTGGGTGGAATATCTGGTTTAGTGCCAACTGCTTTACTAATATATATATATATATATTGCTTTATGTTTGGTAGACCATAAAGAAATAGCCATCTATTTTATTTGTAAGTGATAAACCTATGAACACACACATGACTGTACCATGAGCAGGGGTTTGGATGAGATGACCTCCTGAAGCTCATTGCATCCCTGCATGTCTATAATTCTATGCACACAGAGCTCAGACCTAGACTGCAATTACAAGTTTTGTTCATATTGGTATCCTGGCAAAGCTCACACAGTACAGACATAGCTTTTATTGGAATACAAGTGCTAATAATGGCCCACTTTATGCTTGGTGGGAAAGCATAAATTATGCTTGGAATATTGGCAATAGCAATTTAATCAAGGTAACCTAGGGGATAGTGATCATCGATTGATTGACTTCACTATCCGGCGAAGGAAGGCTAAACTAACCAGCAGGGCTGAAGTGCCAGACTTCAGAAAGACTAACTTCAGTGTGCTCAGGAGATCAGTTAGTGAGGCATTAAAGCTCGAGCATTGGCAAAATGGGGATCCAGGAAGGGTTGTTGTTTCTCAGGGGAGTGATCCTACAGGCGCAGAAGAAGACAATCCCATTGCATATAAAATGGGGCAAAGGGGCCAAGAAGCCCTCTTGGTTGAACTGGGAAGTCCAGGAAAGCCTAAGGGCAAAGAAAGAGGTATACAGGCTGGAAACAGGGGGTAGCTACCAAGGAGGCTCACACTTGCAGGGAGTCAGTTAGGAAGGCCAAAGCAGGATTAGAATTTAGGCTGGCAACAAAAATTAAGGACAACAAAAAGTCCTTCTTCAGGTGTATAGGGAGCAAAAGGAAGGTGTAGGGTAGCATAGGACCCCTACAGGACAATCTAGGGCAATTGGTGACAGAGGGGGGGACAGAGGCTGAGCTCTTCAGTGAGTTCCTTTCATCCGTATTCCTAGACACGGACCAAGACAAATCTCCCAATTGGACTGTAGATAGACACAGGAGGGACTCCAGTTCACCAACTGTTATAGATTCATAGCAGGTAGATCCTGCCTGACTAACCTTGTTTCTTTTTATGGCCAGGTCACAAACTGCTTAGACGCAGGGGTCAAGGTACATGTCATCTACCTAGACTTTAAGAAGGCCTTTGATACAGTATCTCATTCTGTTCTCATAAATAAACTGACAGGCTGTGATGTAGATGATTACACCGTGAGGTGGGTGGCAAATTGGCTTAGGGGTTGCACCCAGAGAGTGGTGGTGGATGGGCTGATATCAGCCTGGAAAGATGTGGGCAGTGGAGTTCTGCAAGGCTCGGTCCTTTGACGGGTGTTATTCAATCTCTTCATTAATGTCTTGGACGAGGGTGTGGAAAGCACTCTGTCCAAATTCACAGATGATACCAAACTATGGGGCAAAGTTAACACACTAGAGGGTAAGGAACAGATCCAGGCAGATCTGGACAGGTTGGAAAAATGGGCAGAATGAAACAAAGACAAGTGCAAAGTGCTGCACCTGGGCAAAAAGACCCACCAACACACTTGCAGGCTGGGGGATGACCTTCTCAGCAGCACGGGAGCAGAAAGGGATCTTGGAGTCATAGTTGACTCCAAAATGAACATGGGTCATCAGTGTGACCCAGTGATCAACAAGGCTAACCGCACTTTATGATGCATTAGCAGATGCATGATGAATAGGTCCAGAGAGGTGATGCTTCCTCTCTATATGGCATTGATCAGGCCACAGTTGGAGTACTGTGTCCAGTTTTGGGCGCCGCACTTCAAGAGGGATGCAGATACTCTTGAGAGGGTTCAGAGGAGGCCACTCATACAGTCAGAGGCCTGCAGGCAGGGCCCTATGAGGAGAGACTGAGGGACCTAGATCTCTTCAGCCTTGCAAGAGAAGGCTGAGAGGTGATCTTGTGGCTGCCTGTAAATTCCTTGGGGGAGGGCAGCGGGGAATAGGAGATGCTCTGTTTACTAGGTCACCCCCTAGAGTAACTAGGAACAATGGCCACAAATTGACAGAGCAGATTTAGGTTGGATATTAGAAAGAACTTCTTCACAGTTAGGGTTGCCAGAACCTGGAACGGGCTTCCAAGGGAGGTGGTGCTCTCCCCTACCTTGGGGGTCTTCAAGAGGAGACTCAACAAGCACCTGGCTGGGGTCAGCTGACCCCTGGTGCTCTTTCCTGCCCAGGGCAGGGGTCAGACTCGATGACCTACTGAGGTCCCTTCCAACCCTAACGTTTATGAATCTATGAATCTAGTAAAAATTGTGTTTACATTATGGCTTTTGCTAACATAAAATATCCCCAATAAATCACACCCCTAACCACACATGGAAAGCTCTATAGAGAATCTGTGGCCACAGGTTTAGATTGAAAAAGTAAAGTTATTCCCTCTGTCAAACACTTCCTTATTTTTATGCCATTTCCTCACCCAAAAAAAAAAAAAAAAGGCTGAGGGCAGTTTACAATAAAAACAAGTAACACAACAGGTAAAAGAAATAGTAGTCCTTCAGACAATACCCAAACATTTGACCCAGCCTGTGACACTTATTTAAAGGTTTTGGTTACATGTGGCTTTTATGCACCTGTAGCTTTATTTCCAATTGAAATCCACAATCAGTGGGCATTAGTTTAATCTCTTCCTCCTTCCATAATCCAAAAATTGTGGCACATTTCAGAAAAGGCACCATTATTCTGTGGTTATTTGGTATCCATGTTGGTCTGAGACAAAGAGAAATGCAAAACTCTAGAGCTCTGGGTTCAGAGATGATGCCTTTTATTAGACCAAGTAAGACATCACAAAAAAAAAATATCTTTTTTGACAAGCTTTTGGGCACATGCACCCTTCTTCAGGCTGAGGACAAATCCAAGATGTTAAAAATCCTTTTAGGTAGAAATTAAACTTCATTTTGCCCAGGGAAACTTTTGACATATCCTCCCTACAAAACTTAGTTCAAACTTTTAACCAAAGGTAGACTATTCAAGCATGTCAAAGTGAATTAGGAACCTGTAATCCATTTTTTAAAAAGACTTATGTGCTTAGCAAGCTATGCCTCAGAGGAGGTCTATGAGTTATTGGCTCTCTAGTGACATCTGAAAACAAGACTCTGAAAATCTTACTGCAGGATGCTTCCAGAACAAGAAGAATAAGATTGAACTAGAGTTGGCCAGGAAATGCCAAAATTTTTCAATGAGATTTTTTTATAAAATGTGTCCCTTCTTTGATCACGTCTACTTGGAAGTTTCAAACATACATTGCTGGCCTAGCTAACCATGTGCTCCTACTTATCTGTGCCTTCTTCCTTCTAACTTTTACTCTCACTTGTTGAGTCTTGTCCTACATTGTAAATTCTTTGAGGGGAAGAGCCAATTTTTCCTATTTGTCTGCTGGAAGCATAGCACAATAAGCCCCTGATCCTAGGACAGCCACTGCCATAATAACAGTAGTAGTAGTAAAAATAATGAGCACAATGCCTTCTGTGCAATTGTGTTTTTCAAGACAGGCAGGAATTATGTACTCTACCTCAAATAGCTTTGTAGTCTGCAGCCTAATTATAGACACAATGCAACAAGCCAGAGCAAGAGGGTGGGGAGAGAAGAGGTAGATAATAAGTTATTCTAGAGAAGTACCTTGAGAGAAAAAGTCAATGCTTAACAACAAGCAAGACTTGTTCTCCTTTCTCACTTTTATTAGGGCCCTAAGATAAAGGCTGGGAGAGAAAAGGGAGTCAAAACTCACCTTTCCCTCAGTGCTAGGAGGCTGGGATGGCTCAGCTTGAGGGAAAGGAGCAGTCCAAAGAGCAGGGCAGAAGCTTTACCTTTTCACTTGCAGGTTGGACTCGGGAATGGGGCAGGGCAAGCAGGTCCTACAGCAGAGAGAGGTGTATGACTTTAGAGGTTGACCAGCCACGGGGGCAACAAGGCAGTGGAATAGAAGGTCTGGCTCTGGCTGTCGTTCTCCCCTTGGCAAAGACTGCCGGGAGAGCAAGGAGCAAGGGAAAGTGCAACATTTAGAAACCTTTCCCTCTTGGCATTTATGATCCAGCAGGTCTCGGGACTCGCATCACCTCGGGGAACTAGTTTCTGCTTGTTCTAGTTAGTGTTGTGCCTCACAGTGTAATAAGCATCTTGGGACCAGTTTTGGCCCCTGCCCAGCTTTTATACTCTGCTCTGGCAGTAAAAGGGCTACTATGGGCAGGGGAGATCTCTCTCAGCTCAGGAGCAGTGCAAGGCTGATACGTAGACTTGCCTTCCTCACAGGCCCTAGCATTAGTGTTGTGCTAATGACTTTGGGCAGTACAGGGATTTGGGCTGAGGACTGCTATGACCTACCCCTTCCATCCAGGAAGAGCACAGACCAACTGCAGATGCTTCCTCAGCCTAACGAAGGCTGTTTGCGGGGCTGTCCTGGGGAGGGGCACAAATCAGAGCAACCACTCCGGGCCCTGTGCTTTGGGGGGCTCCGTGGACAGTGCCGTAGAGGCCCCGCTACCACTGCCACACGCTGCCACCAAGCATTGCTGGCTCCAGCTTCTCTCCACTCCCTCACCCTCTGGCCCTGGACAGGCTGATATGCCCCAAGCTCTGCACACCCCTAGGGATGGCTCTGGCAGCTCATGCCAGAAAGCTTGCAAAGAAGAATTGTTTCACAGCTATTTGAGTTGGTCTAACAAAAGATACCAGATTTACCCCAAAAACCTTGTCTGCCTATCACCTACCCCTGACTTCCTGGGCTGCTGTAACATTTAACAAAGACACATTTAGCATATGCAGCAGCCCACAGTCCAGGTGGGACAAGAGTGGGTTGGAGCTTCATTTCTCACCTCTTTTTATCAGGCTGCACATTATGAGTGATGCCTGATAGAAAATGCATAATGCAGTCTGCCTTCTTCTCCCTCTCTGTCCAGTTCAGAAACACAGGAGTAGAAGAAATATGGGTCACCAAGTTCAGTCTCCTGCTATCACAGTCACCTGTCAAATGACTGCGGAGCTGGGCAGGGACCATATTTCTCATTTCCTGGGAAAAAAATCTGCAGGTTTGGCTTTTTTTTCTATTCTGAAATAGAACTAAAAATGATTTTCCCCCCGTTAAATTAATTTTAAAAGTATGTCAGATCAGATTAATCAAAATGCCCTGTTTCAATCAAATTTAATTTTGAAAGTGACGGAGGTTACGTTTTATGAGAGGGAGAGTGGGTATTTAAAAATGGAAGCTCAAAACAGTTTCTAAAAGAAAAGGACAGAGGGCTTGTTTTCAGCATTTCTTCCTAAAGAAAATCTGTATCAAAATGGTCACATTTCCAGGAAACATTTCATTGATATTTCCCCCAAAAAACAAAAACAACCCCACGTGCCTGCAGAAAATGTTGTGCTAGCACTCCTCGGTGCTTTTCCCACCACTTATGCAATGGTCACACAACCCCCTGACGCCTGTCTGCAGACTGTGCTATGGGGGAATAAGGAGGAAGAGGGCTGCAGTGGCCGTAAACTACATTTAAATCAGTGGTGTTCCTCTGTTAGTCTGTGTGTAACATGGTAACTTTTGAAAACCACATCCAATCAATTTGCAGAATTTCCAAGGAATGTTCTAGGCATGAGTAGGTGGAATCTTGCTGATTTTTTCAGACTGGAAAAACTAGAAAAGCCTGATTTCTATTAAACCCCATTATATGGTCACTCTGAATACACCCTCACAAACTAGCTCTGGCCAGCAGCCTGCCCCAGTTATACTCTTCATCCTGTAAATCCAGTCCTTTGCCCCCAGCTTTGGCTTGCAGTATAAGCAGGAAAATCTAGGTACTCTTTTGCTGACTGTGCCCCAGCAGGAATAGGAGGAGGACAGCTACAGTAATAAGATTACATGGTTAGTTAAGTTTCCTATACGCACTTCTTGAGAGGTTCATTTTAATCAAATTAGTGACATCTCTCTGCACTTGGCACCAGGGGACAGAGCCTGAAGTGAAGGAATTTTGCATTAGCAGTGGAACCAGTGGCACCTGATTGGGCCAGAGCTCTCAAGGGGGG
>JAGPOW010001338.1:14560304-14575225 GCA_030014935.1 Caiman crocodilus
GTGGGGGGATGTTTCCAGGTCCAACCCAACCCGGATACGGCAGTGCAGAGGTTGGGGGGCGGGCCTGGCCCCAAAATGGTGGCGGGGAAGGGGGGGGCGGGCCCAGTGCTGACTGGGAGGGGCACACACTGGGCCTGGGCTGGCCCCGAAACAGAGGGTAAGGAGTGGGGGGATGTTTCCAGGTCCAACCCAACCCGGATACGGCAGTGCAGAGGTTGGGGGGCGGGCCTGGCCCCAAAATGGTGGCGGGGAAGGGAGGGCCAGGCCCAGCCCCGTGGCAGAGTGGGGGAAAGAGGGAACAGGCCTGGAGCCAAAGGTGGGGGGAGCCAGACGCAGGCCTCTGTCCCTGTCTGCACCCCCGCCATCGCTCTTGACAGGCAATTGGCTAGTATTATTTATATTCCAGTAAAGCCATCAGTCGAGACTGGCGTTTCTCTGTCAGGCAAGCACACAGTAAAGCTGGGGTATCCAACCACTGACACTGAAAGGCATTTTGCTTGGCACACGTGCCTCGGGGTGGATAGCAGGGAAGGAGCCAGGTTGTGCCCTCGTGGCTCCCCCACCATCCGCCCTGGCACACTAACATCTCACAAGTCGAGGTTGTGGGTGTTTTCGACACTTTGCCTAAAAATGTTGCTGACCCGTGCAGTAAAGGATGGTCCTTTCCTCAAAACACTTACAGTCTAATTCAATGAGGCCAGTGAGTTGTGGGAGTGGAGATGAAGAACTGAAGAGTTACAGCATAGACCCATGGCAGAGCCCAAAACAGACCCCCGGTCACCGTCACCTGAGGTCTAGTTCAGTGCTCTTCTCGCTAAACCACGTCGCCACTCAGACTGGCAGAGCCTCCTCCTGCTTGCCTCTCTTAGAAAGCTGCCTCATCTCTTGGTCACTAGAAATAGGCTTCGCTTCACACGGACTTGTAACTGGATGTTACAGTGGCGAAGTTGCATTCGTTAACTGACAGGAAAGGCTGAAATTTGCATAGGGAGTCGGAGACCAAAGCAGACCCACAGGAACAGAGAACTGAAGTGATACTAAAAGTACTCTAAAAATAAAACACTTCTCAGGGATGGAAAGGCCAACTCTTCTGTCTACCTCTAGACATTCAAAAAGCCCAAGGTAGAATCAATCTAAACTATGCAGTTTTCTGTAAATGGCATAGATTAGATCAATAATCTAGATTCAAATTATGAGGGAGATATGGGTAAGGCTGAGCTCCCCACCATAAGAGATGAGTGCCCCTCTGTAAGATCTGAAAATCATAACCTTGGGGATCTCCAATTTTATTAGGGCATTGTGATGGGCAGCCCAATTTTTTTTGCAACCCCCCCTCCCCCCCCAGATTCAAAGTGTAATTCAAACCTTGTTGATAGTGAACAGAACACAAATTCACCCTTTGGTGGAGGAGGCGCACATCTAGGTTTTGCCATTTTTAAACCAGTCTATGTGTTACGGGTATAGACTGGTTTCTGATCACTTGAACCAGAAAAAATGTAATGTCTGTACCTGGCCTAGGGGAAGAACCAGGGAGGGCTGGTGTAGGAGGATTTCTTTATTGTTGGAAGCCAGAGTCTGATTCACAGTCTGCTGATTTTGTGCAAATATATTCCATTTGAGTAAGGCTCCCAATAAAATTGGTGCAACAGTTCAGCTGCACATTCACCTGTGCACCTATCTGCCAACTTGCTATTTAGGATAGCAAAGAGTCAAGAATATTTTCCTTTCTAGAAAGAACATGAAAGTCACAGAATTCATGACTTGCCCAGCACCCTCAAGAAGCATACCAGCTTCATGCTCAGAGACAGCTAAATGGCTTGGCAGTCTTGCTGAGCTGCTTAATTCTTCACTCTCATCCTTATGAAAAGGTTCCTCCAGAGAAAAGCTATAGCATAGCAATGAGGCAAGGCAAGCAAGAGCTTGCACTGCAAAAAATAGTATGTGTCCTCTAAGCCCCTGGGATGAATAGTTCCAGAGTGAGGTCTGGCAATAATTTACTTTTTCTTCCACTCTGTATTTTCTTTTTCTACTCTATTCAGAACTCATAAGCCCTTACCTATGCAGAGATGTGAGTTTTCTGGCAAAAAATTAATTGGAAAATGCCCTAAATAGAGCATGATCTGATTTAGCATGTTTATTTGACTTCTATTTAGGAAACAAAACTAAAAAAGTAGTGCCCCCATGGTAATGTTATGTCCTAATAGCCACAAGTATTTGAACTGAAATATTTGATTAGGAAAAAAATTGAATACAGCACACTTAATGTGGTTTAAATGTTATATTCAAACAATGTCAAAGCTTTATATGGAAAAAAAATATTTTTATTGGAATACTTGTCAAAATGTTAAGACAATATACAATAGCATGTACTTCCCTTACATTGTTTGTTTGTATTTAAGAAAAGAAATGAAGGGACTGAAAACTGTTGACATGGTAATTTTAGCACACCCAAACAACTGTGCATGATATGCCATGGTGGTCGACTCATCTACTTCAACAGTTTAACTCTCTTCCACTGAAATCCTTGTGGCACCTCCAGTTTCACGGTCACTATCTGTAAAATCACTTGCACTACTTATTTGTTCCCTTTCCGAATCAGATTGAGGCAAATCTGATTCAAAATTACTTGAACCACATTATCTTTTGCTAAAGGATGTTTTTACCAATGAGTCTATGGGCAAGGGCAACTTATCACACTGCATCATCTTCACTAATTGTGCTTCTGACTGATTTGCCAAAAGCATGAGATTTTGAGAATAGAAACAAGCTTAGTGGTGCGTTCATTTGTTAGTCCATTCCTCTTTTTTGTCTTGACTGAGCTGAAAGCCTTCCAGTCCTGTTCATAAGAAGCTGCTGTTGATGAACTGTTTAGGATCCTTAGAGCAATCCTGGACAACAGTCAAGTGTTACAGTACCCTTCCACCACGTGAGAGAAGACATTCTCTGCTGCCCACCAAATGATGTCTTTGCTGCAAAGTTTTTCTTTTGCGAGTGCTCAGCAATGTCTGTCATCATGGCTATTTCGTCGATGCTGGGGACATTCTTAGCTACTTCTATAATTGCATTGAGAGCAGTAGATAAATCTTCTGATAAATGCTGTCCTCTGTGTTGAGGATCCAAAAGCTTTGCTGCCAGATGAACTGGATGAGAACAAAACTCAGATCTCTTAGTAAACATTTTTTTTTTACTTCTTCTTTTTTGGATAGAGGTGAAGAAGGAAAAAGCTTAATTAGATTTTCATTCAGTTGTGTGAATAGCTCTGGAATATTTGAAAGGCTTGGTGCATGTCCTTCAAGTTTCTTGATAGCCATTGAAATTGGTAGTAGCAAATTGAATTATCCTTGAACTCGAACCCAGAACACATTGTTGTCGAGAATCTGCTTCCAAATGTTGACAGAAATAATCAGGGATACTGTGTCATCTACTGAAGCATGCTGCAAACAGTTCTTTGCATGCAGCAAACTATGTAAACACTTTGTAGCTGAGCCCCATCTAGTTTCTCCTGGCAATAAAAGTCCACTTTCCTACCCCTGCTTCTCTTTCTGTAATTTCTTCAAAGTCTGATTAGCAACATGATGATTTTTTAATACCTTCACAATCGCTTTGCAGTTTGCCAATATTGTCTCCATTGTATTCGCACTTACTGTGCCCTTTGCCAGAAGATTCAACCCATGAGCAACACAGCCAAATACTATTAAATGAGGATACTTTGCCTTTAATATTTACCATGCAGCTTTCATGTTACTTGGATTATCAGTTACAAGGGCTTGTCCCCTGGAGGGACCTGCACTTTCAATCTCTTCACTCAGTAATTTGGCCATGTATTCACCTGTATGATGAGAAGATTTGGTAGCAATTGCTTTCAGGAATATTGGTTTGGGTGTTGTTAACCGTCAGGGAATCACCACATAAGGATGCAGCCCTCTGTGCCTGATAACATCCAGGAGCCTGCCCTCACTGGAAAGAAAACTTTGGTGTCTTAGCCAAACTGGGATTCTGCCTTGCTCTTGCCTGCCATGACTTTGATGTTTTACTGGGTTCCAGGAGGGATGGCGTTCACCCAGTATGACCCAGCTGTGGGCATCTCCAGTGAGTTTGGCTCCAGGAAAAAACAACGATGAATAAAAAAAAAAGAAAAGAAGAAAGGGAACAAAAACTCAGCAGGCAGGCTTAGATACTGCCCTGCCTATAGCCCACTGGCTCTTGTGGCTCCTGCCACACAATCTGGACAGCCAAATCAATTAACTGACATACTGCCATGGTAATTGAGAGCCTGTGGTGGCCATTTACACCCATTATGAGTAATGAGCTCCTCCGAGCTCTCAGATCAATCGATCTGCTGCCCTGTTCCTGGGGAAGTTCTCCACAACCAGAATACTCAGCAGGTCCATCCAACCCGCCTTCCCTCACTCTCCTCCTCCTGTTGCCAGAGCTGCCCAGTTGGAAATAGCCCCCGGGTGCCAGGAGATCCAATCGGGCACACTTGACAAAGTAGTAAAGCTGGCTCCAGATGTGTTGGGGGTTCCCTCCACACAGTGGCAATCTTCTTCATGGTAACTTGTGGCTAGGGGTGCTGCGCTTCCACTTCCTCTTCACACTAAAATAATGTTCAATGAAGGATTTCCTTGTACATCAGTCCATCCATCTGACATCAGAGTTGGTACATTCAACCTGGATTCACAAATTGTTTCTATTGGTTCAAAAATGCATTTGACAAAAAAATGCATATCACAAAAAAATTCCCTCAGGCCTATTCATAAACTAACTGGTCTTGTCTTAGTACCCTACTCCTCATTTTCCCTGTTACCTCCAGTTTCAGAATGACTTTTCTTTAAGGCAAGGGTTGTGTCTTTTTAACACCTGTCTGCAAATCACACAGGCATAACTAAATAATTAAACACCAATACCCATTCTATAATAATGTAGAAGACTGTGGTTGCTTGTCCCATCAATGTAGCACATAATCATGAGTCCTAAAATCTGCATACAAAACAAATCACACAAAGTGGTGAGTTTGTCAGAGGCCTTCGCTTTCCAGGACTTGCACGCACAGGAGTGAAGACACTGTTGAGAGAAACACATTGAGAAATCAAACAGAGGCTGCTCAGGGCAGAGTTAAGGTGATCACTCTGGCAGCACTGCCCATAAATGGTTGACAGAAAGTAGAAAGACAGTCATGCCAATGAACAGGCTAAAACTAAATGAGTGAAATCAGACAAATGAAAGAGCCGGATCCTGGCTTTATACTGCTACTGGTGAAACAGTTGGAGAGGACAGATTATTATTTAATAATATGACTTTTTTATTACAGTTGAACCAAAAAACCCACTCATGAAATCAAAGCATGCTGAGTACTGCACAGATAAATAAGTACTATCTCTGCTGCAGGGAGTTTACAGCTTTGGTGGTGAATCCCAGTCAGATATACACTTGGACTGTACATGATGAGGCAAACTCAGCCCATGCTTGCTGTATGCTTCCACTGACACAAGGTTGCTAAGAAAGCTTCTGTGCTCCACCAAAAATGCCCACCATGGAAAAGCCATCGATCCAACCAGCTTTTCTAAGGTTGCTCTCTGGACTTCTTGTATCTGATCTTGCAACAACTGATGAGAGACAAAGTAGAGGAGCAGACCAGCTGCAGACAAAACCCACATCCTGCTATCAGTTTTACTCAACCCAAATGGAATCTAGTGGCCAAAATGTCAGGGTTGTGACACGAGGTAGGTGAGATGTTCACACCCAGCAGTTCCGGTTTAACTGAAGTATCTTCCCTTTGCACCATAGATTCTCAGCCTTATGAAAGCTGGCATGACTCTTCTTTTTATATTCTGGTAACTGAGTCAGTCTATGTGCATAAGACGATGATTTCTGAAAATAATTCTCCTCTCCCCAGGAACATGCATCTGACTTTACAATTCATGCATGCTGGGAAGTTCAGAAAAATCCCACTGGAACAGCAAGCTCCGTGGGAGTTTTTTTTATTTAAAACAGTGCATGCAGTTGCATGGAATATCTCAAATGTATCATAAATGCTAAGTCTTAATCCAAAGCAGTTATACTTCTCTGAAATACTGTATAGAGAAGCCCCCTTTTAAAATATGGCTTCCAGGGGGTTTTGGCTTGCTGGGGTCCACACTACAACACAATATTATAGCATAATAATTAAAAAATTTACAAAATGAGTATAATCTATGGCTGATCCAAGTTTCTATGGAAATTTGGAGGCTATGGTGTACGCAGCTGTTCACATCTAATGCAAAGGTTGGCTGTAGCTCTACTTCTGAGTACATTTATAACATAGGGGATAATTTATCTGTTCTGTTTACATAGTTATTCTCAGCTTGCACAGCCCTCGAATATAACTAATGCATGGTTCCCAGGCAAAACAGCATTTTCCCTTCCTATCTTTTTCTAATTCATAGATGTTAGGTTTCATAGATGTTAGGTTTCATAGAGGTTTCATAGAGGTTAGGGTCGGAAGGGACCTCAAATAGATCATCGAGTCCGACCCCCTAATCAATTATTGTATTTTTCTAAGTTAGCTAAACTTCCCTATTGAAAGGTGCGGGTGCTAGTACTGGAATTAGAGCTGCTGAACTTCACAGGATGTTGAACAGTGCACAGGCAAAAGGGAAGAAACAAAGTCAGTACTGTCTTCTGATATGGTGCTGCCATTTAGTTGCTATGAACAAGCTCTCCCAGAGAAACCCCTTTTTTAACATTTGGGAGACATCTAATTTTACCATAGCTCCTCTTTAGTGCTCTAGGAATTTATACTACCCGTGGCACTGAACTGAGGATCTGAATACCAGGCATAGTTTCAACATATGCCTGTACTTTGCACCGAGCCATAGCGAATGGCAGTCGGAGGCAGCAAGACTCAGACCTGGCAGTCAGTTAGAAGCCCGCGGACCAGACTGTGAAACGAAGGAATCTGATACCAGATGTCCTGTAGAAAGGTCTGGATATAAACGAAGGCCCTGTAACTCTATTCGTGTTTCTGGTGCAGGCTGAGAAGGTGTCAGCATGCCCCCTGTGGCCAGTGCCACCTGAGGGGCTTTTCTCTCTGTTCTGCTCCTTTTTCCCTAAAGAACGGTGTTCTCCAAGCTAGCCTCTCCTGTTCAGCAGCACTTCGCAAATACACACAAAGGAAAGACATAATAGAAAAAAGTGTAAATAAGGAAATGTACCTCAAGCAAAATGTCAGTATCTTAGTGGGATCACTGAATATTTTTATCGAGTGCCATAGGTGTCTGATCTCTTTGGAGGCATAAGTTATACAAGACACTTATCAATTTTACAGATCATTCAAAGCAGAGGCATCAGTGTCTGGTCCTGCTCCCCACTGCACCTTGCATCTTTCCTGCTCCAGCTCTGACAGCAAGGATAGCAAAGCAGCAGTAGTAGTGCACATTGCAGCGGATGGAGGCCCACTGCTTCTTGGGTGGTATCTCATCCTTTTTTTCCCCCATCAACAGTGTGTCAAGTGGCCAAATAACTACCAGTTTCCAATGGCAATAGGAGGGGGGTGACATCTCCCTGAGCAGCAGCAGCAAACTTTAGGCCACTGCTCCTGCACCGCACCACTGATGTTTTTCCTTCTGTCAGAACCACCGCAGGGAAGGTACACCTTAAGGTGCTGGGGAGAGCAGGGGGAAGGGTGAGGTGGGTGGCCCTAGCTCATTCTGGTGCTCCCCCAACCACTTTGGCCACATCCGAGCTCATGTAACTCTTGACCACCCATCTGATTCAACCAGACAACTTAGAATAGGGGAGGAAATGTTAGTAGGGTGACAAAACAAAGTATGAGCAGAAGTGATTTTGTGACCATGTCAGACAGTTTGCACGAAGGATCATTTGGCTAATGGCACTGGAAGGCACTATTATGACTGCTGCTTTGCTAACAAGACTGATGAAAGCAGGACAACTTGCAGACTACTTGTGAGTGAACTGTACTGATATGGATGATATTCACAACCTTTATCTTTCTGAAGAAGTAGGGGTCACCTACAAAAATATGACAACTCTCTGAACCAGTTAATATCTAAGGCAGAGATGGGCAAATTATGGCCCATGGGCCAAATCTGGCATACCAGCTGATGGGATTTGGCACGCAGGCAGGCACTCACTAATCAGTCGGATCCAGCCTGGCCCTGCCCCTGCTGTGGTCCACATGGGGCTAAGTCCCACCTGCTCCCACCTGGGGCAGCATGTGCTGCATTCCCTGCCTCCCCTCGCCCCAACGCCAACGCCAACCCCAACCAGCGAGCAAATAGCTTCCAGACACAGCTGCTGCTGCTGCTGCTGTTTCTGCAGCCACCTGGGGAATTGCTGGGCTCCCTTGGTCTCCAGCATCTCCTCCTCCTGTCCCTGCTGCAGTGTTTTGGACAGCAGGTAGGGGGGGGAAGCTGTGGTGTTGAGGAGAATGGGGTAGGGGATGGGGAGTGGGCTCTGCCTGCAGCTTGCTTTGATCCTGTTTGTGCATGGCTATGTGGCAGAGTGCATGGATGGAGGGGGTGGAGGAGGTTGGCTGCTCACAAAGCCCCACTGGCCAGGTGTAGGACAGGTAGGTGGGCAGGAGACAGGGCGGGATTGGCTGCAGCCCCACCGAGCAGATGAGGGACAGGCAGGTGTGGCAGAAGCAGGAGCAGCAGCAGCAGCAGGAGCCCGTACAATCCATTTCTAGGCACTTGGAGGGGGAGGAGGTGGTGATTAGGAACAGTCAGCATGGATTCACCAGTGGCAAGTTGTGCCTGACCAACCTGATTGCCTTCTATGATGAGAGAACTGGCTCTGTGGGTGTGGTGAAAGCAGTGGACATAATATACCTTGACTTTAGCCAAGCTTTTTATCAGGAGTCCCACAGTGTTCTTGCAAGCAAGCTGAGGAATTATGGGTTCGATGAATGGATTGTAAAATAGATAAAAAGCTGGAAGGATTGTCAGGCTCAACAGGTTCAGTGCCTAGCTGGTGGCTGGTATCAAGTGGAGTGCCCCAGGGATCAGTCCTGGGTCTGGTTTTATTCAATATCTTCATTAATGATCTGGAAGATGGGATGGCTTGCAGCCTCATCAAGTTCACAGATGTCTCCAAGTTGGGGGGTGCAATAGATACACTGGAGGCTAGGGCTAGGATTCAGAGTGACCTAAATGAATTGGAGGATTGGACCAAAAGAAATCTTATCAGGCTCAACAAGAACAAATGCCAAGTCCTGCACTTCAGATGGAAGAATCCCATGCACCACTACAGCCTGAGGACTGACTGGCTGGGAAGCGGGACCTTGGGGTTATAGTGGGGTTATAGTGGATATAAGCCAGTAGTGTGCCTTTGCTGCCAAGAAGGCTATCAACATATTGGGTTGCATTAGTAGGAGCATTGCCAGCAGATAGAGGGAAGTAATTATTCCCCTCCATTCTGCACTAGTGAGGCCACATCTGGAGTAGTGTGTTCACTTTTGGGCCCCCCCAACTATAGAAAAGATGTTGACAAGTTGGAGATGGTCCAGCAGAGAGCAGCAAAAATGATGAGGGGGATGGGGGACATGACTTATGAGAAGAGGCTGAGGGAACTGGGTGTATTTAGTTGGGAGAAAAGAAGACTAAAGGAGGATTTGATACCACCCTTCAACTACCCTTCAACTACCTAAAGGATAGAGATAAACTGTTCTCAGTGGTGACAGATGACAGAACAAGGAGCAATGGTCTGAAGTTGCAGCAAGGGAAGTTTAAATTGGATATTAGGAAAAACTTTCTTACTAGGAGAGTGGTGAAGCACTGGAACAAGTTACCTAGAGAGGTGGTGGATCTCCATCTTTGGAGGTTTTGAAGGCCAGGCTTGTTAAAGCCCTGGGTGGAATGATCTAGTTGGGGATGGTCCTGCTTTGAGCAGGGTTGGACTAGATGACCTCCTGAGGTCACTTCCAACCCTAACGTCCTATGACTCTATGATAAGCTTGACTGTAGCCCTGCCATGCAGGCATGGGACAGAGATGAAGAGACCCGGCAGCACCAAGCATAGTTACCCCTCTCCCCTCTCCTAGGGGCTTCCTTTGCTGCCCACCGATGGCAGCTGCTTTCTCTCCCCTTTGTAGAGCACTGTAAACAAGGCAGGCAGCACTAATCCCGACTCCTCACCCCTGCCTGCAGAAGGGCTGGACTCAGCCATGGCGCAAACAGCAGGTGCAGGGGAAGCCTGTCATATGCTCACACCCTGCACACATACCCCATCCCTAGCTTCCCACACGCTAGGGCTGTGCAAAGCTTCAGTCCCTGATTCAATTTGACAGAGATTTGGCCTGATTTGGTGGCCAAAACTCTGAATCTGAATTGAATCAGAGGACCCTTTAATCTCTCCAAATTGAATTGGAACCCTCTAAATAGATTCAGAGAGATTCGGAAAGATTTGGAGATTTGGACATAGATACTGCTTTAAATGTTTTTTCTACATACGTCTAGATAGCAGGTGGCTCACAAATGCTGTAATGCTGGGGCTCATGGAGCATCCCACAGGAGCACTGGGGAGCTGGCCAGTGCACTCGGCAACAGACCCAGAAGCGAACCAGAAGTACTTTCAGTCCACTTCCAGGTCTGCTGGGGAGAACAGTTCCCCACCCCACACACACACACACTCCCCTGGTTCAGTGACTGGTGCCTCCTGGGTCTGAGGGGGGAAACTGGAGTCCCCCTGCGGCCAATCGCCAAGCTGGGGAAGTGCACAGGGAGCCCCCAGCATGCTCCCCAGCAGATCTGGAAGTGGACTGGAAGTACTGGGTTTGCTGCCAACCATGTAGAGGACTGTCCCGCCCGCCCCCCCCGCACTCCTGTGGGACACTCCATCCACCCCAGCATCACAGTGATCATGAGCTCCGCCTGCTACCTCAAGGTACGTAGAAAAAACTTTTAAAGCTGTGTCTATATCTAAATCACTGATTCTCTGAATCAGCATCGAATCTTCAGATTTGGATTTGGCTGAATTAAATCAAGGGCACTGATCCAAATCAACAAATCAAATCACTCCCTGATTTGGGCTGAATCTGAATTGAATAGGGCCCGCTTCGCCCACCACTACCATGTACACACACCTGACACCCTCCCACACACCCCACACTCCAACTACATACACAGTGCCCCACCATACTCACACACATCTCCCCACACTCTCCCTACATACATTCCACACCCACACCCTTACACACCCCTATACACTCCTCCCACCCACCCCCACACCCCACATACTCACTCCCAACCCCATATTCTCCCAGCCACACCCTCCAACATATACCTCCTTACTCCCCCACACAATATTCAAGACTAAGATTTTATTTTGAGCTATTATGCAGTCACTTCTATATACACTATGCAAACACATAAATCAGGACAAAAATGTTTTTTGAATTAATGGCTTAAAATATGTTATAGTAGATGTTTGATTTGTAGCATATGATTCAGGGTTTTTTTCAGTTCCAAGATGGCACCCCTGCTCCCAAAAGGAGTACTTCCAAGGTAAGCGGAGGGGCTTCTGGTGGCAAAGGTCAGGGGTTAGGGTGGGACTTCTGGTCCCAAGATGGTGATCGGGGGCAGGGTATCTGTTAAAGGGCCAGGCTACCCTTGTGGCCCTCAACTCCTCACCAATACTGATGATGTGGCATTCCAGCTGAAATAATTGCCCACCCCTGCTAACATGCCACTCTGCCCTGCCTTCCACCCTTTTTATTTCTAAGGAGATCTCATTGTTCATGGACCATGCATGACCAATGTAAATAATTTTACTTTTTAATGTGAAAATGGCTTAATAAAAAAAATTTACAGACCTCTGGGGAAGGAAAATGAGCCAGACTGTGTAAAATAATGTAATACTTAGCAGGTGGGTAAGGGCCATTGGGATATTATTTTTAAGTCAGCTGATGCAACATTTAGAAAGCCTGTTCTTTACGAAAGAAATATTAAGCTTCATCATGTACACAGAAGGGAATCCTTGACCTAAGGCAACAATTCATTCGAAGTTCCTCATGCCAAAGTAATATTGAATAAAGTTTGCTTTACAGCTTTCTTAGCCTAAGTTTGACCTTGAGGAAAAAGAGCTTTGAGATCTTTGTGCTACTCGGTGGACATGTGTGATGCAATAAACCCTGGTGCAGTTTGGCTGAAGTTTACTGCTCCCAGTCACAGTATTTACACATGTGCCCAAGACTGCAGCACACTGAGCTGGGGTGGTGCGAGCCCAGCTGGCAGGGGATTCAGGGGCCAGCCTGCCAGCCCAGAGCTGTTCCCCACCAACTCAACATGCTGTGGAGGGGCTGACTGGGACACAAGGGTGCTACAGTGCAGCTCTAGCCAGCATGCAGCCCCTGCACTGTAGCATCCTCATACCCCAGCCAGCCTTGGTTACCATCTATACGTACATTACATGGGAGTAAATAACTCCACCATAGGATCGTACTTGTATTAAGCAGTACTATCCTATTGTGGAATTAATTAATTTCCTCTGTCCTAATAGGGAGTGCACGTGTAGATGGTGATGCTTTACTGCAGAGCTAATTAGTCAACAGTAAACATCTTGTGTAGATGCACCATGTGAGAAGTAAAGAATCTGTGTTTAGCTCTTGGTTTTATTAAATCACCGAAACACAGCTGAGTTACAGTTGGGATGTAGGAGGTAATGGTTCATAAGATTAATTGACTTCAGAGTGCAGCTGTTTCCAGAGGCACTTGGTGATTTTACAGTGAAAATAATTTGCAAATGAAGATACAGATCTTAGCAAGAAAAAAAAAGTTGTCAGTTAAAACACTAGGAAACTAAAGAGTTGAGATAAATGTCACTGTGTATTACAGTCCTGTTGTTTAAAGGGATTCATTTAGTACCCTACAGTTGTAACATTGTGTGTTTCAAATTCTTCCTTTAAAACAACTACTGAACACAGGTTTGTGTCAAATGATATTGTACATGAAAGATTGTGACAAGTGTGTCCCAATACATAGGAAAAGGATACACAGCCATTTATAAGACACCCAGAATGTAAAATGTCCAAAAGAAAGATTAAGCCTCACATACAAATCAACATGATGCAATTCAAGAAAATGGGGCACAAAATGCCTTTAGCATCTTGAATCTCGACAGAGACATTAAGAGGCCGGGAAAACTCTTAAATGTTTATAGTACAAAAGAGGCTGAACTCCTGGCGGTGATTTTGTTTATGGAGTTTATGGCATACATCTTTGACTCAATTGCTGCTAAGGTACTGTTATCTTCATGTGATTACTGGTGCCTATTTATTTTATGACCTTTGTTTCTTAAAAATTGTCCAAGAAATCCAGAGCAGGGCATATGTGTTCTATTATTCATAGCAGGAATTTGAGTAAATAAGATCTAGCTACAGAACACCTCTTGGCAGGTCAGTCAGAAGCAGGCCAAGTTTTTAATACAGATAAGATCCTGAACTCCAAGAATTCTAGGTTAGCTGGATTGGAGCTTTGGTTTCAGCTCATATCTAATTGTATTTACTCAAATACAAGACAAGACTTTCCCCCCAATTGGCATGGGGCAAAAAGGCCTTCTTGTTGCAACCACATACAAGGGAATCTCATTCACTGCACTGTCAGTCATTAAATTGCTCCCAAAAGCAGCATGTGCTCAGCAATGGAAACCAACTATGAAGTTGATTAAATGTAGCCAGTCCTGAGCATGACTACTAAACACATGGCCACACTGGGCAAACAAGCTGATGGGAGCCTACCAATTTTTTTTTTTATCGTCTTGTTCAAGGCCATATCAGTTCCAAATTCAGTTGGGCAAAGCCCAATAGCCAGGTTCTGAAATCAACTGAGCAGAACTCAATCATCAAGTCTGTGTGGCTCCACCACTGGGCCAGTATCCTCCCTTCCAGACCTATCATCTGGGGCTTCAGAGAATTCCTAAATTCAGGCAGGTATCCTACATGCAAGCCCTATGCCCAGAGGCCTTGGGGTTTGGATGCCCCAGTCTTTTTTGATCTAAGCTGTATGAGCATTAGTGGTCATCTGGCCAGGTGCCGGGGGATTGGAAACTGGCTACTGTGGTCCCTATTTTTAAGAAGGGGAGGAAGGAGGACCCAAGTAATTATAGGCCTGTAAGCCTCACCTCAGTGCTTGGGGAGCTCTTGGAGAGGATCATCAAGGAGCACATCTGGGCAGGGCTTGCAGGGGAGATGATGCTCAGGGGCAATCCGCATGGGTTCACCAAAGGCAGGTCCTGCCAGACCAACCTGATTGCCTTTCACGATCAAGTAACTAAATCCTTGGATGATGGTGTCACTGTGGACATAGTCTTTCTAGACTTTAAGAAGGCCTTTTACAGTGTCTCTCACCCCATCCTCATCAATAAATTAAGTGACTACAGTACTGATGCCTGCACAGTTGGATGGGTAAAAAATTGGCTGATGGGATACACCCAGGGAGTAGTGGTGGATGGGTTGTACTCAACCTGGTGATATGTGAGCAGTGGGGTACCCCAGGGCTCGGTCCTTGTGCCCTCACTGTTTAATATCTTCATCAACAACTTGGACGAGGGGGGTAGAAAGCACACTGTCCAAGTTTGCTGATAACACTAAGATGTGGGGTGAGGTGGACACACTTGAAGGGAGAGAGAGGCTGCAAATAGATTTAGACAGACTACAAAAGTGGGCAGACGAGAATAGGATGGGGTTCAACACAGAGAAATGCAGAGTGCTGCATCTTGGGAGAAGGAATCCACAGCCTATATACAGGCAGGGGAGTTCCCTTCTTGAAAGCAGAGAGGCGGAAAGGGATCTCAGAGTCATTACTGACTCCAAGATGAACATGAGTTGCCAATGCCAGACCGCAGCCAGCAAGGCCAGCCATACCTTGTCATGCATCCAAAGGTGCATCTCAAGCCGGTCCAGAGAAGTGATACTCCCCCTCTAT